>JARHVA010008729.1:5000-382500 GCA_037957365.1 Torreya grandis
ACATGAATTACTTAGAGAGATTGGTACATTTATTTAATCATGGTGAATTGGGGGTGATCAATCCCTAATTTTAAGTTAACATTTATATAAAATAAAACCCTTTTAAGTACACAAAATCCTCAATTTTTTTTGGTATTTATAACCCCAAGATGCAAATGGGTTAGAATATGTAACAGATTTGCATGCTATAATGTTGGATGGCATTAAATTTCCAATATGCATTATACATTTATCTAAAGCAACCATTGTATATTGGATATAGATTATATATTTAGTTTTTTATTTATTTGTTATGATACTTGTAATATAAGTTTAAAATTATAAAATCTCATATAATAAAATAAGGGTATATTTTCCCTTATCATTACTTTGTACTTAGCAAAAATGAATGTATGAATTGATATCATGGCCCCTAAATATAAAAAATAGTATATTATGTGTAAATATATTTCATGCCTCGATGTTATAAATGTAAATAATTTAACTTTATTTAGATGTAAACTTTGTAATTTATATTTGAAGCTTGTGTATATGCCCAAGCATATGCACCTAAAATATATGAATATGTAATTTGTTCAAGTAATTTTAATGCATATGCATGGCATACATCCCCATAATTTTTACCAATAACTGAATTTTGAACCATTATGAATCTTCTAAAACTATATTTTGTACCTAAAACTTATTTTATACATATAGAGGCTTATCTTTATATGAAAATCCCATTAAAATTCTCCCCTCTTAAAGTAAGGGATGTATATCAAGATATAATTATAGTAGTAGTTGTAATATAATAATACTACATAATATTTATTTCATGATATGTATCATGACACTCACCAAACTCAACAAGATCAAAAAGTATAAAAACACAATAAGCACAATGTTAGTCAAAGTGCCACATACCAAAATGTAAATAAGGTCAAGGTCCACACACAATACGGTCAAGGGCCATATACTCAATGTACATGAATATGTTGAAACATATAAAAATAAATTATAATCTAATATTTAAGATTCATATAATCAATAAATCGTAGAGCGATAAATATAGTTTACACCATGTATATATGTAACATGATAATGTCCTAGAAAATAGCATGTCCATGTACAAAATGTAATATAGGGATGTTATTAAGACATTTTTAATTATTATGTAGCTCAAAAAATTATAGGGGTTGTAAAATGGTAACATCTATAAATATTTTAACCTTTGGATAAGATGTTTCTAGCATGGTATGGCCATTAGGTATAGAAAATTCCAACATATAAGTCCATGTAAAATTTTTATGTCCTACATAACACTAATAAATAAAAATGAAATGCATGTGTGATATGAAAATATTATGCTATTTAAAAATCATGAGATAAGTAGCATATGCCAATGATGTAAAATAGATGTCTAATCATGCTCAACAATTGATTTTGAATTTTTAGAATATTTTGAATGTTTTTCTATTTTTGCTATATTTTTTTTTTGTTTTTAATTTTTAAAGAATATAAATATAAAATAGGTTGAAATTATAATAAAATGAAGGAATATAAAAAATATGCAACTGTCAAAGTAAAATAAGTATTGAATATACTAGCATGGCCATGTATAAGCAAAATGCTCTCATTGTATATGTTGATTACAACTAAAAAATATGTAGGGGATAGAATATGGATGTAGATGAATGATTTTACATCCTCGTCTCATCAAAATTATAATTTTCAAGGTATGTAACATGTTTGTATGATAAATATAGTACATAAAGAAAATATTTTTCATGAATAGTAATTTTTCATTTAAACTAAATTTGAGTAAAATATCAAAAAAATGGATGTGTGTTTTTTTTTTAATTTAAATGTGTAAAATTATTGAGGTTAGTATTTTTAGGTTCAATATATTATAGATAATCAAGTTCAAATGTGAAAAACTTGTAGTTTCAAATCACTGTTTTGGACCGTTTAAATTATAAAAGTGAAAAATAAGAGCCAGGAGGCCACAAAGATGCAAAGAGACAAAGGCTATAAGATTGATCACATATGGAAAATTTGGAAGAATATTATGATGGATCAATCAAGAATATATGTACGGTAATTTATTTATTTTTTATTATTTGAATATTTTTAGTTTTATTTTAGAATATTTTTAATTGAAATGTGCTAACCAATGATCCCTTCAAGAGGAAATTCACAATAAGGATCTATAATAAATTTTGAAAGAGTCACCTTTTGTGGAAAAAATTACAATATGTGGATGACTCAAAATTATAAAAGGCATCAAGTTTTGTAATGTAATTATCTCTATCACTGCTCATGTAATCTCATGTGGGAGAAGTAGCTCTAGAGGACCTAGGAAGGTTTGAAATCCTATGAGGAGTAGTATAAGGTTTTTTTAAATGTTGTGATAATTGTGGAACCTGTCAGTTTATATGTATCACTAATTTAAAATATGTTTCATATGATGGTATTTACTAAACACATTTTTTGATATGATGCTTATTTTTGCACTGGTTGCTTTTAAGACAAGTTTGCATTTTTTCTAAATTGGTTGTATAGAAAGATTTTACATAGGTGAAAAAATTTTAAATGTGATTTGGTATTTAATATATGTATCAGTATAGTTATGTTTTGGATGGGGAGGACAACTTTCCATATTTTTTATAGGGTACTCATATATAATTCCTAAAATTGTGACTGCTTAGTGGCAATGAATGTATTTTAGGTATTTATGTATCATGGAAAGTATAACATGAAACTTATGTAATGAAGGGAATATTAATATCATGTCAAAGAACCTATTTTTTTTATAATTATAAAAGGTATGGAAAATATATCAACATCCACTTGAAGAGATAACACAATGTATCCTAAAGTAGTTTGTTGTTTCTCATTGAACGTTTTGACGTTTTGACATGCTTCATGTATGGCATGTTATGTGTAACCCAATGAATGGATTAATGTTATTGTACATGCATTATAACTTGATGATTTTTTTACTAATACATTATATATGGGTTGTTGATCAATCTATGTATTTATACATAAGGCATGGAAATCAAAATCAGCATCCACTATCTCACTATCATCAAAGGTTATTGTAGGATGTGGTTGGGAGGTTTGAATAATTTTATATATAATTACATATAATGGATGATCATATGTCTCAAAAGGTGGTTGTGCATTATAGGTATGATGTACTACTAAATTATCCTTGTTTATGTCATGGTTTGGGAATGGATCAATGAAAAATCATCAACTTAATATTTTTATTTTTTTGTGGCTTAGTTTATTCTATTGAAGTATTTATCTTAGTGATATTGTTATATATAAGATATTGAATATGGTTTTTAAACTTGAAATATCAATTGGTAGAGTGTTTGTTTCATCTATAGTAATAATAATATGAATTTCTATCAAAATATTTACTTTGATGTTTATTCGTGTCAACCTATAATGGTGGAGGTAGAGTAATGATATTGCACTCAAATAAATTTTATAATATTTCCAAATGTATTTTTGGTAATCTAGATGATTGCCTTCTTGGTTGATATGATAAATCAATCTTGTTTGGAAGTTGAGATATAAAATTGATTGTGATACTTATAATATTTTTAGTATTTGTTAGCTTGACTTTGTAATATGGTTTTGGTCGAAATCAAGTTCATATTTGAGTTTTGCCAAAGCAATAATTTTTAATTCTCTTTATCTTAATGTTTAAAAAAGTTCCTCAAATGATATGATTTTATAAAAAATGATTAAATCATGTAAAGTTGATAATAAACACTATTTAAATATATATTTTAATTCATTATCTACCAAAGTGTAAGCTACTTTGGAGAGAATGGTCTTGTAAAAAATACATAGTCACTAATAGGCTCATTAATTATTTGCTTAAGTTTGGTAGTTTGTGTGTAAGAGAGTTTTTCATCAATGTTGATAGAATTTTTTTTTTTAAAATGATATGATAATGGGTTTAATGTTTTTAATAATTGGATAGGTAAATCATAAAACCAACATAAGGAATAATGTTTTAGTATTATAGGAAAAAACTTAGTTAGTAACTTGTCATTGAAAACATAATCTAGACATGTCACATGAAAATATTGAAAGTATTATTCTATATGTCCTTTACCTTTATATAGTATAAGGTTAAGAACATCAAATACTATTTTTAAATGATATGGTACAACCTTAGGTGATAATAGTTTGTGAATCAAGGATTTTGAATCAATTGATTGGCTAGATTTTATTATACCTTGCTCTAATTATAACACCTTAACATGAAAAGTTGAAATGGTTTGTAAGAGGGATTGTATATTAGGAAAGGGAGGTTTTTTATTATCCATAGCTATAAATTATTACATATGATTCATTTGGATAGGCATGGGCATAAAATATTTTTGGAATCCTTGTTCTACCCTGAAATCGAAAGTTGTAGATGTAATGATAGTGTCAATTGTAGAAATAACAAAACTTGTGGTAGGGTTTAAAATGTGAAATAGTGATTGTTTTTATTTAATTAAAGTATAAATTTTCACTTATTGTGCACTTTTATAATATAAGAGGACTTGTGTTAGGATTACCCTTTATTTAGGATAAAAAAATTTATCCTAAATTCTCTTTTTATGTGTGTGGAATTTTTATTTATGTGAATTATAAATTCACATAAATCCAAGTTCCATGAGGTGTCACTCACCTCTTTATTCTCCTTTAGTATTTGGGAGTTAATTGCATAATTAACCCCTTCCCCCACCTAACACACACTTTTCTTCACTTTCTAAGGGACTAGGCCACAAGTGATACACACAAAGGAGGATTGTAAAGTAGTCATGGGATTCCTTGTAACTCCCATTATTTTCCTCTTACTATATAAAATATCATTTCCTTTCCTCATTTTCTCACTATAAAATCATAGATAACTCTTCTTCTCATTGTGCTCTTGATTATATCTTGTACTTATGGATATTTTGACAACAAGCCTTCATATAAGATCATGTGGGTTTTTTTCTAATGCATTTAGTTTCACACTTTAAAATTCATGTCTCATTTATGGTTTGCACCTTGAGAGATAACATTAATTTGTGATTTATTTATTTTATTCAATTTAATTTGTCATTGAAGAATGTTCTTTGGATAATCCCTTCATGGTATTAGAGATAAGTTCATCTTATTAACAATTTTTTGAAAGTGTGAAAAATTTTTGGGAGATTTTTTTATAAGGACTCCACCCTTGCTCTCCATTCAAATTCATTTCCCTCTAATTTTTTTCTTGAGTTTGTTTTTCTCTCTAATCAATTGTTGAAAGTTTCTCCCAAGGGACATTTTTTAACCTTTCTCCTAGTTTTGAGAGGCCTTCCAAGTAGGTTCTTTTTTATTTTTTCAAGCTCATACAAGTAAAAAAAATCAGGATTTAAATTTAGTCTTCATTCTAGGTGTTTTTTTTTTTAAATCTATCTATAATAGTTTTTCATTCTAGTTATTTTATTTTTTCTAGTTTAGAAAAATATTTATTTATTTCTGCTCTTTTTAAATATTGACTATCTCATATTTTTTATTTCTAAGTAGTTTTTTTATTTTTTTAAAGGAAAATTATATATATATATACGTTAAGTGGACCGATGGAGGGGAAAATAGAGCTCAAAAAATCAAAAATTTATGTCAGCAAACTAGGATTCTTCAAAACTTTAGGGCATCATTATGAGGTAGATTGGTTTAATCACTCCATATCTATGAAAGAAGAGAGGTTATTTTGTTTATTTCAACACATCCATCACAATATTGGGGAGTAGACTACATGAGAGAAGGTGTTAGCTCTCTCCAACATCCTAGACTAGTCCAATGTTTCACACTTACATATGCTTATTAATATTTTATTTGGCACATTATCCCCTGATGTGGACTTGATCACCATCTCTAGCCCTTCCTACATGCACCTACTCTATTGGTCGAGCTTTCAATACGGTGATTAATGTAGTGAATATATGCATTTAGTGGAGTCCTTTTACTTTGTTTATTCCATATACCTCCTCACCTACTACTTTATTACCTCTACCATCCATCATCTAGTATATTCTAACCATCTAGGCATACTTGTTTATTCATACAACCCAGCCATCCACTACCAGTTTCAAGTGGAAGATGCATGTTATCTTTTCAAAAAAATGTCAGGAAGGCATTTTGGTGTATCATTTAGAGAACATCCAAAGATAGAGACAAAGAATTTGATGCAATTTAGGGATATAGAAATAGATATTCACATCTTTGATGAGAAACATTCCAAAGATTTGATAGGAAATAAAATAGGATAGAATAGGAGAGAAGATCAAATTGGTACATTCAATCATAAAAAAACACACAATCTAGAGAATGACATCTAACTATTTTATGAAATGTCTAAAAATTATTATCTATTTGATATATGGTAGACAAAAACACAAGTTTTATGGTAACTAGGCATCGGGTCATGATCTATTCCATCTCTAAGAATACTATCTACATCTAGGTTTCATTGATTGAAATGGTGGTGGAACTAAAGTAGAAGATTATACATTCCCTTAAGATCCTTGCATCTCTACTTTGACTAAAGCATCAAGGTAAACAACTATAAGACTTTATCCCCTTATCAAATTACAACATAGGGAAGGATACTACCATTTATTTGGTACCTAGATTGAGAGGAGGTATAGTTGGGATTAGACAACCATCTTCTTCCAAACCTATGAATTATAAAGAAGCATTCAAAAACACTATATCCAAGTCTAGTAAAAAGAATTTGATTCCTCCCTCTACTACATATATTGTAGAGAAAGTGAATTAGGTACCTTCGATGGAGATCACAAGTGATGATGTGATACACTACCAAGTCACATCATCAAATGATGTAGTCATTTATATATTTAATAGCCTATGTCCTACTACCTTGGTATTAAATAATTTGGTATATGAGACATGAAAAAAACATTGTGAGATAGCCCTCTGCTCTAAAGGTATTTTCATTGTCCAATTTTATGCTCATAATTATTATCAATGAGTCTTTTAGAAGGTCCCTAGTTTTTGGGTAATGTAGAATTGTACATTACTACATGCTTGATATAATTTTACCCATATACCCAGTCAGTTACCAAGATGTTGGTATGGGTTCGGTTCCCAAATATTCCACTACACTTTTTATATACTTTAGAAGAGATAGGAAATGCTCTACAAACTTTCATTAAAATGAATAAAGAGAGAGCTATTATAGGCTTATGCACATATTCACATATGTGTGGAGATAGATCTCATTAAAGTACTATCAGATAAAATTATCCTTAAATATGGAAAAACACAACACACACAAGTACTGAATTATGAGAATACTTCTTTTAGATGTCATAATAGTAAAATTCTTGGTCATCTATAGGATATTTATCCCTAAGCCCACACATAATCAAACAATAAAAAGGGAATGAAATCAAACTCTAGCATATGGGTTTCTCCAAGCCAAGAGTTTTTCCCCAAAATATTGATCAAGATGAAGAAAATTAGTGAAATATAGTTTTGAGGGAGCACAATGATGGATATCATACTCATATTATTATTGAATCCATTCCCAATGGGTGATCAATAGCTAAATAACATACTATAATGAAGAACCCTACAGGGGGAATGAAGCAAGGACATGAATCAAAAAACCTAGATTTAGATAAGGAGTTGGCAATTCTTTCAACCTCAAGAATAATTCTTTTAGACACACCTCCATAACTATAGATATCAAACATGCAGATGGTTCTTGTGGACCCTTCACAAGGGATTTGACAGGATGTAAAGAAGGAAAAAGCAAAAAAGGGAAGAATTGAGGATACTATGGGTCTTCCTCCCCACTAATTTTTTGGCTCTACCTTTTCATGTTTATTTTTTTTAAGATCCCTAGTTGAGGTGGTAGTCCTTTCAAGGAATTCATATTTTATGTTTTCATTCATACCATGTTAGCATGTTACTACAGTCATAGCTCAATTTACTTTGAGGATGATAATGGTTGTATCAATTTACTAAATTTGGATAATAGACACCAAAATTTTGAGCATCTTCTTTTTTTTGGTCAAGGTTTAAAACTCTATAATATTTTTCCAGAATTTAGATCTTGTTTTTAGGATTATTAGAAGTTATAAATATTTATTCTCTAAGTTTTTATCTTGTTAAAAATTTTGCATCACATACCTAAGTTGTAGATCCCTTTCTTTTGTCTTTAGCTTGTCATTTTTCCATTTTTTCTCTTTTTTTTGTGCATCACCTCTCCTTCCCTAGACATCCCTTTGGTTAAGGCATTTCCCTTTTTATCTAGTGCCTTATTTTATACCAAATTCTTTTGCTCCAATTTGGCTCTTAGCCGTATGATCCTTATTTATCTTTTCCTAGATGTTTTTAATAGAATCATTTCACTTTTATGGCTACTTATAATAAATTCAAGACATTTTTTTAATGATTTGTAATTCATTCAAAATATGGTATTCTATATTTAGATCGCCTCACTTTATTTATCATTAAAACTCAAAAAAGGGAAAATTATTACTAGTGGATTGCCCCATCTCTTTGTCAAAAAAATTTAAAAAAAAAACAAGATTTTTAACTAGGCCATATGATTTGGCCAATTACTTTTAAGTTTTTTTTAAACAAAAAAAATCAAGAGTTATATATTATAAACTACATATTTTCCAATAATATTAAAAAAAGAAGTTTCATTATTTTATTATTGGAATTTAGAAACTTTTTATTCATATGGTTGTATGTTGAAATCAATTTCTTAAAAAAAACATATATTAAATTGATGTGGGCTCATATTTAATTCAAAAACCAAAAAAACTCCTTCAAATAACATTTTTTTGTTACTTGGATTGTTTAGAGTTTTTTAATCTTCTATAAATTCACCAAAAAATAGACAATGTTTTTGATTAAATCCATCTAAAGCTTATAATCTAGTTGAGACTATATTTTTTCTTACAACTTGGAAGAATATTATATCCATCATGTTATTTATACATTTTTTTTGCAATTCTTTATCCTTTTATTTTCTCTCATTTCTTCCTTGATATTTCTTTTGCACTTTGGCTAAGTCTCTTTTTGGCATTATTCTCTCTCCTCTGCATCTCCTTTGTTTAAGTATTTTTTTATTACCTATTTACTTTTTAGGGATTGGGTGACATTTCATGACACAATAACTCAATTATTTCTCAAACTTAAACTTTTTTACACCAATTACCATTTATATAAATTACATATTTAATACATATTCACTTTTAAACACTTGGTGCACATAATAGATGGAACAAACCCCAAACCTAATGAAAAGACAACCACCACTAAATTTCAAGAGAAATAAAAAGCAAAAAATGATGAGGCCTTAGGATTTGTTGGCATGTCCATGACCCATGAATTTCATGTGTGTATTTATGGTTTCATTCTTGCATCCACTACATGGTCTAAGCATTAACCTATTTATGACATTGTGAATGAATCTTGAAAAATTCAAATTCAAGATCAACTATCTGATTTAAAATATAATGACTTAAAAATAATCAATGATATCTTGATTAATGTTAAATATTTTCATTATTAACTCATTGGTTTAAGCGTTAAACTTTCATATTTGAATTTAATTCATATTATCATGAGAAAATGTTTACCTCAACTTTTTGAATAGTTTATTACTAATATTCATTTGTAAATAGATTTTCCTACTTTATCTACTTAGTTGATGTTTGATTTATTTTTTAATTTATTTCATAAATAAAAATAAAATTTTATTCAATTTGGTAGTCTTAATACTAATGAACATGCTTTTGTTTTTAAATAACAACATAAGAATGGTAAATACCATTATAAGTCCAATAATACACATGACAAAAAAGATTTAAAAAAATCTAACTCAAAACCTAAGAAAAAGTTAGATTATAACTATTATGACAAAACTAATCATTATAAAGATCACTACTTTAAGAATAAAAATGACATTAGAAATAGAAAGCTTAAAGTTAAAGACAATGCTATCACTAATAACACTAAGACTCAATCTAAATAGAAGTCTAATACTATAGTTGTTTTTACTTGTGATTTACATGCTTCACTTGTTGAATATATTGTTGATTCTAGAGCTACTCAACATATGACATCTAATGCAATTTTTTTTACTTCTTTGGAACAAAATATTTATAACAATCATCTAAGTCTTTCTAATCATGCTTCTTACAATGTTTAAGACATAGGAACTATTATAATGCCTAATGATGAATCGCATAATGTCTTGCTTGTTCTCTATTTAAAATTAAATTTATTTTTGTTCCTCAATTATTCAAACATGACTATAAATTATAATTATTTAATGAAACTTGTCACATTAAATGTGCCAAGCAAGATTTTCAAGTAGTTGATACTATGTTTTTAGACAATTATAATTTATTCAAGTTTATTGGATTCTCTTTTTCCTCTTCTTCTCATGATTTATTTTCTTCTAATGATGCTAAATTGTGGCATGAAATACTAGGGAATATTAAATACAAAAGTATTGAATTTATGAATAAACTTAATATGGTGCAAGGTTTGCCTTAAATTCGTCCTACTAATTATGTTTGCAATGGTTGTATGGCTGGTAAAATTCATAGATAATATTTTTCTAATAATCAATCTTGATGTGTTAATGAAAATATTCATTTATTTCATATTGATCTCTTATGCCCTATGCAAACTCCTTATATTAATGGTGAAAAGTGATAGTTTTCCCAGGATCAATTCAAATCTTTCAACTTTGTGTTGATTTAAATCTGCCTTATCTTTTTAATTTGTGGACAATCTTTAATTATATCATCAATCTATGATTATAAACTTTCAAAATCATAGTCTTTATAGAATATTGTAATTAACCCTCTTATATGATATTTATTTCAAAACAAGCACAATTTATACTCCTTTAAGTACATATAGTTCAATAACTACATATATTTTCTTTTCTCTGTACACTGTATCTACACTTTCAACAACTCCACAACAACAATTATTCTCAATACTAATAAAAAAAATACTCTTACCTTACTATTTTAGTATGTACTCTATTTTCTAGCAGTCATCTTCTAAAATCTCATTTTCCTTTGCCTATAATGGTTTAAGGACTGATACATGATCTTAATTTCAAAAATTACATCATATTCAACTTAAAAAGAATAAAAATTCCTGGAGATGGAATGTTTACATGGTGATTTCAACAAATATTTTGAATATTCAATAAATACTCATTCTTATTTAGATTTGTAAATCCTTAAATATGATGTGTTTTCCTCATGACTCAAATAATGCAGATATAAATATCAATAAAATAAATTTAGTCTATAATTAAACTCAAGTTATATCTTTTTGACCCATATACAAGGGCATTTAAGCTATCGACTAATTGCATCAATGTATTTATTATGCCATTATGATTATACCTACAAACTGAGAAGAGATCTAAATTGATCCAAAGAGAATCTATGTATAGTGAGTTTATAACACTTTTTATTATTTCACTTTACTTAAATAATCCTAGATCAAGATAATATATAAACATTCTAATCTTATATGTCAATAAGTTGCATACATAGAATGAGAGTCTATTTTTTTTATCAATAAAACTACTTAAGGCCCGCATCTAAAGACCACCATCAACTAATAAAATGATGCCATTTATTCAAATTGATATGCAATATTATAAATAAAACTCTATTATTATTGCCTTGATATTTACCATAAAATATGGATTTACTAAAGCATTGGTTGTGTATAATATTTTAAACAATATTTAAACATTTCATGATATATATACAATGAAGACACCTTATCACCTATCTAGATGACTCAGTCATATAACCAATATAAAATCCTTGATATAATTTATAAAACTCAACTCAATTGATTCAAATTTCTTTTGTATAATATGTACCTCAACCAAATTGATACAAAGAACATGTTATCACATTACACATCAAGCTATTCAAACCACCATTGCATTGATAACAGAATTGTATAAATTAATTCTCATTCAAGACAATTTTTAGATAAATGTTTACCAATAGCCACATTTACCAACTTTATTCTTATAAAATATAATTTTTTCATTCAAACTTAAATCTAAGAACATAAAATATTCAATCATTCATTAATCAATAATGATAATAAATCAAATACGATACCCTTATATCTTTCCCTTTCAATATCCAATTTGATTCCATGTTTTATGACATGGCTGATCTCTTAATCTGCATAATACATGAACTCATTTTCCTAGATGAGTTGGTAATAGAATTCCATGTATCAAAAAATACATTCAGCTTCCTTATCACTAGTTCGGTGCTTCACTAGTTTCTGGAATTCCTCATTTAATCATGCTTTAAACGACTCCAAATTCTATATTAACTTAATAACTATATATCTAAATATTCATTTGAAACATATAATAAATCTTTTTAAAAAAATCATTTTATTTTTATTGATCAAAACCTCACTTATTTACAGATACATACTTCAATTATAACTTTTCACATGACTCTCCTAACACACCTCTACTCTATCTGCTTCCTAAAGGACTACATAATTATTTTTATATTGTTTCATTTAATTTATTAAACTCCTAGATTTATGGCTTTACCCCTATCCATATGTCTACATTTGGTGTGGATATGTAATAGATTAATCACTTTTCATTCTCTCAAACATACATAATTTGGTCTCTTACAATAACAATAAGTGGTTTAATGAATTCTCACTCTCTTGAATTTCACTTATTTTACTATTAACCCTCTTATACCTCTCAATAACTATGACCGAGTATATTATTTTGTCATTTACATAACAAAAATAAATTATTTTTCTAATGCTCATGTATCAAAAAGTATGATTTAAATTTTATTGATTGTTTTAATAAGCACACTTGGATTTACTTCTTGAAAACTAAACATCAAATTTTAAACACTTTTATTAAGTTTCATGTCTTTGTTGAAAAATAATCTCATTGTTCTCTATGCATATTATGAAATGATAATATAAATAAATATGTTATCAATGATTTTCTTGTATACTATAAGAAACATGGTATTAAACATGAGAAAATTATTTTTTACACACCTAATCAAAATAGTGTTGCTAAATGTAAACATAGGACTATCACTGAAATGGCTATGTGTATGTTTCATGCTAAAAATATGCATTTTAAATTTTGGGTTGAAGCTATGTATTGTATTTTCTATCTAATCAATAGGATTCCCACTAAAGTTATTTTAAATATTACCCCTAATGAAGCTTAGAGTGGTCAAAAACCTAATTTGAAGTATTTGCGTGTTTTTGGTTGTGATGCATTTGTTCATATTCTAATTAAAAAAATGTGAAAAGTTAGATTCTAAAGTAGACACTTTTATATTTTGAATCAAGTGATGATCATAATAATGTGGTGCATAATGTTGTTATTCCTAAAGTTTTTTTCCCTTATTCTAGTCTTGTTCCATGTAAGGTTATGCGTAAGTGGGCCAAGACTACTATATAAGCTTTTATAATTGATGTAGATCTTAATGATACTCATATAACTAGGAAACATTTTTTTAATTATGATTTGATTTCTAAACTTATGCAGAATAATAATCTTAAAAAACTAAAACAAGCTTAAGGTCACTCTAATTGGGTAAAAATAATACATGATGAATACAACTCTTTGATTTCTAATAACACTTGAGACTTAGTCCCTCTCCCTAAAGTGCATCATTTTACAATTTGTAAATGGTTGTTTAAAACTAAGTTCAATTCTGATAATCAAATTAAAAAATATAAATGTAGATTAGTTTCTAGAGTTTTTTTCTCAAGTTGAAGGAATTGACTATAATAAAAAAAATTCCTACAATTAAATTTGTTTTAGCTTCATCTTCTCACATGCATTGATCTATTTATCAAATGGATGTTAAGAGTGATTTATTAAATGGTGACTTTGATGAATAAAACTACATATCTCAACCCTCTAGTTTTATTAAGAAAGGTAATAAACATCTTGTTTTCAAGTTAAACAAAGTTATTTATGGTTTGAAACAATCTTATATAGAATGATGTTCTAAAATCTATCATTTTTTTATAACTCAAAGCTTTACTCATAGTTTTAATGATCTTAATCTTTTTGTCAAAAACACTCCAAATGGCACAGTTATCATTGTTTTGTATGTTGATGACTTAATCATAACTGGTATTAATAATTCAATAGTTACTTGCACTAAAAATATTTTAAATAATACCTTTGAAGTGACTTATTTGGGTCTCTTATATTAATTTTTACACATTTAAGTTTGGCAAGAAAAAGATAACATTTCTATTTCTCAATCTAAATATGCATATGACTTATTATCTAAATTTAATATGTTATATTACAAACTTGTTTTTACATCTTGTAAAATTCATGTCAAATTGCTTAATGACATGTAAATTAAAAATATTGATTCCACTCTTTATAGATAATTAGATGGTAATTTGAATTTTCTTATTCATACTCATCCTAATATTGTTTTTCTATTGGAGTGGTTTCTCATTTTATGTATAAACTTCAAGCTACTCAATTTAAAGATACTAAAATAATTCTTTTTTATATTAAAGGAAATCTAACTTTTGGAATCAAGTATACCTCAAATATCATTTTCTCTTTATCAATTTATTTAGATTTTAATTGGGTTGGTGATCTTAATGATTGTAAATCCAAAAGTGGTTATTATTTTTATTTGGGTCCTAACATAATTTCATGGAATAATAAAAAGAAAAATATTGTATCCTTATCTTCCATGGAAGCTGAGATAAATATTGTGAACATGATACTAAAGAGCCTATTTGGCTTGGTAGACTTCTTGCAGATTTGGACCACCCTCAATCTTTGACTACTCTGATTTTTAGTGATAATCAAAGTGCCATTGCCTTAGAAAAAAATATTGTTTTCCATGCAAGGTCCAATCACATTGAAATTCAAAATCACTTTCAATGTGAACTTCTTGAAGACAATCAAATTCTTTTCTTTTTCTATCCTACTCAAGAACAAATGGTTGATGTTTTGACTAAGCTATTATGTAAAGATAAGTTTGTACTCTTTTGTAATATGTTAGGCTTGAAGGAAGTTATCATAAAATGGGATACTTGTTAATATTTTCTCCCTTATTATTTTCTTTTAAACCCCTAAATAAATTTTAAGGGGGAGTGTTAGGATTACCCTTTATTTAGGATAATTTATTTTATCCTAAGTTCCATTTTTTTGTGTAAAACTTTTTATTTATGTGAATTTTAAATTCACATAAATCCAGATTTCATGAGGTGTCACTCACATATGTGTTCTCTTGTATTAATTAGGCATTACTTGGATAAGTAACCCCTTCCTCCACTTAGCACACACCTCCCTTCACTTTCTAAGGGGTTAGGCCATAAGTGGAATACATAAAAGAGACTTGTAAGGTAATCATGGGATTCCTTGTAACTCCCATTATTTTTCTCTTGTTCTATAAAAGAGTCTTTCCTCTCCTCATTTTCACATTATAAACTCATATCTCTCTCTTCTTCTCATTGTGTTCTTTCTTATATATTGTACTTGTGGAGAGTTTGGTGTCAAGCCTTCTTATAAGATCATGTAGGTTTTTCTCTGATACATTTAGTTCCCCACTTTAAAATTCTTATCCCATTTATAGTTTACACCTTGAGAGGTAACATTGCTTTGTGATTTATTTATTATATGCACTTTTATTTGTCATTGATGAATATTCTTGGGATAATCCATTCAACTTGTTAAATATCTACTCCATTGAGTTCATTAGGATGGATTATATCTAAGCTTTCATAATTATCTTGTTTATTATTATCATCTTGTTTAAATTTTTAATTGTGATTATCTTATCGAATATATTCATGAACATTTTTCATAAAAATAAGAAGAACCATTGTTTCCATTAGGAGAGTATATTTTAAATGTGGATGAAGGTATTTGAGTATGCTCAATATGGGCCCCGCATTAACCTAGAACTCTACCTTAAATAAATAAAGGAGGTAGGTTTTTTATATGGAATAAGATAATAACATAGAAAAGATATTGTATAAAACAACTTAAAATGAAATACTAGAAAAAGGAAAAAATTTATGTATGGAGATTATTAAATTCCTTAAAATACAAGGTCAAAATAAAGTTCTTTAAGTGTCAGATATCAAATTTGAGGTCAAAATAAAGTTCTCTCAGTGTCAAATATTTAGTCAAAGGTTGAAATAAAGTTATTTTAGTGTTAGATTTTGAATCCACAATGAACATAAAGTTATTTTAGTGTCAAATATTTAGTAATTTATTTAAACCATAAGACAAGAATTTTAAGCAATGCTCAAATAAAATGTGTGTTCATTAAGATGTTTTATCATAATTTGGAATTAATTGGGATATTAACTCTAGTTACATTAAATGAATTGAACATTAAAAAATATTTTAAATGATTTATAACTGGGAAAATGAATGTAAAGTACTAAAATAGACAAAGTTCAAAGTAACAATAAATGCTAACTATGAAAAGTAAAAAGTGAATAAGAATACTTAGTTGATTTATCCCTATTAGGTGGACTGTGTGAAATTGAAACATGGCTATAAATGTTTAACTTGGACATGATTATGTATGTGAAATTGAAACAAAAATTATCATTATTCCTAGGATAGAATCAATTGGAAATAGTCAGGATCAACCATCTTTATTGATGTTACACACTGACCCATACTTGACAAACAACACCTATTTTAAACAAATAGTTTTACTATTGATTAGTTACACTACTAATTTTTTTGGAACAATTAGATGCATTCTACTATGATTTATTTATCTAGATTGTTTCATTTTCCAATCTAATTCTATGTTTCTGGCACATTTATGTAATATACAATTAAAGGTTATGATTAAATTCTATGTAGTTTAAAATGAATAATATAGTGGTATTTATATCATTTATTTTTATTTGATTTCCTATCTCTATTGATGTAAATATACTAACTACAGTTTCTTTATCTTAGGTGGATGTAGGGTAATTTTACTCTCACTGATTAGTACAAAAGGAGAGCACCATAGGGAGATGTTGGAAGATTCTAATAGATATAATTACAAAAATCCTACTAAGAATCATTACAAATACAATAGTTTTTTTTCTTTTAATTTCTTACATTTTTTTGGTCATCTATTGGTAGCATAGATGCATGCATTTATTATGGAGGATGCATGATTTATCATGAGAATGATTTATAGTTATCAATTTTGTAATAAGTGTTATATTTAACCATGTTGATTTATAAATTATTGGGTTACTTATGATGCAGGGATTAAAAACTTAATGTTTGGTTATTGCTAGTGATGTGTTGTTTACTTTCATCTCTATAGTTTGTTGTTGATTTCATAGTCCATATATTTTAATGTGTGCATTATGAATTGTTAGAGTACGAGTTTTATTTTTTACCATATTTATTTATTGTGGGATTGTTCAACCTCACTTGGATTTTTATTACTTTCATGTATAAGATTGATTAGGTGTACTTGGAATTATATTTTAATTGTATGAATAGGAAGTAACTCCCTTGACTAGCTATTTTGAGTATGGCAGTTACTCTTCTATTATTGGCTCTCTGATTGGCTTTCTTGGGAGGAATTACTCATGAACTCCTATATGTACATATCTCTTGGTTAGTTATTATTCAATGAAATATTGGTTTTGATCTTATCTTATTTATGTAATATTCTCATATTTTTTATTTTAGTTTCTTATAGCTATTATGTTGTGTACATGTTTGACTTATCTCTATCATAAACGTGTGCATTTTATTGATCCATAGATCTTGTAAAACACTCCAATATGGTATCAAATCCACTCTAGTATTCTAATATCTATTTTTTATTGTTAGTTTATTTTAAATCTTGAGATTTGCTATTTGTAAATAAAATCTAGTTTTTACAATCCATTTGTGGGAGTTTTTTCATCTTTGGTGGAGTCATATTTTTTATAAAACTATTTAATTGGTAGAAATTATCATAGCTTATGTAATTTATTTATGATTGCATGTTTTGTGTGACTTGGTTCATTTTTTTACAAAAAAATTGCTTGCCTCCATACAGCCTTGGGTCTGGTCTCCTCTATTTGATATTGTTATGTGTTCAGCCTCAGTTGCTTATACGTGTTCGACCCTAGTTTTATATTTATTATAGATATCTCATGGATATAAAAAATTTACCTATTGATACTATTCTCATTACTTACTAGTTATAACTACTAATCTATGCAGCATTTACACCAAAATCAGCCAGCTTGAGTTAATCAAGAATCATCACAAAAGACTCATATTATTTCAAAGTCTTGAAAGTTTCTTCCAAAACAAGCTAAGTCTATTCAAGTTTACACTAATTTTTTTATCATGTTAAATTTTTTAATGACTTGATTTAAAACAAGTGCAAATAAGCTACTTTCCTTTTAATGCACAAGTAGTGCATAAGAAGATTGGTCAATTTTAGTATTGATAGTGGATATTTTTTATTATTTTTTATAAAATAATATATTGTGGGAAATATTTAAAAATAAAGTGTTATTCATTTTTTCACTTACTCACATTATACTTGATTATTTAGGTATATATCGACTAAGTTTGACATCATCTTTTGTTTACAAAATCTCATCTTTTGATTCATTATGCTGATTAATCAAGATGCACTATATATTTATTTTAACATATTTTGAGAATGCATTTTAAATATTTTAGGTGGGTTTAATATGCATTTTTTGTCACTCTTTACATCCTAATTATACTTTCATTTATGCAACAACTTCAACTTACACTACTACTACATTTCATTTCTACACTAATGGATTCGAGTTCAATCAACCCACTAACTCCCTTTAACTATCATGAATGAAAAATCAAGATGACAATAATTATAAGGAGTAAGGGTTTATATTGGATAACCATGGGTGATGAAAATAAACCTAGCATAGATGTAGAGATAGTTAAGTGGTATAACCATACTGATGAAGGCTATGGGCTATTATGTCTTTTTGTAGCACCTCATCTCTTATTTCAATTAGAGCCTACCAAATCACCTCATGATGTATGAATGATTTTGGGTAAACTATTTGGAGAGAATGATGTGATGAGAGTTCATGATATTGAGAATGAACTCATTGTTAGGTGACCCCTTATCCAACAGAAGCGCAATTGATTACTTTCTTATAAGCAATTAAACACAAAATTATACCAGAATGATAAAGTAACTAGAAACTTGAGATAGCAAAGAATTTGAGAGACAATACACACTCTTGTATTAGATATTACTAGAAGAAAATACAATAAGGAAGATGCCACTTCTTCCTCCACCTCAAAGGCTTACCACACCTTAAGACCTTCTTCCCTCTCTCTCTTGCTCAACACGACAACTCTATAGACTGAGTTATTATCCCTCCTTGAATGCTACAGCTGATCTCCTTGACCTTGCTTGCTTCAATGCTTTTACTTGCCTTCTTGAATAATTACAATACATGCCTCATGGGTCTTTAAATAGAATCCCATGGTTACAAAAATATAAATCTAACTAAAATAATTAGACACACAGCTCGTGACTATAATTAGTCATTTGACATGCAAACACTCACTTCACTTAACTGACTGTTTGTCAACAGTGGTTCTAGAATGCACAGGCGATCGACGCCAGTCCCTGCATGCCTGGTGCTGCCGACGTCGGCTGACTCCCTGCCATCGCCGATTTCCTTCTCCACTGTCTATGACCGACATCGATTATACTACCGACACCGGTTCCTCTGGTTCTTTAGCATCCTCTTCTTTGTGTTTGCAAACAGTTGAAGCTTTTAGCTCCACACCCTAACACTCATTATCCTAAGTCCTTATAACTTTGACACCCTTCAATATTTATTCACTAAGTTCGAATCCTTAAGATTTTAATTGAAATAATGTGGGATAAATAATGAATATAACCAACTTGTTCTTTCTATACTCTCTAAAATAGGTCTTAAATGTTTATTTTTTATCTCTCCTTTTCATGCCACTAAATGTGCTTTGAGAACTACATGTAAAATGACCTCTTAGATGCTTTCATTAGCAACTTAACTAGGGAACAAGATAAGTTGATCCAAATGGGCACATTGAAGTCCATAAAACATCAAGAACTAATTGTTGAGAATGGAAAAAAAAGATTTAAAATAAAGAGAAGAAGAAGAATAAAGATCAAAATAAGAAGAAAGAATCAACCTCTACCAAAACCAGCACTGAAGCCTCCTCTTCTAATGGTAAACCTAAGAAAGAGAAGGTTAAGTGTGCCTAATATAAGAAAAATAGGCATGATGAAAGTAAGTGCATGAAGAATAAAATAGATCACCTAACTCATCTCCTAGAGAATAAAAACATAGGTGTTCCTAGGTCCATTAAGTTTAATTCATCTACCCAAGATTCTACTAAGTCAAAGGGAAAGGGGAAACATAAATAAAATGGCAAGGATCTTATAGAATTTGTAACTTCAATATCTTCGTGGTTCATTGACTCGGGTGCTTCTCACCATATAGGCTCTTCACTAGTTGAGTTTTCTTTCTTAGAAACCTATGGCATGTCTTCTATCAATTTGGGTGATGACACTTTTGTACTAGTTTTAGGGAGAGGGTCTATTGAAATGGAAGGAGGAACATTCAATAATATTCTAAGTATCCCTTAATTTTAAACCAATCTCATATCAGTGTATCAAATCACTCATATCAATAAAGGCATGAGGATTGAGTTTTTACCACATTCAATTATCATCAAGGAGTTTCATAGTGATAGTACAGTGGCAATGGGTAGGGAAGATCACCAAGCTAGGTTATCAACCTTCTCACATTTTTCACCCAATTTTTCTTCAATAACATTACTGACTCATTTATATGGAGTTAGCAAATTATGGCATGATCAGTTTGACCACCTTAACTACTTCCAACTTGAACAACATATCAAAAATGGCATGGCCATAGGCTTTCCTCTATTCTAATTATCTAAATAACTTTGTGAGGGGTGCTCTCTTGGAAAGGATCTCAAAGTTAAATTTGACAAAGGCAAAGCTTGGAGGGCATTACAAGCATTATATTTAGTACACAATGATGTATCTAGGACTTTTACCAATCTATAATTTACAAGGGATAAGTACATTATCACTTTCATTGATGATTTACCAAGATATACACATGTCTACTTTCTTAAGTAAAAGTCTAGAGTTTTTGAATATTTTCAAGACTTCAAAGCACTTGTTGAGAAAAAATATGATAAATTCGTCAACATTATTCAAACTAACAATGGAGGCAAATATGTCAATAATAAATTTGAGCATTTTTATACCATAGAGGGGATTGATTTATAGCAGATAATTACTAACATTCTTTCACATAATAGAGTTATAGAATGTAAGAATAGGTCCTTGAAAAATATGGCTAGTTGTATGATTCACTCTACATCCTTGGCACCTTGGTATTGGGCCAAATCCATTAATTATGATTGTTATATTTAGAAAAGGGTTCCTCATAAAGATTTAAAAGGCATAAGACCCTTTTAATCTTGGCATAAAAGGAAACTTGATGTTGATCACCTTAAGGTTTTTATATCCTAGTTATGACATGTATACAGAAGAAGATATGTAAATCTATAGAACCTTAATCCAAGCCTTACATCTTTGTAGGTTATCTAGATGGTGTCAAAGGGTACCACCTTATACATCTAAACACACATGATTTTTTCATAGAGAGAAGTGTTCACTTTCAAGAGATTCCCAAAGACTCAACACTTGACACTTCTCTTTCATTGGATTCACTTAGAATTGATTATTCTTCTTTCAACTCAGATCATCCAGAGTCAGTTCTTAAGCTAGGGTCTTCTTCTTATTTTAGTTTTGATAGTGAGGATAGTGATGAAGATTATTATACATCTACCTCTATTCATGTTTCATAGGATGAGGAGTCAGCACTTGACTGACCCACATTCTATCCCCTTTGGGTCAAGAAGACACTCTAGAGTATAGGCACTTGAGTAGGGGATCTAAAAAATGACAAAAATACTTAGGAAGACTATCATAGTGGTTCACATGTTTATTTTCTTTAGTTTTAGATCCACAAACATTTTGAGAGGCTTCAAGCATAGTTGAGTGGGATACTACTAAGCAAGAAAAATATTCTTCCTTGATAAAAAATTCACACTTGGGATTTGACTTCACTTCCTAAGGTAAGAAAGATGGTTTGATGTAGGTGTATATATTAGACCAAGTTTTTAGTTGATGGGTAAGTCAATAAGTTTAAGGTGTGATTGTTTGCCAAGGGGTTTTCACAGGTAGATGGAGTTGACTACCTAGATACTTTTGCACCTATTGCAAAGATGACTTTGATCTAACTCACACTAGATATATCCACAACACATGGTTGGGATGTGCATCAAATGGATGTGAAGAGTACCTTTATTCATAGAGATCTTGAGGAGGAGATATACATGGAGTAACCACCTAGGTTTGTTCAAGATTGATCCTTAGTTTATAGACTACGGAAATCCATCTATGGCTTCAAACAAGCCCCTCAGGTTTGGTACATCGAGATGGATTTTTTCTTCCTTAATTTAGGTTTCACTAGGTGTAATTCAAACCCCAATGTATATTTTTAAATTAGGATGATTCTTTATTGATACTAGTCAGTTATATTAATGATCATTTTATCATTGAGAGTTCCTCATTGACTATTGAAATGATGAAGATAGCTCTACATGACATATTTGACATGATAGACGTGGGTATTTTGAATTTTTTCCTTAGCATCAATATTTCATATTCCAATTCAAATATTTCACTTACACAACCCAAGTATTCTCTTGATATTTTATCTTAGTTCCACATGGTTGATTGTAAGCCATCTCTAACTCCCTTTTTATTGGGATTAAAACTTGAGGCTAATTTTTCTACACCTTTCATTCATTCCACTTGGTATCAAAAACTATTGGAAACCTCATTTATCTATTTCATACCATGCCTAATAGTTCATATGTAGTGGGACTTGGCTCCAAACTCATGAAATAACCCCATGATCTACACTAGAAATCATCTAAGAGGATCTTGCACTACATTCAAGGTTCTTATAGATTTGAGATTCAGTATAGATTTACCAAAAACATTTACTTGGTTGGCTTTACAAATTTAGATTGGGCTAAAGATACTCATAATCATAGTTCCACTTCAAGTTATAGATTTTCTTTGGGTTTTAGTCCTATCAATTGGTTTATCAAGAAGCAAAATCATATTTCTATATCATCCACAGAGATAGAATACAAGGGAGTTTTTAACAAAGCTACTGAGCCTATTTGGCTTAAGGGAATTCTATTTAAGTTTGGCATTCCTTTCAGATAGCCAACCATAATCTATTGTGACAACAAAAGTACCATACATATATAGAGGAATTTGGCTTAGCACCAATAAACCAAACACATTGAGATTACATGTATTTTATTTAGGAGATTATTGATGGTTAGTTCATCGACTTGAGATTTTACCAATATTTAGAATAGGTTACAGTTATCTTTACCAAACCCTTCACTAAGAGCAAGTTCATTCATCTATGAGATCTTTTTGGGGTGTGGTCTACATCATCAATAATATCATCTTCAAGGGGGGCCTTCTATCCTCTTAACTTATTCTATGTCTCTCTTATGGGGGTAATTTTTTCCTATGGGGTTTCTCCTTTCTCTACTTTATAAGAGAGTGATTTGTATTAGGTACCTGATCATACCTAATTGTTGGGACCCATTTCTCTTTTTACACTACCCACCTAAGTTTTGCTTATCAGTGGGGGGAGTGGGGGAGAGGGGTTGTTAGAGTAGGGGATTTATTTTTTACATATTTATTTATTATGGTAATTTTTCCCTCACTTGGATTTTCCTACTTTATTGGATAAGCTTGTTTAGGTGTATTTGGAGTTACATTTTGATCGGATGAATAGGAAGTAACTCCCTTGACCAGTTATTTCTATTATTGGTTCTTTGTCTACCTTTCTTAAGAGGAGTTACTCATGTAATCTTATATGTACTTCTCTCTTGGTGAGATATTATTCAATGAATGATTGGTTTTGCTCTTATCTTTTTTATGTAATATTATTATATTTTTTATTTCATTTTTTACATATATTATGTTGTGTACATGCTTGAATTGTGCCTATCACAAACCTTTGCATTCACTTGATCTAGATATCTTAGCATCCACTCCAATATGAATGTCATTTAACTCCTTTGTTTGTTGAATGGTATGATCTCATTGTTTTGCTTAGACCATTATTTTTGGGAAGCTATGAAAATATAGATATTTATATGTGTTAATAAGGATTATAACCTTATGGATGTACTAATGTGTTTTAACTAATTACCAATAATTTTGGTAAGACACTTAAGTGATCAAATGTTATCTTGACCACTTTTTGATGGTGACCATAGTTCAATCATATTGACCTTCGGTAAAAATATAAAAAGAGTGTCTAGTAAAAGTCAATGGTTAAAAAGGAAATATGACTAGATTTTTAATTTTATCATGTAAGGTAATGAAACTCAAGTGGTTATGTGGTGGAAAATGTTTCGGGTGAAAACCTAATTTCAATCCACATATTTATTGCTCAAGCCCATTCTGAGGGCATCAATAGAGGTTGCATGAGGAATTAATGGTGGTTGAGAAAGTAGAATAAGGATTTAGTTGCAAAAATTTGAATGGAAAAATCAAATGAAAATAAAAAATAAAACATAGTGGTATAGAGGAAGTCAATGGAGAAAAAGAGGAAGTTGGGGTGCATTGCTTTGGAAGAAAAATTCTCAAGGGAGCTTTGCCAATAAAGTAGCTATACATTTATATTTTCCCTCCTTTATCTTATAAGATTATTTATCTTGGGAAAATCATCCCTACCAAGTCTAAATTATTTTAGTAACTAGAGACTATGTGTGGTAATATTTTCATAATGTGATTTATGATTAGCCTATTATTAGGAAGTGAACTGGAAATATTGGCATAGCTTTGAGATAGTAGTTTAATTTCTATAAAAAGTTTATTTCCATGATGACTTAGTTTTATCATATTTGTTTTTGGTGATAAAATATAATTTACATGGAAAGGCCATAATAGCCATAGCTTTGAAGTCATGTTGTGAAGGGATACCATGTATTGTTTAAATCATAGATAGGGGTTGGTAATACAAATGTATCATGATATAAGTTGGAAATACTAAGATATTTTAACTTGTTAATTAGATATTAATACATTAATGAAACTTATGAAGTTGTAAGGCAAAATGTAGGGGTTTTGTCTTGTTTTATTTGAGCCATTTAAATCCCATTTTACCAAACATATATGATATACATATTATGATAGTTTAGATACTAAGGTAAAATCATTGAGATTAAACTATCATAATATGTATATGTTTAGAAGTAATCTACACATTTATCTTGACAAGTTACTATGCCAAGAAATGACATTAACTTCACATGGTCAATGTTTTACCCAATTGTAGCTTAATTTTTATGACTTAATAAGTGGTTGTACATCATTTACCTAGATGTATGTAAATGTTTGTAATTCAATAAGTTTTTGTACATAATTTATCTAGTTTTGGCTTAATTTATTGTAGCATAAAAAGTGGTTTTACATTGTTACCTATTTGTAGATTAATATCTTGTAATGTAATTAGTATTTGTACATAGTTTACCTAGTTATAACTTAATAAGTGGTTGTAATTCATATAGATAGTTATAACTTAATGTATTATATCCTAATAAGTGGATGTAAATTTTTACCTAGTTATAACTTAATGTCCTATAAATTAAGAAATGGTTTTACATCATTTATCTAGCTATGGCTTATTATTTTTAACATAATAAGTGGTTATACATTGTTACCTAGTTGTAGGTTAATACTTGTAACTTAATAAGTGGTTGTACATTATTATTTTAAATTAAATAAGATTTCATTTTAGAAGCTTACTTGAGGAGGTTGTGATCTAATTATTGAATCTGAATCATTGTGCATATAAATATAATTTTATAGAAAAAGAGTAATTAATATGATGCTTGGGAACATATTTTACTATAGCTTGTTAATTTGGAATTTTGAGTCTGCATTGTTATAGGTTACTTTGGAGGGAAAATTAAGCATTCCAAACAATATAGTTGTTTTCATTATGTTTGTTAAGTTTTTTTGCTTTAGGGTTTCATTACATTATCCTCTTATCCTCTTAGGACTATTGGATAGATAGAAACCATATGGATAAATAATCTAATTTTGATTTGAATAAAAATATTTGGTAGTAGTTGAGACATGAGTCTTGATGTTCCCAAACTATACTAATTGCAATTGGATATGTATGACTATTATCTATTATAGTTAGTCACATTTACTTAAAAAGAAAAAAAAAACATTTTAGATCATACCTTATTGTGAAATAGTTGGGAATTATATCTATGGCACATGAAATAAATAATAAATGAGATTTGAATTAATTTAAAAGTTAAGGATGACCTTATGAAATTTGGCACTTTATTTTTGATATATCTAGTGTAACACTTTTATTATATACTCCTTGTGAGGACTAGTTGTGAGACTTTCCTATGAGTATTGTTCATTATATTTATATTAATAAATAGTTATCCATATTGTTAAGGGGTGATGATTGGTAGGAAGGGAGACTAATTTTAATCACTCATCATTAGTTAACAAGATGAAGATTGATACTAGTTTAGCATTGGTAGTTGAAGTATGCTTTTGGTGTTATTGAGTATGTTATAAATAGATATTCCATGCCACTTTGAGCTATAAATAAGTATGAAATAGCATGTTTGTAATAAATTCAATAAGTGGGTGTTTCATTATGAAATGTTTAGGATAATGTTTAGAGTGAATAAATGGAATAGAAAATGAATTATGAGTTACGACATAAAATTAAGGTCAATCTTATGAATTATTGTATCTATTATATAAAGGACTCCATTAGAACATTTTGATTGCATTTTCATTATTGATTGCATTTACTTATGTGCACTATTATGAGGCTCCTTCCAAAATTATGTTTACTTTAGTGGTATTAAAGAGTAGTCTTTATTCTTGTTAAGGTGTGATGAGTGATAGGCAAGGGCCTATCTCTAATCACTTATCATTGGTTTACAAGATAAATATTTTATAATAGATATTTTTGTAAATGTGAACTATAACCAAAATTTTAGAATCTGATAATATTATAAAATTATTAGGCTAAACTAAAGGTTTATCTATATATATATTGTATGTCCATTGTACTTTATAGTTTATGATTTTTCATAAGGTCATAACAGATAGAGGTGTGCTTAGGATATGTATAAATAACTACATGTAATAGTGATTTTAATTTTACATGTAATTCTTAGATGGTTATAGATACTTGCATCACCATTATCTTCTCTTTCATGAATGGAAGGGACACTCCTAATTGGGAGATGTGTGGAATATTGTCGATCTTTGGTAGGAATAAAAACACCTAGATGATGCTCTCCCTCTCTATAAATAAACTTGAACTAATCCCGATGCATACTCATGACTATTATACTAATTCATGAGTTTTCTCATTGAATTTATATTTTACTATTGTACTTTTTATATTATTATATATAACTAGTTTACATAGTAGTAGTTGTTAGTAACCATGTATATTCATTATTTATCATGTTATAGCTATAGTGGTTGTAGATTGAATAGTATAATCAAGATAGTATTTTGATGTAATGAACAGTTGAGAATAACTTATTTATATTCATCAATTCATACTTGTTATAAGTATCAATTGAGGTTGAATTGTAAATTTGTATTTTATTCTTTCTTACATTAACTAATTCCCAAGATTACTATGTCATGTATAGAACATAATTTAGAGGAATTGTTGTTTAATCAATGGGTTTTATATGTATATTAAAAAAAAATTAGCTATTTTCATCTTATTAATAGCAAGTAAATTAATTTGAAAGGAGTATAAACTTTAATATTGTGATGTTGGTGAATTTAGTGGATAAAAAAGTGATGGATGATCTTAATTAATTTTTTAAAATCATAGATTTTCTACGTTAAATCTATTACTAATGCTTGACCTATATGTACCGATATCAACCTGTGTACAAAAATAAGAAACTAATGGTACATTCACATGTTCATTCTTAAAATATGATTATATTCATAGTTTATACCTTTGATTGTGCATGGATGACCTGTAAATGACATGTTCAAGGTTGAAACTCTAATGGAGCTTGTGATACTTGAGAACCTAGAAAAGAGATAGGGAAGTGTATGGGTTAAGCTCATCCAATCACCTTCATGATAATTTAACAATACCTAACTATCCAAAATGCTAAAAATATGGAATCAAGCCTCACATAGTTTTCCCACATAGAGTTATTAGTGTAATAGTATTCATTTGTTGCATGTATGCATCTACAAATGCCTTGAATACTTGATAATGCTTTGCTTAACTTGGATAGAATAGGCTCATGACTTCACTAAGGGATATTTAAAATGAATAGAATTGAATTTGGAATGAATATAGAATATTTACTCTATGTAAATTTTTGTAAGTGTGTCCAAATAATGAAATTGCCAAGTTTTAGAATAAATGGCTTAGGTGTGCATTTATACCAATCCAAATGGGTGAAACCTCACACTATTATCCTAAAAATAGAGACCAAAATTTATGTAATGGTTTAAATTTGGAAATGATTAATTTCTTAGAAAAGGTAAAGGTGTAAGTGCACAAATTTGGGGGATAAAATGGGACCTACCGATGGACATGATTTTCCTAAAATTTTAGAAATCTGAACTTTTGTAGATAATTTGAGATGGCAACACTCAAAATTTGAAGATGGTATAAGAACATGAATTATATAATTTTGATTCTAGTTTCCAAAACACTATTTTTTTTGAAAACTTTTTAAGTATAACTAGGTCAAACATCTAAAATTTGAAGAGCAACTCATGTCTTCTAAGAAAATAGAGTAGATAGATGGTTGTGCAGCCCACCATTTTTTGAGCATCATTTAATATTATTTGAAACCCTTTGGTGAATATTTAGATAAGATATTCTAGTTTGTGACCTAAATTTTTTTCAATGAATATATTTTTTATTAATTTTTAAAGTGAATAGATCCTAAAAATGGACAAACAAATGGATAGCTAGCCTTGCGACCCCCCTAACTACCTAAAAAAAATGAAAATTTATTTTTTATTTTTTAATGTGTGTAGAATTAGGCCTAGATTGTGACCATTTAATTTATTTTTCACTTGGATTAATAAAAAAAATTATGTGAACATGATGAGGCATGTATATTTGTGGCATGTAGTGGGTTAAAAAAAGGTATAGTTAGAAATCAACATAGTTTGAACCCTTAAAATAGTCTAAAAATTATATAAAAAAACATATATTTAGAAAGAGGAAAGTTTGATAATTGTCATGGAAATATTTTTTTAATTTTGTTGTTGAAATACATAGTTTATTTGGTGATGGATGTTGAAATTTGGTTTTTTATCAAAACTCTCAGACTTGTTTGTAGATTGGCAGGTCCAAGCTTTTAGCTCGGGAACCTAAGACATTTCCAAGCAAAAAGACTTGGGTTTTGAATTCAAACTTGCCATAACATGTATGTATTATAATTTGTACTTTTTATTTATTCATAACACTAAAAAACACAAATTTAATCTATGGGTATGCATTTTTATGGTTATATCTATGTTCTTGAACTCCCTTATAGTGGTGTATTAGGATAATTTGAATTTTAAAGTGAAGTGTATCATGATAGGGGAAAGGTTCCTAACTTTGGATAGAAAATTAAGGTGTTGTGGTATCACATTAGACTCCAAAAAAATTACCCATTTTAATATGTTGACTTACCTACTTATAATTAAGGTTTTAAGGTCTAATTCATTATACATATTACAATATAACTAATTTTATCAAGAGAGGTCATAAAATGCACTTTCTAACCCTATGACAAAACTTAACCTTTAGAGTACCAATCTAGTTGTGCATTAGAATACTAATCCTTGAGTCTTACTTGTCAAAATGTGATTAGTTTATTTAAATTTTATAGATTAAATGTTTAACAAGTACATAAGATACTACATCCTCAAATTTTGGTGCACTTTAATATTTATATGCACTAATAAATGTTCCATCAATGGAACACACCTAAATAAAAAGCATGTTTAGATATTGATAGATGCAGGTCACTATTATACATTTTCCCTATGTACACTACAATAAAATGGATGCAATTATATTTTGATAGGCTCTATAGCCTCAATTAATAGGTTATGTGAATATATGATGAAAATGTCTAAATGTGATAATCTAATGAGAATATTTAACATGCAACCTAATCCAAGCATGAAACATCAAGACTTAGTTCAAGACTAACATGTCAACCCCAAATATCATTAAAAAAATATAAGTAAAATAGTCAAACATGGTTGAATATGAAGGAAAGTGGGGTATTTTGAGCCCCTTCAACCTAATTGCATGACTATAAAATGTGATTTGGGGGTTGATCACCTCCAATTTTATTAAATATTAAAGCAAAGACACATTAAATGCAAGTTTTACATGTATAGGATATGGTTTTTAAATCAACAAACTTGAATGGACCATTATAAAATGAATACAAATGTTGATTGGTTCACTTATGGATGTAATTAGAGAAAAAATGAGCCACATTAACCTATTTTAAATTATATACATGATGTGATTTTGAGTGAAATTAACCCTAAAATGTCATAATTTATATTGAACCAAAGAGTTTATTTATCTCATCAAGGAGGCATTTGAGGCTAATTTGAACCCCTTAAATGTAACTACAAGAGCATGATATGATTTCAAGCTAAAGTAATTTCAATTTTTTCATGAATTGATCCAATTAGTCAATTGGTGTAATTAGTGATGTTATTTAGGAAACATTGAGCCCCTAAACCAAATTTATGGCCCAATAAATTATATAATCTATGCAATATATGTCTTAATTGACCCTAATTTTATTAGAAATATAAACATGAAGTTAGTTATGGCCAATTTAAACCTACTAAACCTAAATACGAGTCTATAATGTGATTAAAGGGGTTAAATTATCTCATGTTTCATGACATGTTAACCCTAAACCCTAATTTTATGACATATACAACCCCTAAGTTCCCTAATTTCATCATAAATACATTTTCATGAAGGTAATTTGGGACCATGTGAACCTGTTAAACCTAGTTTTATGAGTCTAGGATGTGATTTGGGGTTAAATTAACTCTGATTACCTTACATATTGATCTAATTAGATAATTGTTACAACCTTAAACCCTAACTTTATCAAAAATGTAAACATGAAATAAATTGAGGCCAATCTGAATATGTTGAACATGTACATAGAGTATAAGATGTGATTTAGAGTGAAATTAAACCTAGTGTCATAATATATAATGAACCAAAGATTTGATTCATTCAAATGAGGAGGAATTTGAGGCTAATTTGAAACCCTTCAACCTAACTACAAGAGAAAGACATGAATAGGGGTAAAATTAAGTTTGATTCTATCATGAATTGATCTAATTAGTTAATTGGTGAAATCAGGGATGTGATTTGGGAAAAAATTATTCACTGAATCAACTTTATGGTTTAATCAATTATATAATTTATGAAACACATGAATTTTGATCATAATTTTATCATAAATGTAAGCATGAACGTAATTGTGGCCAATTTGAAATTTTTGAACCTAAATATGATTCTTTGATGTGATTTAAAGGGATAAATTAGTGCATGTTTCATGACATGTGTTGTTCATAAACCCTAATTTTATCATAAATTGAATGTAATTTAGACTAATTTCAAATTTAATTTGGGATAATTAAATATAATTTAGACTAATTGAATCTAATTTGGAATAATTGAATCTATTTTAGACTAATTAACATCAACTAAAGGGTAAATTGATCCTAATTTTGAGTAATTATATCTAATTTTGGACTAATTGAACTAAATGTGGACATAAATCAAATGAAGGGGATAATTTAATCTATTTGGGACTAAGTCAAATAAATAATTTCACTTTGGGTTGATTGCAGGTGTAAATGCATTGTATGATAATCTTAAATTGCATGGTTATATGGGTTGAATATATAGTATCAATAATGCATACATGTTAATTACAATATAGACAAAACTTACTTTTCAATGACTATTTTTAACCTAAATCAAGAACTATGTCCCCACAAAAATTTTGTAAATACTTTCTACATATTCTCTGTGTACTTTTCAATTAATTTTTTGACCCCACCTTTGAAAAGTTATCAATTATCCAACGAGTGATATACCACATTCAAGGAAAAGGAATAAGTTGAAGAACAAAAAACTACAGAAATTAGAAGAGTTGAGAGAAAAACACAAGGTACAAATGCAAATACTTCATTCCAGATAAAGTACAAACACTAATATTGATGAGCCAAATGTTTTTAAAAATGAGAAAAGTGGCAATAATAAATTAAATAATGATGAAATTAACAATAATAAATTGAATAATGATGACATTGACAACAATGAATTAGATAATGTTGAAAGTTCACTTTTAAATTGTAAATATTTTGATTTTGTTGATGATGAGTCTATGCATGATGCTTTACCCCCCAAGAATAAGGAAAATTTCATAGAAACAAATAGTGATAAAATTAACAATGAATAAAATTTCATGGAAACAAATAATGATGAATTAAGAATTAATAGAATTTCATAGAAGCATATAATGAAGAAATTGTCATCCCACCACTAAAAAAGGAATGATTTTGAAACACCCTCTCAATAAATTCCATCATTAAAAACACCTCCAAGAATTATGCATATAAAAAACAAGTACATAATTAAAGTCGATGAAAATATTTTGAAACCAATACATAACAAAATGTTTGACTACCATTTAAAAAGATTGGCTCAATAAATTTGTGATAGTTTCTTTCATAAATTGAATTATGGTAATTAAAGATGTTAATTATTTGTTTCATTGAAGAAACTGATTAATATGAGACCTATAATGTACATTTTGGGACTAAGAACATCTAACATGGATTATGAAAACAATGAAATTATTTAAAATCTACATGATGCATGTCATACTATAGGCCAAAAATCATGCAAAAAGGCTTATAATGTTGCCTGATGTATAATTTTAAATTGTACAGTAAGTGGGCACATAGGGAAAAATGATTGATTTGAAAAAATATAAGCATTTAATATAAATAGAAAAACATTAATGAAAGTAATTGAAATATGTGAATGACTTAATGAACAAAATACCAATGATCTCTGGACATTCTTTGGTATACTTTCACTAAAAGACAAGGCTATAGTCGATGTTCTTAAAGAGTTACATAATTTTGGAAAGACAATAAAATAGTTTCACCCAATGTAAGAGATGTGGTGAAAATAAGAGTTGGTTCTCATAACTGTGAACCACATCTATAATATTTATTGGATAGAAATCAAACACAATTTTACTCTATGTTTTTATGAAAACATCCACAAATTTCTATTAGTAAAATATTTTCTGAGATGGCCAATCCTTTCTATGTAAAAATAAATCACACACACACACCACTTGTTGTTGTAGGAAAAATGTTGAATTTTAAATGCACTATGATTTTTTTCCATATTTGTTGTAATTTGCATAATGACAATATTTTATAGGAGTGTGGCATAAAAGTTCTACCAAAATCAGCCAAGAATTTTGTTCCAATTTTTTTTTTGAAAGACCAGATAGACAATTATTTTAGAAGAAAGCATGTTTGGATGGAAATTGCAATATTTTTGGTGGACCTCAAAATTTTAAAAATTATATGCATGAGGATCATATAGGTACAATTGGATATGAATTGATTGGTTTGAACAAATACAAATTTGTGACTTATCAAGTAAAAGATGGCAAAGAATCTAAAAGGTGTGGGATCATTACAAAACATATACCTACTTCAAAATTTATGGTCAAATTCAAGGATAAAATTTATTATGAGTATTAAAGGAACACACATATGGATATATGGTTAGATGAACATTTCATGATAATCAAGGAAACATTCTAAATTGATTTGATTATTTTAGTAGTCAATTTTTTTGTAAATTACACATTTAGACCATAAATCAAAGTTCAATCATAGTATTACAAATCATCACAAGTTTCTATATTCATGTATATATCATTCATGCATGAACCTCATAGTAAAGAGAAAGATCAAAAAATATTAAAGGAGTACCATTTCTATTATTGATGACCGATCACATTATATAGAGTATGTGCAAGGTTGTTTTGAGAAGTTTTAGGGATAATTGACTCAGAGGAAAATTACTTTCAATCAACATTACATTTGGTCAGATAATTTCACATCTTAATTTGATAATGCAAGGATTTTTTATTGGTTGAGAAGGATGCGCATAACCACTAGCATAGAACATATTTTGAGTTTCACTAAGGTTGGCTATGAAAAAGGGAAGCATGACATTATTAGAACATGTGTAAAAAGAGTCATCATAAAGGAGTTAAAATTTGAAGAGGATACTAAATTTATTGATAAAAAAACCATACTTGAATGGTTTAATGAGAATATATTCCATGGTGCTCAATAAAATTTTACTATTCATAGACATTTTCAGTTAATGGAGGAAGAACACATGGAAAACTATGAAGATTATAATACTCTAATGGGTTCAATTCAGATCCACTCATTTCATAGCTCAAATTAAGGTTTTTGGAATATTCATATGAGAAACTAACACTTGGCATGTTTCTATTATACATGCATGAAATCTGTTTAGAATGATTATGAGTCATAAAAATGGGTGGATGACTAGAGTTGCAGACTTATAATTCTAATCAACACATATCAGGTTTCACCAAAATTGAAACTTATAGATATAACATCATCATATGACTTTAACCATGTATCTGATCTAGTGTAGATTGGGATAAGATTAATCACTATGTACTATTTATTCTCATTATCTATCTTGATATTGTCCTTAAATTTTATTTTTTATGATATAGGGCATGTTTTTGCAGTTATTACAGATGAGGATAATGAAAAAGGGAATAATTTATTGATTATGTCAATGTGTAGATGGAAATAAAAAATTGACTTCCACTATCATAGATGGAGAAAACATTGACTATCCCATTGGGTATGTGGTAGTCACTAAAACTTGGCTTCGACGATATCTTGTCAAAATTTAAGATGTATGGTTATTTCAAGACTTTGAAATGCACAAGAAGATACTGCACTATTCAAATTCAATTCTTGTAATGAGCATTAAATTAAAAAAATATCATGGGAGGACACTAAATAGGAATTTATGAAAAGTTAGTGAGTCAGACCAAGAAGTTATTCTTGATACTATCAAGATTAGAGTACGTCATAGTGGTTCGTTAGATTGAAAAGCATTGATATGTTGACTTGTAAAATGTATATATAATTAATTTTACCAAATAGTTTTTTATTTTTTAGGTAGTAAATGCATAAATTTAATTATGTATTACTTACTAAAAAAAAATTAGGTTAGTGGTTCCAAATAAGCTTCCATCTTCATGCATTTGGCACTGGTAGTAAAGAATTTCATATTCTTGAAACTAAGAGAAGCTTGCTATAAGTACTTGGTGTTTTCTCAATTCTAAATAGTAGTAAAATGTACTTTAATGCATAATTATACCTTATTTTCATTGGAACATGTGTAGTTTTCCCATATATATGTGCTCAAAGTGATGTATTTTCACATAGGGGCCTTGGAGGCATAAATTCTGGTTAGAGCTCCAGATGTTGTCTCTTCACTACCAAAACATTACATTTTAGGACCTATGACTGCAACTTGTGCCATGTATTTCTCTCAAATTTTATGTAAAATTGATTTGGGGTGAAATTATAGCGATTTATCATGCATAGTATAGATCTTATGGTTTTTCCATAGGACTTATAGTTTCTTTTTTACACATATCTAAAGTTAGGCTAAAAATATGCATTTTTATTGTGTTAGTAAGGGCATTATTGAGCCAAAAATGGGTGGTGTTTTTTTTTTTACTAGGCATGATGGGAGACCAATAACCTAATATTAGATGTTATCTACCCCTCTATATGCATTTTTAGTGCCAATTTTTAGCCAAAAAGCATAGGAAATGGAGTTCTAAACTTAGCTTCAACTTTGACAACATTTAGTGTCAATGTTTTTGTGCTCCTGAATAGTAGTGAAAATGTGCTTATGGGTGTAATTTTACATCATGGTCATTATATAACATGTAATTTTAATATATAGACATGTTTATAGTGATGGATTTACACTTGGGGGTCATGAAGGTAGAAATGCCAATTAGATTTCAAGAAGTTATCTTTTCACCTCCAAAAGGTTACATTTTAGGACCCATTACTGTAATCTGTGTCATAGATAGATCTTAAATGTTATAAAAACTTGATATATTGTGAAATTATAGGAATTTAACATGAATAGGAAGGATCTTATGGTTTATCCTTATGACTTACAATTTCTATTTTATGTATGCCTGAATTTAGGCTAAAAATATACATTTTTCTTGTCTTGTGAAGGGCATTCTTGAGCCCAAAATGGGTGGTGGGTTTGTTGACCGAGTATGATTTTAGGGTAATAATATATTAATATATGTTATCCAACCCTATATATTTGTTTCAAGAACCATGTTTTAGTTAAGAAGGACCATAAATGGAGTTTTCCATCTGCATCTTTAACTTTGACAACATTTGTTGTAAGTTTTTTCATGCTCCTAAATAGTAGTGAAAATATGATTTCAAGTGGAATTTAATGTCATGGTAATTATATAACATGTAATTTTTTTATATATATTTTAAAATAGTTATGGATTTATGCTTTGGCATCTCGAAGGTAGAAATTTCGATTAGAGCTCAAAAGTTGTCTCTTCACTACCAAAAAGTTACATTATAGGACCCATTACTGTAATTTATGCCATAGATTTCCCTCAAATGTTCTAAAATAATTATCTAGGGATGAAATTAAAGGTATTTAAAATTCATATTATGTATTTTATGCTTTTTCCATATGACTTATATTTTTTGTTATATGCATGTCTAAAGTTAGGCTAAAAATATGCATTTTTCTTGTGTTGGGAAGGGTATTCTTGAGCCCAAAATGGGTGGTGACTTTGTCAACCAATAATCATGAGAGGAAAATACATAATACTAGATGTAATACACCATTAATTATGTGTTTCTAGTTTATTTTTTTATCCAATAATCATTGGAAATGGAGTTCACCAACTTCAACTTCAACTTTGACAACATTTGTTACCAACGTTTCTGTACTCCTGAACAGTAGTGAGAATGTGCTTCTAGGTGGAATTGGATGTAATGGTCATTGTATAATTTTTAAATTACATATATATATAATCTTATCAATTTATTTCCACGTTGGGTTCCCAGAGGTATAAATTCTAGTTGGAGCTCAATAAGTTATCTCTTCACTGCTAAAAAGTTGCATTTTAGGACCCATTGCTATAATTTGTTCCATGGATTGATATCGAATGTTATAAAAAACTGATATGGGGTTAAATTATAATTATTATACATTCACAATATGAATATTTTGGTTTATCCATATTACATATAATTTCCATTTTATGCATGTCTAAAGTTAGGTTTAAAATCTATTTTTTCTTATGTTAGGAAGGGCATTCTTGAGCCCAAAATGGGTGGTGGGTTTGTCTACTAGATGTGATGGGAGTCCAAGAAAATATTATTTTACATTATACACTCATATATATTTGTTTCAAATGTTAATTTTCATCCAATAAGCCCCATAAATGGAGTTCTTCCACTTCAACTTCAACTTTGACAACTTTTATTGTCAGTCTTTTTGCGCTCTTGAACAATATTGAAAATGGACTTTCGAGTGGACTTGGACATCATAGTAATTATATAAAATTTAATTTTAATATATATAAATTATAATAGTGATTTAGTTTCACCTTGGGGTAGTAGAAGTATAAATTCTAGTTAGAGCTCAAGAAGTTCTCTTCACTACCAAAACATTGCATTTTAGGCCCTGTTACTACAACTTGTGCCAAAGATTCATCTCTAAGTTTAGATTGACTTAATAAATGGTGTAATTATATGGATTTAAATTTAAAATTATGTATTTTATGGTTTATATTTATGAGTTACATTTTATATTTTACACATGTCTAAAGTTAGGCTAAAAATTTGCATTTTTCTTATGTTGGGAAGGGTGTTCTTAAGCCCAAAATGAGTGGCGGGTTTATTGATCAAGTGTGATGATAGTAAAATAAACTTATACTATAAGTTTTCTACCCATAAATTTAATTTTAGTGTCAGTCTTCATCCAAGAAGCATCAGATATGTATTTATTCAACTATAGCTTGATCTTTGACAACTCAACCTATCAATGTTTCCGCACTCCTGAACACTAGTGAAAATTTTATTCCAAGTGGTTTTGAAATTCATGGTCATGGAAAAAATTCCTATATAAAAATTCTCAAAGTGATGGATTTTCACTTAGAGGTCTTGAGGCATAAATGTCTATTGGATATCAATAAGTTGTTTCTTCACTACCAAAAAATTACATTTGTGGAAATATTGAATTGTTATAGTTGTAAAACCATATATTAATTGTAGTAATACACAAATATATTTTATTTTATTATTTTTCATTTTGAATAAATAATATGATACAAGTGTCTTAAATGTAACTTACAAATAGCCCATTTACCCATAATTACACACTCTATGTTCATTTAATTTCTAACTATTTACTCTCTTTGTGGCCAATATTTAACTATTTAGGCCTCTTCAATGTTTTCCATTAGGTATCTACAATTTTAATTTTTCATATTACATTTTAGGTCTAACTACTTATTTTAATGAATAAATTTTATTATATTATCTTCTTTAATATATGATTTTTTTTCTTTTATGGGTAAAAGGTGGGGTTGTTTTGTGAAACTAGGGAACCATACCCTAGAAGTGAAACAAACAACAAAGGCCTAAAAAGTGAATATTTAAAATAAGATAAAATTTATTGATACCATATAAACTAAATCACAATGCTACCTCTAGTGATTTTAACAAAGGAGCTCAATCTCATAGCACTTCTAATAGGGCATGTAAGCCTTCACATCAAAATAATGGTTGCACTACATCCATAAAACATCCAAAATACAACACCAATAGAGTAATAAAAATTCATCCTTGTAATTCCATCCTCAATATGGGTTTAACATGATCCTTCAACCATAAATGGAATATGTCCCATGTGACATTTTACAAACTTGTGTAGTAGATATGCAAAGCCTAGAGCACAACATATGGTTGTCCATTGAGTTCATCTTCATTTTGAAGAATTGAGATAAAAAAATAAATCAAAATATTTTATATTAAACTCATCCTAAAATTTATTTGAACTGGATCTTGAAACCTAAATGAAGCAACGTGAAATAGATCATCATACCAAATCATCAAAGATGAGTAAACAAGGCTTTTAATCTAAACCCCTAGAGCTAGAAGTATAATAAGAACATACCACATGGGACTAAGATACACTACTTCCCCAAAATTCATATAGGTTTTCCTTGAAACATGGTACGAATAGGTCTCATACAAAGCTTTGTTCAAATTAGATCAGGTTGAGTGCTCCTTCACAATATGCCTAAACCCCTCAAATCTTCCTGTACTAAGATCTCAAGAAAGATCAAAGGATCTAACCAAAAAATTAGAGGAGTCCCCACATGATTCAAACCATCATCCCAAACTAATAATGGGTTAGATTGAATATCTAAGTGTATAACCGTCAAATAAAATAAACTATCAAAACATAGCAGAGCATATCCACTACTCCATTTCTAACCAACCACACACCATATATTTTTAAATGGAACTTAAAGTCTTTTGCACAAAATTGACATAAGTTGAATCTTATATTATGGTGGTATATAGACACCATAAAAAAAATGCAAACCCCTTCTAATCCCAAGGGTCACGATAGGGATTGAAAGCTTGTATTGGTTAAAGCATTCATTAAAATAAGCCATAGAGTTGGAGCACTACACAAGTCCATCATCCAAATGTGGATTAATAGGATGGGATCCCTTTACAGATAGCCCTAGATCTAATGAAAAAAACATGAGACTAGTCCCAGAGACTAGGACCTTCCAAAGAACCTTCAACAAGCTCATTCTTGTCTCACCTGGATCTAGATCCAATTAATCTTCATCACCCTTAACCTACACTTGTGATTCTTGACCATGATGAATTTTTAAACCTCCATTCAACCCCATCATATCTTAGGACCAAGGATAAAAGGGTTTTGGGTAAACTAGGGTGAATTTAACTAATGATGTATAGCACTGGGATCATTAGCCTAACATTACACCTCAAGACTTGCCTTCACACCAATTTGGCTAATCCTCACCCTTTTAATTGTCTAAAATTTAATTTGCCTTATCAAATAGATTAACTTTTTTGATTGGTCCTTTGGATACCAATGAGATCATTCCTAACCTATAATCTCTCTAATTACAAGTTCCTTTACCTTTTGAACCAAGTTATTTCTTACATTTTCTTACAAAAAACACATCCAACTATGTCCATTTAGATTCAAATCTAGTATAACAACAAGATGCTTATCTTTTATAATCTATGACCAACCTTAATTAACTATTATTTACCCTCAAATGGTCTCTCCCTTCCTTTTTTAATATACCTTTCAAACTTCCTTCTTTTGCTTCAACCATCTCTTTTGTCAAATTTTGTCTTTAATTACTCTTTGTTCTTAATCTTGTAAAACTGTTTTATTAGCCATAATTCAAAATGCAAAGGTCATGAATATAAATTCAATCTATAAGGGTATTCAATGAAATTTACTTAATCCAATAAATCACTTCTGAACTCTTCTTTAACTTCAAATTACAAGGACTAATGAAATTATCTCCTAAACTATCTCAAATTACACACACTCACACACACATGGGTTCATATGTGTAATGAAATATATGGGTTATAATAATCATGAAATAAATGGGCTATATATATTGGAGGACTATGTGGAAAATTTACTTATGAAATGAAAACAATGATAATAGCATGCTTTATATTTTCAAAACAAAAATTAAGTGATATGAAAATACAATGTTCATTTAAACATCTATTTATTTCTTATTATATGCATATGAAATGTATAATAAATTATGTTGATATGTAGTTGATATCTATAATATTAAAGGTTTATCTAGTGTTGGAGGAATGATAATAGGTGGATTAAATATATAATTTATTTAATTAAAACTATGTTGACATTTTACGTCCTACTCAAAAACAAAATTAATTGTGTAATCATGTGAAGGCTTACATTTTATCTACTAAATGTGCCACAAAATGTCTTATTGTCTAATTTTTTCCTTGTAATGATTAGAATTATTATAAAAAATTTGGTGGAGGCATGTCTAAATCATTTTAAACTTTGTGGGATCTATTTCAATGCCTTGTTGAGCTCTGATGTAACCCAATAATTTTCCTAAAGATACCACTAATACACATCTATGTGGGTTTAAGATATTTCCATAATCTTTTAATTTTTAATTTTTATGAAATTTGAAAGCATCTCTTGTCATTTTTTTCATTTCATAACTAAATTTTCCACAAAGTCCTCCATTATATATAACCCATTTATTTCATGATTATATATAATATGTATATTTCATGATTATATATATAATCATGAAATATATAAGCCATAACTCATTTATAAGTATCCCCAACATTTTTTTAATCCAAATGGCATAACTTGATTAAAAAAATTGTTCCCTAAGGTGTAATAAATGATTTTTTTTCTTGATCTTCAGTATTAATCATAATTTTATTGTATTCTAATAATCTATCCATGAATGATAACATCTCATAGCTTGTTGTAAAATCCATAATCATGTCAATGTTTGGAAATGGAAATTTATCTTTAAGACAATATTTGTTCAGATCTCTATAATTTGTTCATTTAATCTACCCAATGGGTTTTAGAAACACGACTATGTTTGAAATCCAATTGGGATAATAAATGGCTCTAATAAAACCTACATCTATAAATTTGTGTATCTCTTATTTTACCAATTTGGAGACTTTGGGATGCATTTTATGCATCTTTAGTTCTAATATATTTGTAGTTGGATAAACTACAGTATTATATAATGCAATTTTGGTATCAATTCCTTGCATATCTGAGTAAGTCCATGAAAATATATCTACATAGTCATGTATAAATTTTCATAGTGACTTTCCTTCATCATTTTGTAACATATCCACTAATAATATAGGTCCAAGATCCTTATCTATTCCATAGTGATTTTATAGTATCTATTAATTAACTAGAGTTGAATTCTCCTTCATATATGATTCTTTAAGAATGGTATCAAGACCATCTACTCTAAGGTGCACATTAGTTTCTTAATTTTCTCCAAATTATGTTTGGGTGATAATTGAGTGAAGAAGCATATGTTTATGATATAATAAATAGAGTTCCTCATTCACTTTATGGTAAAGTAGGAGGGATTCATATTTATAAAATTCATTTAATGTCCAAATTTTTATGAAAATTATATCATCAATCATCTCAGGGTATACCAACTATAATGTAGATGTGTTATGAACTTCATGTTCTTATTCAAGCTATGATTTGAATAAATGTGTATCGATAGTATCCATTTTAGGTGTTCCTTTCTTAGTTTTTTATGATTCTTGTATGTAACTGAGACCTTGTCATCCTTTATGATTAGATGCTTGAATGGGGTTAACAATGCCTTTTGCATGTTTTCCAAATCCTTATCCTATATATCACATTTTAATAAAATGTTTGAGCCCAAACCTATATTTAATATATTTTTTTGATGATGACATAATTGGAATGGAATAAAGTTATTGTTAGTTCAGTCGGTGTTGATTCTTGCAATTATGGTTGCATATGAGGAATATAATGATCATTGGTTTGGCTTAATACATAATAATTAAATGGTTCCTAATCCATAGGGAATGTATATATGCATCCATTATGACTGAAATTTAAACATAATGTAATATAGAATAAAAAAATCATCTCATGGATGCATGGTCTTCCTAATAGGATATTATAATTTAAGTTATTAAGCATGATCTGACAAACTTTGCCTATCATTTGAGAGCCAACTATTACATGTAGTGTAGTTTTCCATAAACATTTTATTTACATATTATAAAATCCTAGAATGTTTATCTTTTAATAAATAACATCCTCTACCTTAATAAAAATGATATTAAAAAAGGAGATATCTAAAATGTTTATCCCTGATCCATTATCCAAAAAAACTCTCTTGACAATATTATTTTATACATAAACTTGTATATATAATGGTAGATATTTATCTATAATGTGGTTAGGAGGAAAATACTCTTTTTAAAATTAAATTATTTCCTCTTTTCATCATATTTAAATGAGAATATAATCCACATAAGGTGGTTCTAAATAATTTGTAAAGTTGTATCACATAGTGTTGCATGTAATATATCTTTCTAAATAGGAATTATTTGAAGTAATTCTAATAGAGAAATTTGGCATGGGTGTTTTTTATTTTATACATGATGTCATACCCATTTGATTGCTTATATATTTTTTCAAGTGTTGGTGGGGGTCAAGGGTGGATATGGTAAGTTACTCTAGTTTTACTACTTGATTGGTCCCCTTATAACTTTATGTTGTGATAGCATGGACCATGGAATCCAATATAAGTTGAGGTCCAATATTAGAAGTAGGATGGTAGTTGTTAAAAATTTTAAAATTAGGAGGAGGAATTACATGAGTGACATCCCTTTTTATGTCTATTGGTAAAAACATATAACATTTATTAGATATTATATCAATAGAAGTAGAGGGAGGATTGGGATTGTACACTAGCAAGCTTAGCCTTATTAATGAATTTAGACTTGATTTTAGTCACCCAATTGTCTACATAATTATTCCAAAGAAAATGTACTATCAATGTATTAAAAAATAAAATGATAAATTTAATTAACTATGTTAACCAATAATGTTTATTCAACATGGTTATGATTACTATTACTAGGGAAAAATTAGAAACCCAAAGCTAAAATCTAAAATCCTATAAGGTTGAAACCCTAATTGAAGGCATAGGGTTTTTATATATATATGTGTAAGGTTCACCAATATGTTTTACCCTAATATGGAATAATGGGTAAGATTAATCTAATTAAGAGATAACTTTAAAATAGAATTAAAATTATAAGATATGGCATTTAAGCATACAATTTGAATGTAAATGGTTAAAATTTTGATTATTCTTATTTTGATAAGGGCATGTACTAAATATGGAAAATACTAAATAAATTATAGTAATTTGATTTTTTTGGTTAATTAACTAATTTTGACTATATTCTGTAAGTGATAAATAGGGATAAGCATGCCTTTTGTTCACTCATTTTAAGAATTGATTTGATGCCTATGTTGGGTTAGTTCCATAAGATCGCATCAATATCATATTCCAGTACAAACATATTGGTCAAAAGTGAATTATAAAAAAATTTGGCTCAATGTATTTATGACCACTTATGATTTTATTTTATTACTTTGTGTTTGTGATCCTAAACCCTGATGGAGTGGTAAATTCCATAAATCAACTTCCTTTGCCTTGAAACCCTAGATGTGTTTGTGAGATCTAAAAACAAGAAAAATGGGGAAATTTTCATTGTTTATGTATCTAATAATCAAAGGATAAAAATCAAATCACACATATTACTCCCACCTAGTGTGATTGTTCAATTGTGATCCTTCATGATGTGAATGCAACTAGTGATTGGATTTGGTACTTGAAAATTCTTGATTTGACCTATATTTTGAATGCTTCAAACTTGGATTGTGATAGATGTTAGTGAATAATACACAAATTGGGAAGAATAAGGTAGATTTACTTGATTTGAAATAATGTATAGGTGAGTGACAAATAGATACTAGATGGTTTTAAAACGAGGCCTTAATTTTTTTATACATATATATCTTTAAATAATTCCTCACCACCTACATGCAAGGATTATAGGTCAACCCTAAGGATGGGTTTGATTTTATTAGATATTCATTATTGGAAGCATGATAGTTTAGACTGCCATTGGTCATTATCAACTAAAGATAATGACCATAACTATGGGAATTGACTTGTATACTTAGGTGGATTGCTCTTAGTGTTTAGAGATGTCTATACAAGATATTTAGTATGTTTGAAATAGAACGTGAGAGAATTTTAGGTGTATGAAAACATAACAAAAGAGTTGAATCATAAGATATCATACAAGTGGGAGAAGATGGTGAATTTGGACCTATTTTGGGTGCTCAAGTCATGCATGGTAAATTTGTGTCAAGTTTTTCATTATCAATTTTTTCATTGTCAAGTAATGAATATCATATTTTATTATCTACACCCTGACTATAACTTGTTAATGTATTTTCCCTCAGAACCCCTTATACTAAAAAAAATAGAGCATTTGTGAAGAGTATTGAAATATATTTCAAAATATGATTTGAAAGTCAAGAAATCATTTTGAAATCTATCACCATATGCTAGCAATAATATCTAGAAATGAAATTTCATATGAACCATATTCAAGTCTAAATTATCAATGATTTTGGTTTTGCATATGAAAAAATATACAAGATGAGTAAAGGGTCTATAAAATAATCAAAATTTATCGATACAAACCATAACTTGAGGAAATTTTAACCACTTTTTTAATGGTTTGAGCTCTAACAATATGTAAATATTAGGGATTAACATTTAAAAAGGCAACAATTGACATTTATAATACTAAATGATAGGGCCTAACTTTTATTTCATTATCAATACCTTTGTATTTCAACTCAATTATCTTTTGATAAATAGACCCCAAAAAATGTTGCATACACTCTTTTCAAGCAGGAAATAAATAAAAAAAGTCTTTATTTTTTTCTATAAAGAGATATGAGTTATATAATGCATTTTAGTACATGTTTTACTTGGCTTTTATTTTCTTGTCATTACCATGTACTTTAGAACACAATAATGGTTTTCAATATTTTGAACACTTTAGATGTTATTTGTTAATTACATTATATGGAATGTGATTAAAATGTTATCTAAATATTTGGGACTTTCAGTGCATATTTAGTATCTTTTCTCTTTCAAACAATGAGAATGTCACTTATTTTGCTTTACCAACATTTACATTGCACCTCCTTTATGTATTTTCTAGTATATATTTTTAAACAAATGTATCCCCTATAATATTTTACGTGTATAATGTTTAACTTTGTTTCATAGAATATTCATTCAATAAAATATCTTGACATGAAAAACATTAACAAATTGTTGTATATGTCTCTTTCATATAATCACAGTATAACAGGTGAAGATAATCATAGAGTAACATGTATAAGAACCCTTCAAAACAACTCCATTAATGTTGAAAAACTTATATATTGAGTTACTTTTCTAAATGGGGGTATCATTTAAGTTACCACCTTGGTGCGAATTTTTGACTTAAACATTTTTTATATGTTGGTTGAGCCAAGTTCAATTTTTTTAAATTAAAATTGAAATTAGAACCTAGGAGTTAAATGTAAAATATGATCACGAAAGATGGAATTTCAAAACTTGCTCTACTATTGTTTCATGTTAGCATTGCTTTCTTTAGATTATTTGCATGCCTTGTTTCTCACATCATGTTTTTAGGAGTTCCAAATCTAATCACGTATTTATTATGAATTTCATGTCTCCCTTTGGGCATATTTAACATATATAATGACCTCTACCCATTATATTGTAACTAATATTGTAGACAACTGAAAGGATGGCAACAAATAAAGCCAAGAAATTTATCCTAAAATCTTACAATGAGATAGAATTTCCAACTCTCGCTCTCAGTCTAATGTTTGCATATAGCTTGATGTCATTGAAAATGTATGTAAGTGGTATGAAAATTAACATGTTATAACTTACTGTATTTATCACATCCCTTTTGAGGAGTGCCTTAATTCCTAATTTCAACACTAGTGTGAACCATTGGGTGTCCATGTCATTAGTGTTAAAAACCTTACAAAAGGGTTTTTTATTTTATCCTTTAAGGAGTTGCCCCAAGTCCAAGCTCTCCTTACTAAGTCAAATTATTGATTTATGAGTAAAAACCTTATGATTTTGTCCTCATGGACCCATACCTTCAAAGTGTCTAATTAAAATAATCCTTAGGGGCTGGTGTGAATTAATCTCCCTAGCCTTTCACTTCCTTTATACGCCTTTCTAGATGATATTTTGAAACCCATATGGCATGTTCTGTACCATGAACATAAAAAGTTTTATTTTTTATGCCCAAACAAGTGTGTCTCCATCAAGGTCATCTTGACTAAGGATTTTAATTAATCCATAAATATTTAAGTTGTCTTGGAATATTGGGCACAAAAATACATACATTTCAATTTTCCTAACACTTATTTATGTTTCCAATATCCTGACCATCAGATTAAGGATTGTTCCCTCATAAAGTAATCAAAACCCTCTATTGAAAAAAATCCCTCTCATAAGCCTAAATTGGTGGAGAATAATAATCATTGTAATAACCCCAATAGTTTTTACCAGAATATAGTATTTTTTTAATTAGTTACACATATTCATCATTTAGATTTCAGCATGAGAAATCTAATCACTGATCTTTAACTAACTACATTAATTTAGTTAAACAATAGGTTTATATCTAATCCACTTAGCTAAGGATCACCATGAACACATATATAAAACATAAAAAAGATGAAAAATAATAAATACTACATTTAATCATAAATGAAAGAGTACAATTTCATCCACAACTAATACAACATTATAGCTACTATTATAGAAGTATAATGTATAAGTGTTACAGATTTCAGTAATACATAATAATATCTCAAATGACAAAACATGATACAAAGCTTCACGGAGCAAATTCTCATGGCTTAAGTGTCTCCATAACTCAAGTATCAATATGTAATCTTAAGTGTAGTCCCTATTATAATACTCCATCTAGGAGGGAGAGCATCATCCAAGTGCTTTTCCACACTAACCACAGACCATATATCCCATGCACTCTCTCATAAACAAGGGTATGGCCCTCCTTTCACATATGGATAGATAATGGAAATAAAAGAATCCAAAGTAACAAAACTAAACCCTTGTGTTGAAGATATATAATACATAATGTGTACCATAAAGAAATCAATTCTAATATGATATCATACAAATATGAAAACTATATCAACATATGAAATGATAATATTCAATTAAAATACAAATTAATTCCATCACTTGGCTTCAAAAAATCACCAACAGACAAAAATTTTATAAATTAAGGCAAAACATGGGGTTTTTTATAAAGAAGAAAAAGACATTGAATTACAAATTGTTAATTTCTATAGGAACCTTCTATATTTCATCCCCTCCAAGGAATTTTAGTTAGAGGAATAGGTCCTAAATATTATTCAGTGGGTCATATCCCAAGAATAAAATTCTTCTATTATTTCTCTACCTTCTAATGAAGACATTAGATTCATCATATTCTCTTTGGAAGGAGACAAAGCCCTAGGATCGGATGGATTTCCTCCTTTTTTATTCCAAGTTTTTTGGGAAATTATACAGAATGAAGTTTGTTTAGTGGTGATTGATTTTTTTAAATAAAGAACAATACTTCAAGAATTTAACAACACTTTTCAAGTCTTGATTCCTAAAAAAAATGAAGCAAACTAATTGAAGGATTTTAGACCTATCAGCTTATGTTCCACTTTCTATAAAATCTACACCAAAGGACTAGACCTAAGAATTCAAATGCTTCTTTATAATTTTATATTGTAAAAATAAGGGGCATTTTTTTTTGGTAAACATATAATGGATGGCATCATTATTTCACATGAAACTATCCACTTGGTTTCCAACTCTTCTAGAAAGGGAATGTTCCTCAAACTTGACATGAACAAAGCCTATAAAAGAGTCTCATGGCTCTTTCTCAACAAAGTTATACATAATTTTGGGTTCAATCAAGTGGTAAGGAACCTAATTTCTTCATGCATCTCTTCCCCCATGTATTTGTTCATTATAAATGGGGTTCTCAAAATATTTTTTTAGTGGGTAGAGGTCTTCATCAAGGAGACCCTCCATCTCCCTACCTATTCATTTTGATGGTAGATATGTTGATTAGAATCATCAAAACTTACATATATTTCATAATTATCAAGGGTATTAAGGTGGCCCCTAAGACTAGACCATTAACCCATCAAAAATTTGTGAATGATACTATGATGATGGGAGAAGCCTTAGTGTTAGAAGCAAAATGTTTTAGAAAAATTCTTGAAATCTATAAGGTAGTATTAGGATAATGTATCAACTTTCTTAAAAGTTCTTTATTTTTCATCAATACTTTAGCTAATTTGCAAGTGAATAATTATAGGATTATTTTGTGTGTAATAAAAAATATCCCTTATTCTTACTTAGATATCCCTCTTTTTGAAGATAATATGAAATCCATTTTTTAGAATCCACTAATTGATAGGATTTAGAAGAAGTTGGATGGATGGAAAGGGAATCTACTTTCTCATGATGGTAAATTGTAATTACTTAAAATTTCATTGTAGAGTATCCCAATCCATTTTATGTCCTTATTTGTAATTATAGGTAAGTAGTGGACCAAATAGAGCAATTACAGAAGAAATTCCTCTAGAGGGGGATAAAAAATAGATTTACGTTTCCCCTTATCTCTTAGTAAAAATCATTTTTGTCTAAAGGGCAAGTGGGCTTGGGCCTTAAGAGGGTGAACTCAATGAACCAAGCTCTACTATCCAAACAAGGATGGAGGGTGATGAAATAAGACAACCAATAGATGAGAATCATTAAATCCAAGTATCTAAATTCTAGGGAGGGCTACTTTATCCTTACTAAAAAAGGGCCTATCAATGGGTCAGCTTTTTAGAAAGTCATTTGTAAAGGAAATTATCTTCTTAAGAGAGGATTAAAATGGAAAATAGAAAGAGATAATAGACTGGGTTTTTTCAATGACCTTTGGATTAATCAACTTCTGCTTGGATCCTCTCAAGTTTTATTAGGACTAAGAGGTCATTTCAAGGAGGAAGTGGGCCACAAAGTGTATGATTACTAGAAGGAGGTTGATGGAAGCAAAAGGTGGAAGATTATACATAAAGAAGGAATGAATCAACAAGAAACTCTTTTTTTGTAGGAATTAAATAAATAATTTTATATTACTCATATCATTAGATTCACCAAAGATGATGAACTTATCTAAAAGGCAAACCCTATTAATTTATTCTTGGTTAAATCTAGTTATCAATTATTATGGGACTAAGAAAGATTGGAGGAAAATTGGAATATCTTGTGGATAAAAATTTTGACTTCCAAAATTAATGTTTTATATTGGTTGGTTTCCCAAAATATAATCCTCACTATGGATAATTTAATGAAAAGGGGACTCTTAATTATGAGTAGATGTGTTTTTTGTAAAAAGGAGGCTGAATCTTCTAATCATCTCTTCCTTTTCTATCCCTTTGCCTCTTCCATTTTTTAGTATTTTTTTATTTTGTCTAATTCCTCTTAGGTCTTTTTGAATTCTATATGGGACTTCATCTTTCAATGGAAGGCCCATTGGGATTACCCCCTCCACCCCCACTTACTTGAACTTTTGGTGGGATTTATCTCTCCCCCATATTTATGGGGAATCTAGAAGTCTATAAATTTAGATATATTTGAAAAATTGAAGCCCATACCCAATATCACTTTCAAGAGGATAATGGTGTCTATCAAGGAGAATTGGTCAACATTTACTTCTTATTTTTTTGACTCCCCTCCTCTTCACCTTTTTCAAGCTCTTATATCATTGAATCTAGTGATCCCTGCTTAAGATTAAATTAGACTACTGACAAATCTCTGATAAAGTGGATTTGTCCTCCAAATTTATGGTACAAACTAAATTTTGATGTAGTGGTGAAAGGGATTATTGGTCTAAAAGGGGGTGGGGGATAATTTCAGATTCCAACATTAATCTTTTGGAATAATATGAATGTCCTCTATGGATTCAAATTAACCATGTGGTGGAAGCCACAATAGCTTAGTGGGGGATTGCGTTGGTTGTTAAGATGGGGATGAAAAACCTTTAGGTGGAAGGAGATTCATTGAATATTATTAAATGCCTAAATGTAACCTCTCAAACTTCTTATTTAATTATTATCATAATGGAGGATTCTAAATACCTTCTAACATCATTTAAGGGTTTGTTTATTGATCATGTCTACAGGGAAGGCAAAAAGAGTGTTGACAAGATGGATAATATAGGGGTTATATGTGACTCCCTCAGGTATTGGTAAGGTGACATGGAAATCCCTAATGATGTCATTCCTATAATTCAATATTATAAATCCTAATCTAATGTGTGAATTAATTATTATCATTATTGATAAATCTATATTTCATGGGAATAGTCGTAAAGTCACATGTTTTGAAATAATGATCCTTTCACATCTCAAAGATATACACAAGTAAAAAGGATTGTTTTTAATATCTATAATTATAATAAAAAATACAATTAAGGTATTTTTAGAATTTATAGCTACTTGTTCTTTTTATAAAAATCATAGTGAAGATAATAAGCTTAACATGGGTGGCGACCATGATAGAGTCAAACCAATTTTTTATGCATAGGTCAAGGATGACTTCTATGTGTGGAAAAAAATGGTGAAGAGATATATTTATAATTTCATGGAAAGGATAGTAGGTCACAATGTGTAAATATCTCATGATTTTGCTAGAAGATAAATGGAGAGAGAAGTTAGAATGTGTGGTCTAAAAATCACCATTTCTAAAGAAGTAATTGGAGAAGTCATAGGTATGGAATGTAATGGGTTCAAAGATTTTAAAGATTAAAAAAGGAAAGAGGAGATTTTTAGCATATTTTATAGTTATGAAAAGAAAAAACCTAAGTCTTCTAACTAAAAAGGGTTTCTCTGAGTTGACTTACCAAGAAAATGGCCTAATGTCTACTTATAGGTCATAAAATATATAACCCTCAAGCAAAAGCATACTGTGATCTTTTCCCATCATTTTCTCTTGCTTAACCACTTTATAGGTCATCTCATTAGCATCCCTTTCTTCTTTTTGAAGTCTCTTGAGGTTTTTGTTAACAATTTCAAGAGTAATCCATTGGCTGACATTATCCATCATGAACTTATTATGTTAATTTTTAAAAGAGGGAAAACATTCTAGAATAAATAAATCTTAGAGGTTATCCATATCCAAAGTGACCAAGATGATTTTTCTAGGGACAATGAGGATTATTCAGGATCAGAAGAGGGGTACCTAGAGGGGTTAGGTTAATAAAATGCTTTGAGGGATTTTCATCCCATGGATAGCCATAAGGTTATTCCTATGTATGTTGACCTTATTTATATCATGGTTCATTTTTATTTTAATTTTAATCTGTCAGATGAAATTGAACTATCCCTATAAAATCTTTAGACTAAGGTTGTTGAGTTCTAAATTCTATGATGAAGTTGATAATTTGAAGGCATTATTATCACTAGAGGATTTCTTCATGGGGAAGTGAGATAACCAAAAATAGGTAGAAGATAATGTGGGTTTATCACCACATATTAAAAATAATGTTAGGTATTGTCATTTATTTCAAAGGTTTAGCTTGCATGAGGTTGATTTCATTGATAGAGTGTGCCTCAATGATAGTGTGTTGATGTGACAAGAGGCTTTGATGGAGTGTTGTCATTGAAATATTTTGTCACAAAAGTGAATTTAAAGGAAAAAGAGAGAATTTTAATGAAACTAATGGTTTATGTTTGCATGAAGGTATAGGTCATTGATGTCAAGTTGCATAAAAATCCTAGTCATGACATAAAGAGGTATGTGTAGGTACCATGGTGAAGTGAGTAAGCTTATGCAAGTGAGAAGTTGTTTGGTATTGTATAGGCTTGTGATTTAGGCATATAATCCTTAAAAAAATTTGTAATGTGGGTCTTTGAGGGTAAGTAAATCTATCTTGGTCTGTACATAAACCTTGTCTAGCCTAAAGAGGTATGATGATCTATTGTCAAGGAATGTGAAGGATGGATGGTAGTGTTTAAGAATGACAGTGAGATGTTGAGAATGTAAGTGAAGATGAGAATTCGTGTAAAGAGGAATGAAGGTCATTTTTAAGGCCTAATGTGGTTTGTAATTCAAGTTCTGGAGAGTAAAGAGAGAGTGTGTGGCATAATGAAGGGTCATAATCAGATTTCAAGGTGTTTGAGATCATATAATCATTTAAAAAGGTAATTAAAGTTATTTTAGGCATGTAGGTGAAGTTTTAGTTTCTATTTTGAAAGATAAGGCATGAAAAGCTATTTAAAGGTCTCTTGAGTGCTTAGAATGAAGGGTTATCAACTCAAAAATGATTTTATTGCACTCATTAGCTTGTAAAACATTTGAATGGGAACCTAATCAGTTCATGGTATATATGGAAGGGTTCTAGCTCAAAATTTTAGGCATTATTTTTTGATTTGATGGGCTATGCTTTATGAATGATTGTTAAGAGTGGAAATTGGTTTAAAACCTCTTAGAACCCTAATGAATACATGATTTTGAAAATGTTGCTAAAAAGTGATCAAGATGGATTTAATTACTCATAAGCTATTTAATATTGTATTGGACTCTCCTAGGTACCTCTAGGTGGTATTGGTTAGCGAGAGAAGAGATAAAATGCTGAGTTACAAGCTTCTTTCTGAAGAAGTTTCTATAGAAGTCAAAAGTTGCATTAGACATAGTAAGAAAATGGATGGAGAAAGAGGGTAATAAATTATATTTCATGTCCATGAAATTTTATGGATAGGTTCTATCCCTAAAGTGTGCTAAACTATTCATTCAATTTATCCAATTATTAGTAAGCCAAATGGTGCAAGCAATGAAAAACCTAAGTAGTAGTAAGAAGATAAATTAGAATATGTTTTTTCAAGATAGAATGATGAAACCAAGTGAATGGATATATTTCATGATACTATTATGTATTATTCATTTTTTTATATATTTTTTAATTTAGGTATATTTTTGAAAATTATGAATCCAAAATGGCCTATCTAACTCAGTGAGGTCAGTGTTTAGTGAGGTCAATAAATTAGTGTGTAAGACCAATAGTTTCCACTAGACCATATGATGTTTTTATTTTAATATGGTTTATATATGTTATATGATAATTTTAATTATTTTTATGTCTTTAAAATAATTCATAAAGTTGTTTAAGGTCAATGTTTCATGACTGTGTTTTTGACATTCTTGGCAGTTTTGAGTAAGCAAGTTGCAGTGATGAGTTTGAGGCTCTATGCCCTAAGTTGAAATGTCTAATTCATATGGTGATATTTTTTAATTCATTATTTTTTATTATAATTTATTTATTTTCATGTTTTTTTTATAAATTATTTTTTGTCTTCATTTTTTCAAGATAGACTTCTCTATGTGTTCAAAGGCCTAATGTGAACAGTGTTAATAGATTGTTTCAAGTGGTGGTCGAACCTAAAAGGTGTCATGATTTTTAGAGCATGTTGGATAAGACCTATTTTATTTTTGTGTGAAAATATCATGGCATGTGTATATGTTTATATTTTTCAAATAGGTCATAAGATAACATGTCCTAAAGTAGGCCTAATGGAATTAGGTCTCGATGAGACCTAAAGAAGGATTTGGTCTATTTGAGCTATGAAAAACGTAATGTAATGATTTATTATTACTTTTAACATGTATTAAGTACTATTTTTTTTTCAAATATAAGTTTTCAAGTTCATATGGATAACCAATAGGTGTATGATCAAGAGGCTTGTATAAGAAGAAGGCTTTTTCAACCTATTTGGGAGTGTTAGAGGATTAGAAAGGGTAACAAATTAAAAATCACATTATTGAGATAAATTAGTTCTTTTATACCATCATAATATTTTATAGGGATAATAATTAATATATAACATGAGATTTTAGTACAAATATCAAGGTCATATGACCTAATCAGTCTTGAAGAGACCTAGTTGAGCGAGGAGGTCTAGAAGGTAGTTTGAGAGGGATAAGAGTGTGAAGAGATAAAGAAAGTGATCATCATATTGTGTTAGAAACAAGGTTTTATTAAAGTGATAAAATCAATCATGATTTTTAATTAGTGATAAGTCATATAGGGTTTTGGTACCTCCTTATAAGTGGGTACTTGTTAAAGCCTATTCAAGTGGGTGTTTGGCTAGTTGGGGTTTGTGCCCCATGTGGAGTTGGTGATTCAGTAAATTTGGTATTTTTATTATATTAATATAGTAAATTTTAATATATCATTTGGTTTTCTCTCCCTTAATGGTTTCCCATATATATGATGTGTTCTTATTCATATGTATAGTTTTTTTTGCTTTGATTGATCTATATGTTTGTATGAATGACTCATGAATGTTAAGTGGAATTTAATAAATATTTTGAAGATTGATTCACCCCCCCCCAAATATTATTAATTTTTATTCAAATAATTGGTATTATATCTTGGTCATTTAAAATAGGCCTAACATCTTGAAGGTCATCCTAAGAAGCACAAAATGTCTAGTGATCAAGAAGACAACATGTATGATGAATAAGTCTACTATGATATTGAAGAAGGAGATGCTAAAGTAGACCTTGAATATTAGATAATAAGTGATTTATATGATTTAAATCATCAAAATAATAGGAATCATGAGTTGATATATGTGGTCAAAGATCTTAAGGAACATATTTGTACCTTGAATAATGACTAGATCAAAGAAGCCAAAAGGGATGAGAAGATTATCAAGGATCTCAAGAATAAGTTAAAAAGTGTCAATAAAAAGTTTAGATTAAAATAAGTTGATTATGATCAATTTAAGATAGAGATATATTATTTTAAGGTTGAGCATAAGCAACTCATAGACAAGATGAGAAAGTTTAAGAAAGATCTTGAGAATCCAGAACAAGTTAAGAGCACCAACATGAAAGTCAACATGGAGAGACCAATCAATCATCCCAATGAAATGAGGTATTCCAATTATTTAAATGTTTTTTTTGTTTGTCATATCTTTGGTAATAGATTAAGTGAGTGTAGAAGTCTCAAGGGATGAGTTATCATGGGACCATGGGAGAAGGAGTGATTAGTCAAGATGACTTAACAAGGTATATGGAGCTTCTACAATACAAAAAAAGGTTCAAACATTGGTTTGGAAGCCAAAGAAATTTGAGACTGATCATATTGAGCCCAAGAGTCAAGAAGGATTATTTGTTGACGGAAAAAATACTAAAGAGGAATTTATGTTAGCTCAGACTAACTTTTAAATTCAATATGAAGGCATGAAATGCTATATAAATATTGGTTTCTCAATCCACATGATAGGATACAAAAATAAGTTAATCTTATTGAAGAATAATGTTGTAGGAATAGTGATATTTGGAGACAACATAACTACCAATATAATCAAAAATGGTATCTTGTGTTTGGACAATGAGAAAATCAAGATATAAAATGTGTTGTATGTTGAAGGTTTGAAACATAAACTACTTAGTGTAAGTTAAATTTGAAACCAAGTATACATACTAACCTTTCATGATAGAGGGTGTGAGATAAGGAGAGCCAAATCAAGAAGGCTAATAGCTAATTCTAAGAGGACTAAGAAAAATCTATATGTCTTGAATGAGATCAAGAAGGAGAGATGTTTTATGATCAAGATGGATGAAATTTGGCTATGGAAAAAAAGGATAGGTCACCTAAACTTTGACAATATATTCAATATAAGAACTAAGAATTCTATAAGGAATATGCCTAAGATCACCAAACCTACAAACATACTTTACAAGGCATGTCAACATGGTAAGCAGAATAGTAGAAGGTTCAAGTCCAAGTAATAATCTACTACAAGAACCTTAGAGTTAATACACATTGATCTTTGTGGGCCTATAAGAATCCAAATCATTTAATGAGATAGCTACTTCATATTACTCATAGATGACTACACAAGAATGACTTGGGTAGCATTTTTGAAAGAAAAGTTAGAATCTCTTATTAAGTTTAAGGCATTCAAGGCCCTTTTTAAGAATGAGAATAATGGGAAGATCAAGTGCCTAAGATATGACATAGGAGGAGAGTTTTGGTCTAATGAGTTTGATGACTTCCATGAGTTCCATGAGATAAGGAGATAGTTCTCAACTTCCAAGACACCTCAACAGAATGGGGTAGTGGAAATAAATAATATGATAATCCAACAGATGGTAAGAACTATGTTAAATTAGTCTATATTATCTAATGGGTAATGGAGAGAGGTAGTGAGTACTATAGTCTACATCTTGAATAAAGGAATAATGGCAATAAGACCCCTTATAAATTTTGGAAAGGTAGACCTACTAATATAGAAAGCTTTAGAGTGTTTGAAAGTAAATGTTTCATTAAAAGAGAAGAGGACTTAAGTAAATTTGAATCTAGGTATGATGAAGTTATATTCTTGGGGTAATCATTAGTAAGCTTAGCCTATAGATTCTATAATAATAAGTTGTAAAAGATAGTGGAAAGCACCAATGTGAAGTTTGATGAAACAAGGAAGTCACACTCACAGTCAAAGGATATATCAAAGAATCTAGACTTCAAGAATGAAGAGGAAACAATAGAGGTTGACGAGGAAGAAGAAGAAGTTGAGGAGAGATAAGACTCAAAAGGTCCCTCAAGATAGATTCAAAGAAATCATCTTGAATCTCAAATCATTGGTAATAAGGATGTACATATGAAAATAAGGAGAAGACTGGTAAGTAACCTAAATCAAGAGAATGTTTCTCTATTATATAAGATTTAACCTAATAACCTTATAGAATCAAGTAAATACAAATTTTGGATAGGTGTGATGAATGAAGAGCTAGACCAAATAGATAAGAATGAGACTCAGGAACTAGTTCCAAGGCCTAAAGACAAGAATGTCATTGGCAAAAAATGGGTGTTTAGAAACATTTTAAATGAATATGTAGAAGTCACTAAGAACAATGATAAATTGGTATGTAAGGTATATGCAAAATTTGAAGGGGTACACTTTGAGGATACCTTTATATGAGTAGAAAGATTGAAATCCATTAGATTGTTTCTACCATATGCAGGATTCAAAGGGTTTAAAATATACTAGATGGATATCAAATATGCCTTTTTGAATGGGAATTTGGAAGAGGATGTAGACATAGATCAACCTGAGGGGTTCTCACTATCAGGTGACAAGGACTATGTTTGTAGATTGAAAAAGAATTTTTATGGTCTAAAGTACAACCTAAAGCTTGGTATGCTAGATTGGATAGGTATATATTGGATTAAGGATTCAAAATATGAGTTTTAGATAGTAATATGTACATAAAGACAAAATATGACCATCAGTCGATAGTTGTTGTCTATGTGGATGACATCATCTTTGGAGGAAATAATGAGAATATGACTAAGGCCTATGTAGAGGCAATAAATAAAGAGTTTTAGATATCCATGCTAGGAAAACTATCAATATTTCTTGGGTTACAAATCACTTAATCTAAAAAAGGTATATTCATTTCACAAGCTAAGTACATAAGAGAGATGTTGAAGAAGTTTTAGATTTAATATTGCAATGCAGTTAGTACACCTATAATCATAGGGTGTAAGTTGAGAAATGAAGATGAGTCTCCAAAGGTCAATTAGACATCATATAGGTCAATGATTGGAAGTTTTATATACACCACTACCTCTATACCTAACATCATGTAAGTAGTAGTTATTTTGGGAATGTTTCAAGTAGATCCAAAGGAAAATCATTTGCAAGTAGTCAAAAGGATATTCATATATGTTAAGGGGACTATGGAGTTTGGGTTATGGTATCAAAGGAGTAAGGAATTAAATTTGATTGCTTATACAAATGAAAATTGGGTAGGAAGTCTAGATGATAAGAATAATACTAGTGGATAAGCTTTCTTCTTAGGTGGGTGGCTAGTTTCATGGATAAGTAGAAAAGCAACCATCAATAGAAATATCCACTTGTGAAGTTGAGTAAATTGTAATGTTTTCATGTTACACTCAGGTTCTATGGATGAGACATACCCTAAAATACTACAAGGTGGAGTATGATGGTCTTATCCCAATCTATTATGGTAATACAAGTGTCCTAAGTGTATCAATGAACCTTGTCATGTACTCAAGGACTAAGCACATTCCCAATAGGTATTATTTTCTAAGAGATAAGGTAAGTGAAAAAAGTATAAAACTTGAATATATTTCTACACAGGATCAAATTATAGACATTTTGACCAAACCACTTACAAAGGTAACATTTGAACACATAAGATAGGAATTAGGTGTAATTCTTACCCCTAGAAGTCATTTACAAATCCAAGTACTTAGGAGGAACTAATCAAGTGTTTTATTATCTTTAATATCAATTGATTAGTTCCAAGAAGGTATGCATGGAGATAGGGGTGGCATTTTTGTATTATGACTCATAAACTCATAGTCTTGTGTGTAGAGTATTTTGGTTGCAAGGAGTGTGATCCAAGGAGTTATAAACATCACTTTGTCATTTATGTGGGGGAGAAGATTTTTTTTGAGATAATTTTCTATGAATTATTGCCATCAATGAAAAAGGGGTATATTTTTTATTATTGTCATTGATGTTAAAGGTACATCTTGCATGAGGTTGATGTCATTGAGAGAGTATGCCTAGTTGGTAGTGTGTTGATGTGAAAAGGTGAATTTATGGAGTGTTGTCATTAAAATATGTTATTGTGAAAGATATTTTAAAGGAAAAAAAGAGAATTTAAAGGAAACTAATGCTTTATAGTTACATGAAGCCACAGGTCATTGATGTCAAGTTGCATAAGAATCTTAGTCATGAGCCTAGTCATGACATAAAGAGGTATGTACAGGTAGCATGGTGAAGTGAGTGAGCTCAAGTAAGTGAAAAGTTATTTGTCATTATATGGGATTATGATTTAAGTATATAATCCTTTAGAAGTGTTATAAGGTGGGTCTTTGAGGGTAAGGTGTATACACATAATATTTTCAAACTTTTATCAAATACTAATGCTTTATATCTTGTAAAACTTGTCAAGACTTAATATTTATGATTTCATGCCTTAAGGGGTGCACTAAAAAATGTTGGGTAGACATTTGGTGATTCATAGGATTGTTATCCCTTATTTCCACATTATTACCAATTCAACTAGGTCTTAAAACCATTCCGTAAACTATTATTCATCCCTTGTACACTTCTCTAATATTTTACCATCCTTTATCCTCCTTCTCTTACCTTAATTCCCTTTTTGACAGTCAACTATACTAGGTTGAATAGGTTGACCCTATATAGTTTTGGGGTATTTTTCACTTCTTGAGTTTGATAGCCCTTTGACTAACCTAGATTAGACCTAGTGAATTGTCCTCAAAAATATATAGGGTCAACTGGGTCGACCCTATATAGTCAACATTTCTAGGAAGATTTAGGGAAATATATACCTATAAATATAAGATCATTTCATCACTATTTAAATATTCAATCAAGATTTATTATTTTCTCATGCTTATTTATAATCTACTCTTCCACCATTCTACTCGACGAGTCTTAGCTCAGGTTTTCTACTTAGAGAATCTAGTCTTGTAGATAAGTCTTAGATTATTTACCCTTTATTAGTTATCCTTACAAACCACAACAACCTCTTTCAAATCCCCATTTTCTAATGGAAAGATTGAGTCTCGATGGGTTCGCATTTAGGTAAGTATATTCTAACTTTGTTCTCCTCTGTTTAATAGATAGAAGTAACATAAGTATTAGATCGAATAATATTACTCTTCATAATTTATGTATTATGGTCTTACTCATACTTAGTTTAATTTATATTATCTTATACATATTTTTATTGCTTTACTAATCCCTCATATTGTGCCATAAGCTTTGGTGTGCACCAAATTAGATATACTTTCTTGTTTATTAGAATAAATTGAGTATTGAACCTAAGACTCCTTTAGGGTGTTGCATGATTCTATTATACTATAGGCTTTGGAACCCTTTCTAGAATAGTGTATTATGACAAGTGATCCCTTAATTGAGTCTAGTGGATCCCCATATTGGTCATGCCCTTGCTTAATAAATCTATCCCCAATCATAAGTATAGGTATGCTCTATCTTCTTCAAGCCAGATTAATTTATAGATGTGATGAATTTCTAATTACATACATTCTGGTAAACCTGATGTGAACTAACCCTTTTAGGATTTGTTCATATTATTTCATTTCTTTCATTCTTTCATCATTATTTTTATCATATATTTTCCATACCAGATTGACTCTGTCAACCAAGTATCTAAATTTTATGCACAAGTTTTTAGGTACAAGCTACTAGATCAATCCTATCAACCCAATACAATTTTTTAGTTTTCCAAACATTTAGTCTAGACTACCAAGTTGACCAAGTCAACCCTATACATTTTCAAGCATAAGTTTTAACATTCTAGGTTAACCCAGTCGACCTTATACATTTTAAACATTCAATAATAAGTTTTTGTAAAGCTTAAGTGACCCAATCAACACAATTAACAAAATTTGTAAGCATAAATCAAGGTTCTTAAACAATAATATTCATTCTCTACATATCTAATCCACTAAGGTTCTTTTATATATCTCTATCTCTTTCTTTAATGTCTTTCATTTCATAGTTTTTAGTCTTCAAAATTGACCTTACACATTCAACTGGATCGACATCATCAACCCAATTCTATGTTCTATGTGATGTCTAGATAACTAGGTCGACTCTACCAACCCTATTCATTTTTAGACTTTAATTTCATAGTACAAGTTTGACCCTATCGCCCCTATTCTATATTTTATTAATACATTAATGACTATATCAACATTGTACTTTGTTTCAAAGTTAGAATTAACTTTATATACTAGTAATAAATTCACACTTTCTTTTTTTGTTGCTTACATGCTTCAAATAGATCACATAGTTTAATTATGTGGTTTTCAATTAATCATTCAATTTCACTATTTTATATTTTATGCACACACGGCCAAATCACAAAATGTAAACAAGGGAAAAACTAACTTGATACTCTAGTCAAGTATAAAGCATGGTTAATGGTATATTATAGCTAATCACCTAACACCCTTATCACTATGGTATGTGAAGTGAGGGGATAGGCCCCAATATCAAACATATATCATTACCACTACAGTCCCTTTCAGCCCAAACTACATGAAACCATCCTTAGATTACCCTTCTAGTTCTTTGCTTATAGACAACTTACCATCACATTTAAAATCATATTCTAAATAATATAATAAAGATCTAGGTTGACCAATTAGTTATCTATTTACTTTCCAATTTGATTTCTTTCTCTCTTTTCAATTGTATTATGTAATGTAAAAACTTGCATTAGCCAGCATTGGTACAATTTTTTGTGTTGTGTGCCTCAATTAGATTGGCTAGCATTAATCCAATATAATTTTTATTTCCTTTTAGTTATTTATTTTAAAATTTATTTCAAAAAATTATCATATTTCAATTTACAAATCTATTATAATCCTCTTAACTTTCACTATCTGTTGCACTGGGTCGACCCTATTGACCCTACATCCTTTTCAGTCCCTATTCACTGTACTATATAGACCCAATCAACCCTATACTATTTTTAAACTCTACTTCTTTGTTTTTTGTCCTCTATTCACTATACCAAATCGACCCAGTCAACCTTTTACTATTTTCAAGCTATATATTTTATGTTAGGTCAACCTAGTCAACCTTATACTACATTCTACCTTCCTTATTTATCAATCTAGTTCTCTACTTATTCTTCTTTGCATTTTTTTCATTCCTCTTCAGTCATAATTAAGTCTCCTATCATAATCTTCTTAGAGAGATTTAATCCATTTAGATACTATAACAGATCTACATTTCTCCCTCTCTTTTCCTCCCAAGAGCACCATCACTCTTGGGGCACCTCTTCCCCTCTTTCAGCCATGAGCTAAAATATGGTGCAAATAACACCTCAAGATGAAGTTAATGGATTTAATCCTTTCTATAACTACCAATAAATTTCTCATCTTCAAAATCTTCAAACTAATGTGGGAGTAATTGATATAAGTTTACTTAATAATCCTACTAATAATTCTTCTTCTAGTAATCCTCCCCCTAACACCAATTTTGGGGGTGCTCCTACCAACACTAGCCCACCTCCTGATACAACTCAACTTTTAGCCTAATTTATCCAAAAAATGAAAATAATTCAAAATTATAACACCAATCTATTGATACAACTTCAACAACACTTAATCAATGTGGTTATCCAACCTCCAATAATGCATCCTCAAGTTAATCCCAATTTCATTCCTCCACCTCTTCATGATGCCTCAGGTAATGTTATTCTTCAACCTGTAATGAATAAAAAGATGCTTAAAACTATTAAAAATGAGCCTTTATCTCCCTTCATTGTATCCATTGATATTGGTAACATATCTCCAACTATCAAATATGATGGGACTAAAGACCCTACCTCATTTCTCAAAGCCTTTGTCAACCTTTACAAAGAGTGGATCCAGACTAATACCTTCACCACAACTAAAATCTTAGTGAAAACTTTCACTAGAAATGTATTTGAGAGTTATAATCAACTTCTCCAACATTCTATTTGGAAACTTGAAGATTTGGTTAATCCTTTGGTTAAATAGTTTCAACATAATAATATTCCCAAAAATTGTCTTAGCCACTTGATCAATGCTAAATAATCTCCCACTGAATTAGTTCATGACTTTATCAAAATATGGAAATAGTAGCTCATAAATCTAATCATAACATGACTGATGATAACTCATTCAAACTATTTATTACCATTTTAGCTCCCACTCTTCAATATAAGGTTCAAACCTTTTCTCCCCAAACACTTAATGAAGCTCTTGATCAAGCTAAATATCAAGACTTTCTTATGAATAAATTCAAACCTAATCTTAAAATTATTAAAGGATATTTCCAAACATCTAATGATATCGCTAGTAATACACTAAAAACCAAACTAAGAGTTACCAAAATTGATATTCCTTTACCTTCTCACACACCTCTTTCAATTCAAAAAATGAAACAATTTTTACTACCTTTAAAACCTTTCATCTATCCCAATTCTCCTCCTAAGTGGTATGACCCCAATCTATTTTGTTCTTTCCATGATGAGATTGGTAATTTTCATGAATCTTGTAGAGGGGTCACTAAATTTTATGTCTCCTATATGCCTAGTTATTCATTCAATCATGAAGCTATGATCAATCTGCATCATTAAGAATACACTATTACTTTTCAAAAATAACAAACTTCTAAAGCTTATACTTCAAATAAACAAAAGAATTCTTCAAATAATCAATCAAATATCAAGGATTTTTGTGCCAATAATGCCGATTATGACTAGTATTTTAAAAATTCTCAATATGTCAACACTTGTAAAGTCAATTATCGTTGTAAACCAGCTCACAAAGATCTCGTTATAAAACCTAATAAGCCATATTTGGAGGAAAAACTTCTTAAATATACTACCACTACTAATGTTTCTTTACAAGATCAAGAGGAACCATATCCTCCTTCCAATCCTCCAACTACATCTCTTCCTCCAAAGTCTAATTTACATTCTAAACCTTGTGTTGGTTCTTCTAAGTCTCATTGGAATTTTCTTGAAGAACTCAACTCTATGCCTTATAAGATTCCACTTATGGATTTGTTTCATACTTCACCTTTTGATCATAAATTCCTTATGCAACAACTTCAAGAAATTTAAGATCCATCTTCCATAGATGAAGAGCCACCTTTTATTGAATCTCAACCTACCAATGTAAATACCATTGAAACTATGTGTCCTTCCAAGCGCTCTATTGATTTCATTAAAGAGGACATGATCAATGATGAAATTCTCTTTCATGGTGATGATACACCAGCTTTTATCAAAGTATCCATTAATACCACTCTTATCCATAATGTTCTAGTTGATGAAGGTTTTGGAATTAATGTAACATCTTTGTGGCTCATCTAACAACATGGTTATAACAAGTATCATCTCAAACAAACCCATATTACTTGTCATGGTTTTGATAAGACTAATCAAAAACCACTTGGTTATATTTGTCTTCCATTAATAATTGGACCTAAGACTATTCAAACCAAGCTTATGGTCCTTGATCTTCCTTTATTTTATAACATACTCCTTGGTCATCCATGGACTCATCGAATAAGGGCCATTGCTTCTTCTGGTAGTCAATGCATTAAATTCTTACATAATGTAAAATGGTATAAGCATGAAGTTGATCCTAACCCATGGATTATTCATATTCTTAATCCTAAATCACAATATCATATTCCTACCATTCCTAAGATCAATAGTGGTCCTTTACCTGAGTTCATCAACATGAATCTTGATTTACAAGTTACTCTTATAGATTTTGATGATGATGATCCCAATGACTTGCAACATACTTTCAATACTTCCAAGTTACCTTCCTATATTTTGCAATGGCTTCCTTTTTCTCTATTACCCAAGGATCTTATTATTCCTCTTATTGATGAGATTACTAATTTCCCCCTCCATGCAATGCTCAAGAGCTACCTTTACTAGAAGATGACTTCACTTGCAATGATTTTGGAGTGGCCAAATTATTTTAAGACCCTCTCATCATGTCTCCTCATACATTTAGTAATATCAATATTCCACTCTTTAAAACTCCCCCTAATTCTCAAGCATGTTAAATTTCTCTAACATATGATGATAACTATATAATGACCCAAGATCAATCTCCAGACTTGGATGTCCAGCATTATCAAAAAACCTTAGCTTAAATTCATACTTTTAATTGGGATGTTAATACCATTTTTGCAGATCATGCCTTATATCCTGAGGGTCATGTACCTCCTTCCAATCCTCCTCTTATCGACACTCCTTGGGTGGTAGAGAAAATTATACCTTTTAAACCTCCAAAATTTTCTAAATCTCATTTATCACCTATCGATCCAATCATTGCATATGATCTTTTTACCATCATTAAACTCATGGATAATCCAACCCCTTTTGATTCATCTACTTCTTCTACTCCTAAAATTACATTAGATGCCAAGGTAACCAATGCTCATTAGATACATTCCAAGTATGATCACCATGGAAATAAAATTCTAAATCTTGAAGTAGATGTTGATTATTATGGTCCCCTTCTTAACTTACCTGGTGATGAAGATATCCTTGAGTTACTTTATGCTCGAGAACCTCAACTTCCTTGATAACATCATAAACTTGAAACTTTCAAAACTAAAACTCCTTGCTTCAACAACTTCATTGCTAGCATTGATCCTAAAACAAATCCAATTTATGCCTTACCTAATGCACCATACCAATTTTCATATGGCAATGTCATGCTTATTAAAGAAACCACTTGCATCAAATGTGGTACTCCATCTTGTCCTCGCCCAATTACTATCTCTCGTAAACTCTCACTTATTGAACCTAACAATTTTAGCTTATTCTTTGATAAATAACATGAATATTTCACTTGGTCCTATGAGGACATGCCTAGTATTTACCCTAGCATTGTGGTACATAACATCATTACTTATCCTGATGCCAAGCTTGTGCATCAAAAATAAATAAATTTTTTTCCTAAAGTTTCTACTTTATGTCATAAGGAAATCATCAAATTACTTGATGCTAAATTTATCAAAATAGTGGATTATTCCAAATGGGTCTCTAGGATTGTTCCTATTTGGAAGAAGGTCACTATGGTCATTTGCATTTGTATAGATTTTTTTAATCTTAATCTTATTTTTCCCAAGGAAAATTTCCCTTTACCTTCAATATATGTCATTGTTAATTCCATAGTTGGTTACAAAATATTCTTTTATGGATGGCTTCTCAGGATATAATCATATTCATATCGATCTTGAGGACAAACATAAGACTACTTTTACCACAGAATGGGGCACCTATTTCTATGTCAAAATGCCCTTCGGTATCAATAATGTCAGAGCCACTTACCAATGAGCAATGACTCACATATTTCGTGATCTCATTCACAAAATTGTTGAAACCTATGTGGATTATCTTATTGATAAATCTAAACATTGTAATAATCATCTTTATGATTTTGATATCATATTTGATCATCTCCTTAAATATAAATTTAGTCTTAATCCTTACAAATTTGTCTTTGGAGTCACATCTATAAATATTTTAGGATTTTCAATCTCTCTCCATGGTATCGATGTTGATCTTACCAAAATTAGTGTTATCATAAACATGCCTATTTCTCATTTTATTCTTGAAATTCATATTTATTTAGGCAAACTTGGGGCAATTAGATGATTCATCCCTAAAATGTCAAACCAAATTCACTCTGTCAATTCACTTCTCAAGAAAAGTTCTACTTTAGAATAAATGGATCCATGTCAAAAAGCCTTTGATAATATGAAAGAGGCATTGCTTCATCCACCTACACTTCATCCTCCTTCTAATAATAAACCTTTGATTCTATATACTTCTTCCACACCTATTTTAGTTAGGGAAATGCTTGCCCAACAAGATGATATAGGAAGAGAGTATGATATCTACTACATTAGCTAAGGCATCATCGATTATGAGACACATTTTACCAAAATTGAGCATGATTGCCTCACCATCTATTTTGTAGTTGAAAATCTTTGCCACTATATGCTTTACCAAACTACTTATGTAATTATTCATTCTGATCCCCTTCATCATTTCTTCTCCAAAGCATTTCTTCTTAGAGATATAATTGGTAAATGGATGTTCCTCTTTATGGAATTTAATCTCTACATCATCACTCAAAAAAATGTCAAAGGGAAAATCATGGCTAATCAACTTATCGTAGCTCCCATTCTAGCCACTTCTCTTCAAGATAATCTTCTCGATTATAATATCCTTTACATCAAAGGTATTAATCAAGCTATTTCTCTCATAGATTATTTTCATAGCTTTATCACCGATCTTAAAGCCAATAATATTGATGAATCCTATACTCCCTCTAGTACTAATAAATCAAAATTAGTTATCAAAGAGCTTCTTAAAATTAATTTTGACTTACATGAGGATATTTGGACCCTTCACTTTCATGGTGCTAAATGCCTTTAAGGAGCTGGGGTAGGTAGCATTCTCACAAGTCATCTTGGCAAGATCATTCCTTTATATTTTTGCTTCACCTTTGGTGTCACCAAAAATATGGTTGAGTATGAAGATCTTATCTTAGGCATAAGAGTTGATCTTGATTTAGACATTCAATACCTTCATTATTTAGGTGACTCAACTTATCTACCACCAATTCAGTGGTGATTATCAATGTAAAAGTGAGAACCTCATCACATATCATCAAATTTTAACCACACTTGCTAAGGATTTCATCTCTTTCACTATTGAGCCTATTCCTAGAGATCAAAATTCTATTGCTAATTTTCTTGCATCTTCAGCATCTCTCTTTCATCCACATCAAGTCCTTTCTAATCCTAATTTTCTTATACAAATGAGAAAATATCCATATTCTACTCAATTACCAAATTCACTTATCTATAACATTGAGTATATTATCATTTGACAAAACTCATGATACCAAAACATCATTCAATTCTTGAAACATCAAACTTAGCCTCCTAACTTTGACTCTCATGAGAAGACACACATTCATAAATAGGATTTCAATTATGTATTTAGACATAACATCCTTTATTATTGCAATGTTAAAGGTACTTTGTTCTATTGTGTTATGCAAGATGAGGTCCCTCTTCTTACTGAACAAGCACATGGGGGCATAGTGGTGGACATTATAGCAGGAATGTTATAGCCTACAAATGCATATGTATGGGTTACTTTTGGCCTACTCTCAAAAAGGATTAAATCAAATATGTTAAAAAGTGTAATATTTATCAGATTGATGATGATCTAATCTATTCACCTCCAGCCAAACTTTAAACTATCAAATCTCCTTGGCTATTTTCCACATGGGGATTTGATCTCATTGGTAAACTACCTTACTTCCAAGATGGACATGTCTTTATCATCACTGCTACTGAATGTTTTACCAAGCGGGTAGAAGCCATGCCCTTCATTAATTTCATCAGTCCTACCATTTATAAATTTATTCTTAATCAAATAATTTACCACTTTTATGTTCCCCATACTTTCATTTCAAATAATGATGGTAATTTCAAAAACAAATATGTTAAGAAACTTTGCAACAAATTCAAGATCAATCATAAATTTTCCACACCTTATCATCCATAATGTAATGGTCAAGTTAAGTCCACTAATAAAACTCTAAACAAAATTATCCACAAGACAATTCATGAAACCTGCATAGATTGGCATCTTCATCTTTACCCTGCACTTTGGGCTTATTAGATTAGTATATGTACTACCACTAGAGTAAGTCCATTCTCACTAGTCTATGGTTCTGAATTAGTTCTTATTTTAGAAGTTGATATTCCCTCTCTTCATATATATCTTCATGGTATTATTTCAAATGAATAATTATATGAAGCTTGTCTTCATTCCTTAGATCTTCTTGATTAATGTCATCTTTCTGACTTACAACATAATCACCAATACAAGGCTTGTATTACCAGACAACATATAAATATGTCAAAGTATTCACATTTAATGTTGGTGATATTGTCCTTAAATTAGATTAAACTCATGATAAAGAAGGTAAATATGCTCAAAAATGGTGGGGCCCATATTTAATCAAAGATATTCTTGGTCCAAGTACCTACCCCCTTCAAACCAATGAATGCCATGTTTTTAAAGAGCCCACCACACAATTCCTAAAAAATTATTTTGCCTAAACATTTCCTTCTTTTCATGTTTTTTATCTACATCTATCTATCACTTTTTATAGGTTACTTACATAGTTTCTCCCTCTATAGTAAGTTTATTCATTTCAAAAACCTTTAGTCCTCCCTTTTTGGTCTTTTGGTTTCTTGATGTACCATAGTCTTCTTTATCTTCTTTCATTTTCTCTTATTTTAGCACCCCTTGGGTTTTTATTTTGTGAGTTGCATTATAATACTATGGATAAGACCCAACATTCCTCACAAAACTACCATCTTTTTTCTTATCTCACTTTATCTTTTACTTGATTATTGGCACCCCTTAGGTTTCTCTTTTATAAAGTTGCAATGTAAGACCACAGATAGGACCTGACCCTCCTCATAAAATTACTCTATTTTCATCTTTTTACATCCCTATTTTCAAACTTTAGATTTTGCTTATTTTGATATATGGAATTTGTATAACAATCTATGTTAGCAAGTTTTCTTCCATTTCCCTCATTCTTATGAAAATGAATCACACTTTACTATCATTGTATCCCTTTTTTCCCTTTGTCACATTTTTTGTGATTTGAATTAATTCAAATTATTCCATGTGTCACTCCTCTAGATTTCCCCTTTCTTTCACTCTATATTGGATTAAACAAGGTCAAAGTCAAGATAGCACTTTTATTTTACCTAGATTTATGAGATTCTTAGACCCCGTCCTCTTTGAAGTTTTCTCTCTTAAAAACCTTGTCCCAAGTATTCAAATGAAATTCATCATAACACCCATGTTTGGTTTTATAATTTCATATGGAGGAGGAATAGAAAAAGCCATCCAAAAAGTTAAAAGCCAATTCATTTGAATCAAAAGTCAATGATATCTAAAATGCAACATACAAATCTCAAAATTCAAATTCACACCAAAATATGTGATTACATGAACATCTCTTATCTCTAATCAAATCTCAAACTCCATAGTTAGCATCACATAGATCTGAGGTCCTTTGGGGTGCATTAGACCAGTAGATTGTAATAGGGGATTTCAAAAAACTATATGGTGCTACCTACTTTCTCATGCAAATACCCAATCTTCACAGTAGACTGATGGATCTATAAAGGGTCCTAAGGAATGGGGAACATGTTGTGGGGAGGTAGGTCCATTTTAATTTTCATGCATATATACTTCATGGGATGATCTACATACTACATTTGTTGACCTAAGATTTGTGTGGCTAAGAGAATTTCTTCATATTCCTTAAGGTTGAACATCCTCTTTTTTTTAAAAACTTAATTTGAGTGTCTTGATTTTGATAAAGAGTTCATCTACCTTGGTTTTTTCCTTCATTCTCTCCTTCACCCATTTCATTTCCCCCCTTGATAGACAAATTGTGATTCCAAATCTATTTTCTATTCTTCTTTAATTCTTTCTTATTCACCTCTTTAAAACATACTAACATTACTAAGTTCTAGTTTTATCTATCCTTAGAGTGAAATAACATATTTGAGAAACTATGGATTTTTCATTCTTTATACCATATATTTACATTTTTAGAATTACTTTACTTTCCTTTTACCATTTATCATGTGTTTTACTTTCTTGCAGTTATGAACACCTGAGTTCATACCCCTTTTTACCATTATTGAGTGAGGTTGGTCTTTATACTTCTCACTCATCAATGTTGTTTTTCCTTTTATGCACCTTTTTCCATTAATGATTAAGATGTGGATTTTTACTACTCGCTCATAAATGTTGTTTTACCATTTTATTTCTTATTTTACCATTGATTTATTTTATTACAATCTTATTTAACATATATCCTTGGTTTGACTTGGTGAGTTTGCCTTTCTTACTTAAAGATAGCTTGTTTGATTTTTTTCATCTTTAGTAACCTTGGATTTTTGATTACCCAATTTACTCTTGTTGTTTGACTTGGTCATTTGGTATAACATAGCACTTGTCATCCTAGATTGACAAATTTCCCAAGTACATCCCATCCTCATAGGACTAGATATCTTGGATTTTCTTATGTTTTTTTTTTCTCTTTAGTTTTGTTTTCTTGGGTTTGTCAAAAGTAATCTCTGCACCCTATATAATCAAAACTAACAACATAGAAGACAACCATCACATGATAAAGGTAAGTCAAGGTACGCATTGAATTTAATTTTTAGTCATTTACCTTTAATCATTTACTTTCAAATTATTTTGTATTTAAAATATTTCAACTTTTTTTAGCATCAGTATTATGTGTTCTTATGTTCTTTCTCAAAGCACCATCCCCTGTTGCACCTTAGTGACATATGATGAGATTTGAATGGGGTATGTGTATACACATATATTTTCACACTTTTATCAAATACTAATGATTTACATCTTGCAAGAACCCATTGAGACTCAATATTTTTGAGTGCATGCCTTAAGGGGTGCACTGAGAAAGGGGTGGGTAGACCTTTGGTGCTTTGCATGATTGTTGTCCCTTATTTCAATATTATTACCAATCCAACCAATTCTTAAAACCATTCCCTAAGCTATTACTCCTACCTTACACACTTATCTAATCTTTTTTCATAATTTATCCTCCTTTTCTTTCCTTAATTCCCTTTTGTATAGTCAATTATACTAGGTTTTACTGGTTCGACCCTGTATAATCTAAGGGTCTTTTTTTATTTTTGAGTTTGATAACCCTTTGACCAACCTAGCTCAGACCTATTGAATTGTCCTTGAAAACATATAGGGTCGATTGTGTCAAACCTATATAACTAACATTTCTAGGAAGATTTAGGGAAAGATCTGCTTATAAATACAAGATCATTTTGTCATTATTTTAATATTGAATCAAGAGTTATTATTCACTCACACTTATTTACAATTTTTTCTTCCATAATTCTACTTGAGGATTCTTAGCTTAGGGTTTGTACTTGGAGAATATAGTATTTTGGATATGTCTTAGATGATTTCACCTTTATTAGTTATCCTTACAAACTATAACAGCGTCTAATGAAGCCTCATTGGCTAAGGGAGAGATTGAGTCTCGACGGGTTCACATTTAGGTATGTATATTCTAACTTTTTTCTCCTCTCTTTAGTAAATATAAGTATCAAAATTATTGGCTCGAATAATATTACTCTTCATATTCCATGTATTATGGTCTTATTCATACTTAGCTTAATTAAGATTCTATCATACATGTTTTGATTATTTTACTAACCCCTCATATTATGCCATAAGATTTGGTGTGCACTAGATTAGATTTACTTTCTTATTTATTATGGACTCTTTTAGGTTTATTGCATGATTTTGTTAGACTGTAGGCTTTGGATCCCTTCCTAACATGGTTTATTATGATAAGTGATCCTCTAATCAGGCTTAGTGGATCCTCATATTATTCATGTCTTTACTTAATAAATGTATCCCCAATTATAAATGTAGGTATCCTCTATCTTCTTCGAGCCAAGATTGATTGATAGACATGATACATTTTGGATTACATACATAAGGCATTATGTCTTGGTCTATACTTAGACCCTGTCTAGTTAATCATTTGTCATGATCTATTGTCAAGGCATGTGAAGGATGTATAATATTGTTTAATAATGAGAGTGATATTTTGATCATGTAAGGGAGGAGGATAATTCATGTAAAGAGGCATGAAGGTCATTTTTAAAGCCTAATGTGGTTCGTAGGTTAAGGTCTAAAGAGCAAAGAGAGAAAGTGTGTCCTAATGAAAGGTCATAATCATATTTCAAGGTTTTTAAGCTTATATAATAATTTTAAAATGTAATTAAAGTTTTTTTAGTCATGTACATGAATTTTTGAGTTCTAGTTTGAAGGACAAGGCATTAAAATTTATTTGGAGGTCTCTCGAGTGTTCAGAATGAAGGGTTCTCAACCTGAGAAGGATTTTTTTGTGCTCATCATCTCATCAAAAAAATTAATGGGAACCTAATCATTTCATGATATATGGTTGAGGGTTATATCTCAAAATTATAGGCATTATTTTTTTATTTGAGGGGCTATGCTTTATGAACAACTGTTAAGAGTGAAAACTAGTTTAAACCCTCTTAGAACACTAATGAAGACCTAATGTTAAAGATGTTTCTCAAAGGTTCTTAGGATGGATTGAATGTATCAGGTAATATATTGGATATTATATTGTAATATTCTAAGTACCTCTATGTGGTATTAGTTACAGAGAGGAGAGATAAAATGTTAAGTTGCAAGCTTATTTTTGAAGAAGTTATTTTAAAAGTCAAAAGCTAAATTGGACATAGTAAGAAAATGGATGGAGGAATAATTTAGAGACTTACATTTCATTTACATGAATTTTTATGTGCTATTTATATCTGTAAGGTGTGTTAAACTAGTTATTCATGTTATCCAGTCACTAATAGGCCAAATGGTGCAAACAGTGAAAAACCCAGGGAATAATGAGAAGATGAATTGGAATATATTATCATGATAGAATGATGAAACAAAGTGCATGGAGATTTTTTTTGATACGTTTATGTCTTATTAATTCTTGGTATATATATTTTAATTCAAGTATAGTGGTTAAAATGATGAAGCCAAAATGACTTGTCTGACTCAGTGAAGTCTTTGTGTAGTGAGGTCAATAAATTGGTTTGTAAGACCAATAGTTACCACTATACCATATGATTTTATATATATATATATATATATATATATATATATATATATATATATATATATTATAAACTAATTTTTATTAATTTTAAGTATTTAAAATTTCTTATACATATGTTGAAGGTCAATGTTTCATGACTGTGTTTTTGACATTCTTGGTAGTTTTGAGTAAGCAAGTTACATTGATGAGTTTGAGGCTCTATGCCCTAAGTTGAAGTGTGTAATATATATGGTGATATTATTAAACTCATAAATTTTTAGTTTTATTTATTTATTTTCATGGTTTTGTGTCTAAATTTTGTGTTATCTTCAGTTGTTCAAGATAGACTTTTTTGTGTGTTCAAAGGACTAATATGAACAGTGCAAATGGAGTGTTTCAAGTGGTGGCTGGACCTAAAAGGTGTCATTATGATCAAAATATGTTGGATACTACCTATTTTATTATTATTTTGAAAACAATTTCCATTTATAGAGGTGTATATTATTCCAATGGGTCTTAAGGTAACATGTCCTAAAGTAGACCTAATGGAATTAAGTCTCCATGAAACATAAAGAAGGATTTGGTCTATTTGAATTATGGTTGATATAATGTAATGATTTATTATTACTTATATGTGTCATAATTAATATTTTTTCACCAATATAAGTGGTCAAGTGTTTATGGATGACCAATAGGTGCATGAGCAAGAGGCATGTATAAGAACAAGGCTTTTTAGGCCTATTTGGGAGTGTTAGAGGATTAGAAAGGGTAAGCGAATGAAAATGCACATTATTGAGTATAAGGAGGTATTATATACCATCATAAGAGTGTATATGGAAATTAATTAATATATAAAAATATTTTTTAGTTTGAATATCAAGGTCACATGACCTAATAAATCTTGAAGAAACATAGTTGAGTGATGAGGCCTAGAAGGCAGTTTGAGATGGATAAGAGTGTGAAGAGATAAATAAAGATATAATAATTTGTTCTATGAGAAACAAGGTGTTATAAATTCTATGAAATAAATTATGTGGTTGAGTTGGTGTTGAATCATATATGGGGTCAGTACCTCTTTGCAATTGTGTACTTGTTAAAACCTAGTCAAGTGGGTGCTTAGCTAGTTGGGCTAAGTGATCCATGTGGAGTTAGTGCTTCACTAAATTTGGTTTTTATCTTATAGGATTTTATTCTATTATCATATATCAGTGATTTTTATTACCCTTAATTTTTTCCCACATATATGATGTGTTCCTATTCATATATGTATGTAATCAGAAATGCATCATGTCTATAAATCAATACTGGCTTGGAGAAGATAGAGCATACCTAAACTTATGATTAAAAATACATTTTTTAAGTGGTATAATGACCAATATTGGGATCCATTATACCTGATTAAGTTATAACTTGTCATAATATACCATGTTAGGAAGGGTTCCAAAGTCTATAATCTAACATAATCATGCAACAACTCTAAAAGAGTCCTAGGTTTAATGTTAACTCTCTATCTAATAAACAAGAAAGTAAATATAATATAGTACACACCAAATATTGTGGCATAAAGTGGGGGTTATAAACAAAACAAACTAAACTAAACATGTAGAGAATACATATACTCATGTCAATGTATACGTAATCCTAATGCATGAGAGAGAAGCACAACTATATTATCTATATACTCTTACAAAGGAGACATAAATTTAGGAATAATTGCCTTTGAAGATGAAATTTATGAGCCTCAATTTCTCCATTGGCCAAGGTGATTCACAAGATATTGTTGTGGTATGTAGGGATAACAAAGACAAATCAGCTATAGGCTACACAACCTATCTATGCATCTAAAAGACTTCTCCACAAGACAAAATCCATATCTCCAAAGAAAGTATGGAACCATAAGCTTTATTACTCAAGTAAATAATTATATGTTCATACACACTTATTCTTATTTACTTCATTCTTCTTAAATGGTTATAAATGAACTTGTATATATAGGTGAATCTTACCCTAAATCCTTATCAATATGTTGGTTATATGAGGTCAACCCAATCGACCCTATATGTTTTTGGGAGATAAATCACTGGGTCTTAAGCTAGGTTATTTGAAGTGATATCAAAACTCTCAAGTGAAAATACCAAAAAATAGTACAGTGTCGACCCAATCAACATGTACAATAATCATAAGCTAAAAACTATACAGGGTCAACCTAGTCAACTTAGTACAACCAACTATCAAAAGGGGGATGAAGCAAGGAAAAAGAGGATAATTATGTGAAAAATTATTTTAATGGGTACAAATGAGAATAATAAGCTTAGGGTAAATGGTTTTAGGAGACAATTTTGTAAATGGTAAGTGGAAAAAGGGGCAACAATCTTACAAAGCACCAATGGTCTACCCACCCCTTTCTCGGTACACCCCTTAAGGTATGCACTTAGATATATTGAGACTCAAAATGTTATTACAAGATAAAAATTGTTATTAAGTGATAAAAGTTTAAAAATATTATGTGTATACATATTCCCCACTCGAAGCTCATCATGTGTCATGTGAGTGCAACACTGGATGGTGCTTTTGGAAATAGAACATGATAACACATAACATTGATGCAAAGTAAAGTGTAGTAAGTAGAAAATAAGATAAATGAAAGGAAAAAAATTAAAAACACATACCTTTAGTTACCTTAGTTCTGTAGTTAAGGAAGTAGACTACAAGAGGAACTGAAGGCATCTAATGTGAAGAACACTTGATGAACCTGTAGAAGTTAGTGTAAAAAATAGCCAAAAAGTGAAAGTTTTTAGAAGATAGGCCTATGGTAATAAAAAATGAGTTAAGGAAAAGATACGAGTGTATTAGGAAAATTTGGCTAATCAAGATTATTAAGGCAATGCTAGAATATTGAAGGCAAATGAATGAAAAATGAGTGTAAATGAATGACAAATGATTCTAAAACACATTAAATCATGTTGGAAAGGATGTAAAACATAAATGGCAAAAAATAATGTATAACATACCAAATAATGTTAGTAAGCATGTAAAACATGAATGACAAATAAAATATCCATGCAAGACAACTTGGACAAAGATATGTAAGAAAGTGAAAAGTAAGCTCATGTAAATAGGAAAAAAGAAAAACATGAAAGACAGAAAATAAAAAGTAATTGATAATGTGAAACAAACATGAAGAAGTAATGCATAAAGAGTAACATGTAATAATGGAAAATTTCATATGTAAGATAAGTGAAGTCTGCAAAAAATCAAATAAGAACATGATGGAGAAATGAAAATTAGAAAGCTACTAAAGGATGAAAAACTCAAACTTAGTGCTTATTCAAAGGTATAATGTAAGAAAACACAACCACCTAATGGCATGACTAGTATGACAATGAGGTGGTGTGATGTGTAAGAGTGAAATCCATAGTTGTTCAAACATGTTTTTCTCTAAGGATAGATAAAATTTAAACAAAGTAATGCTAGCATGTTTTTAAGAAGTGAAGAAGGAATTAAAGAAGGGAAAACAGATTTAGAATCACAATTTTCCTGTCAATGGGGGAAATGAAATGGGTGAAGAGAATAATGAAGGTAAAATCAAGGTATAGTAACTCTTTATCAAAGTCAAGACACTCAAAAGTAGGTTTTTCAAAATAAGAGGACTTTTGACCTTAAGGACTATGAAAAACTTCTCTTAGCCACACAAGTCTTAGGTCAATAAATGAAGTACATAGATCATCCTATGAAGGTTATATGCATGAAAATAAAAATGGACCTACCTTCCCACAACATGTTCCCCATTCCTCAAAACCCATTATAGAGCCATTAGTCTACTATGAAGATTGAGTACTTGCATGAGAAAATAGGTAGCACCTTATAGTTTATTGAATTCTCTTATTCCAATCTACTGACCTACCACACCCCAATGGACCTTGGATGTATGTGAATCCAACTGTGGAGTTTGAGATTCAATTAGAGATAGGAGATGTTCTTATAATCACATATTTTGGTGTGATAATTGAATTTTGAGATTTTTATGTTTTCTTTTATATATCATTTCCTTTTATTTCAAACGATTTGGATTTTAAATTTTCTTGATGGATTTTTCTATTCCTCCTCCATATGGATTTAGAAAACCAAACATGGGTTATAAAGATGTCTTTCATTTGAATACTTGGGACTTGGTTTCTAAGAGAGAAAAATTCAAAGAGCATGGGGTTTAAGAGTCTTGTAAATCTAATTGAAATAAAAGTGTTATCTTGACTTTGACCTTATTTGATCCAATGTGGAGTAATAGAAAGGGGAAATCAAGAGGAATGATGCATGGAACAATTGAAATTACTTCAAATTGAAAAAAGTGTGACAAAGGGAAAAAAAAAGGAAATAATGATAGCAAAAGAGTGATTCCTTATCATAATAATGAGGTAAATGGAGAAAAACATGCTAACATAAATTGTTGTGTAGATTCTATCTATCAAAAGAAGTAAAAATTAAAGCTAAGAACAAGGATAAACAGCATATTTTATTATAAAAGGATTGACAAGATGTTATTTTTATGAGGAGGGTTGGGTCCTATCCATGGTTTTATACTACATCTCATAAAAGAGAAACCCACGAGGGTGTCAAAAGGAAAAATATGAAACAATAAAATGAGAAAAGAAGCAAAAGGTGGTATTTTGTGAGGAGGGCCAAGTCCTATCCATGGTATTATACTAAAAACTCACAAAATAGAAACCCATAGGGTTGAATTGTAAATAAAATAAAAAATAATCATAAAAATACTAAAGCAAATAATAACATAAAAAGATAAAAGGAATATATGAGGACAAAATTGAAAGTAAATGCCAAATGTAATGTGAAATAAAACCAAAGAACATAAAGGAAGACAATGACGCTTATAAATTGAAAGTAAAGGAAATAAAATGAACAAAAACAAAGAAACATGAGACAAAAATAACAAGTAATATATATGTTAACATATGTATCAAAGATGAGCATGTGAAATACAAGCCTCTAAGTCTAAGAAGGTTTTTTGAAGCTAAATTTGGTTGGTATTATGCTTTGTAGAATAAGAGTGGGCATCACAAGATGCCCCAAAGGGTAAGTGGATGTAAGGATGGGCATTTTAATACACCCCAAAATTTGAAGGGACATGTGGATGGGCATCACAAGATGCCCCAATATGTGAGTTGGAGTGAGGTAACATTGAACCAATAAAATGATTTGTATTGGGTTGGTAGGTGTATTTAGAGATAGGTAAATGTGTTGGTTTGTTAAATTTTAAGGATGTTGAATGTGACATATGATGTGTAGGAGAGGTATGAAAAGGTAAAGGAGGTAAAGAAGGACCATGTATGATATGCCTTGGAGTAGGAATTTGAACAAGGTACTATTGTGGTTCATGTGACCTAAGAGGTTAAGATTTAATAGATGTAATGATATGTTTAAAATTTTTCATGTTAGCTATCCTTTATTTATTAGTGTAGGAAGAAGGATCAATTGTGGTTTGAACAAGATTAGTGGATGAGGTATAGGTATGGGATTATTGTTTTTGATCATTAGGTAGTTGATTTTGATGTGATTGTGGTTCTTGAGATTGAATTCAAGAATCTTGAATATAGTCTTGATAATATTATTTTATGAGTATCAAGATTGAAATGTAGACCAAGTAAAGAAGAAACAATAAAATGGTGAAAATCATGACAAGACTCATGAGAATGACCTATAGTAGTAATACATGAACAAAATCTATAAGGATTGTACCATTTTGGAGGAGGTTTGGAAGGATAAAATCTCATGGGTTTATATGGTGGTAATTTACTCTTAAGTTGTTCTAAACTCAAGGGAGGGTGGGTTGGGTTAAAATTGGTTGAATTGGATGCTCCACTTTGAGGTTGGGGAGGCTTAGATGAATCAATGTTATGAGAAAATGATTAGAAAGGTTATTTAATAGTTGTTTGAGGTATTTTAAGTTAATTCATAAGAAATTCTTGACTTTTTACTTGGTCTAAGGCTTCTTCTAAAGTTTTAGGAGAAAATATTAAAATTTTGTATTGAAGGGGAGGTTTAAGAGAAGTGATAAATTTTTTAAACGAGTATCATAATTCATTTTATGGTCCACTTTATGAGCGAGAGACATCCATCATTTAATGAAAATATGAATGGATTCATTAGGAAGTTTCTTGGCATTGATTAAATAGCTAAGGTAATTTTTAGGAAGGTCATCATGTTGAAATTCCTTCACTAGAGCATTGAAAAAATCCTCTAGTTGTGAGATAGAATGTCTAGGAAGTTGGTTATACCATTTAATTGCATCACCAATAAAGGTTTATTTTGAGATCTTGGTGGTAGAAAAGGTCTTAGCTTGTATCCATTCCTTATAGAGATTACCAAAAGACTTAAGAAAGATAGTAGGGTCCTTAGTCCCATTATATGTGATAGTTAGATAAATGTTCCCAATATTTATGTATGTAATTAATGGAGCTAAAGGTTCATTTTTAATATTTTGAAGCATTTTGTTATTTATTGGAAGTTGAGGGATGATATTTCCATTAGCATCTCTAAGAGGAGGAGGGACAAGATTTTGATTTGATTGGGACATGATGACTTGAGGTGGTTGAATAGCCATGTTTAATAAATGTTGTTGCATGTTCATCATTTGATATTGATTGGTTGTTTACATGATGTTTATTCATTGAACTACATATGCAATAAGTTGAGTTGTATCAATAGGTGGGTTGGTGTTTGTAGGAGGGGTATTGGTAATGTTGGTGGGAGGAAGATTATTTATAAGTGAAGGATTACCAATATTAGTGTTAGTTGTCTTAATTGTGGTAGAAGAAGGAAGTTTGGTAAAGCCATCGTTCTTATTAGGAGTGTAAATAGTATTATCATCAAGGTTTTTGAATAATTGGGAATCATCTAGATTATCAATTTTAGTAGTTTCAACCATGTTAATTTGGGAAGTGATAATATTAGGTGCTCTTTTTATGGGTATAAAAAGAGGATTGTGAACATTGGTAGTAAGAAGTGGAACATAATGTGAGGTTCTAACATTTGATGTAGATGGGTTGATGATTTTATGAATTCGAGGTTTAGAAGGTGTAAAAGAGGTATAATGTATATGATTGTCATGTTTTGGGATTTTTATAATAGGATTATCTAGATCTACTATACAGTATGGGGTAGATCAAGATTGAGAAGACTTAGAACCATGTGATGAAGATCTGCACTATAAATAGTTTTCTTTTATGGTAGATAGGAAAGGTAGAAGAGAATAACCCATGTACATTCGAAATGGGTTGAGATTATCAAGAAATAATTTGATAAGAGGCTTCATGATACCAAGCAAGAGTGGATGTTAGAAGACTCAAAGGAAAAAAAGGGATAAAATTGGTAAATACAAAAGGTAGAAAATAGTATAGGGTCAACTAGGTCGACCCAGCACAGGAAATAGGGCCTATAAATAGTATAGGGTCGATTGGGTTGACCCAGTATAACAAATAGAGGCTGAGAAAGTATACAAGGTTGATTGGGTTGACCCAATATCATAGATAGGAAAATTAGAAATTTTAAAATAGATTGTGAACTAAAATAGGATAATTTTTGTAAGTAATTTTAAAAAGGAAAAACATAAGGGAAATAAACAATAAATTGGATTAATATTGGCCAATCTAATTGAGGCACATAACACAAAACCTTACACCAATGTTGGCTAATGCAAGTTTTTGTAATAGAAAATGCAATTGAGCAAAGAGCAAGTAATCAACTTGGAAAGTAAAGAGCTAACTAAATGGTCAACCTGAATATTTATAATATTATTAGAATATGATCTTTTATGTGATGGGAAGTTAGATGTAAGCAAGGAACTAAATGGTAATCTAAGGATGGTTTTAGGTAGTTTGGGGTGAAAAGGATCTATAATAATGATATAGGCTTGGTATTTAGTCCTACCCCTCACTTCGCACACCATAGTGATAAGGGTGTCAAGTGTTTAACCAAAATATACCATTAACCACACTTTATACTTGACTAGAACATCAAGTCAACTTTCCGCATGGTGATGAAATCCAAGTAGGTTAGCCTTGGGTAGACAAATGTTAAATGCTTATTTAGATTTTGTGATTTATTCATGTGTGAATAAAATAGAAAATAGTGAAACTAAATGATTAATTGAAAACCACCTAATTAGATTATGTGATATATTCTAAGCATGCAAGCAACAAGAAAAGAAAGTGTGAACTAATTATTAGCATATAAGGGTTAATTCTAACTTTGAAATAAGGTACATTGTTGATATAGTTAATAGTGTATGCATAGAATATAGAATAGGGTCAATAGGGTTGATCATATACTGTAGAATCAAGGTTTTAAAATGATCAGGTTCGATAGAGTCAACCTAGTTATCTAGATAGCACATAGAACACAAAATTGGGTTGATATCGTTGATCTAGTTAACTGTGTAGGGGTAATTTTAAAGACTACACATTGTAAAAGTAAATACTATAAATAAATGTATAGAGAGATAGAAAGGAACCTTGGTGGATTAGATATGTAGAGAATGAATATTATTGTTCAAGAACCTTGATATATGCTTACAAATTATGCTAACTAGGTCGACTAGGTCAATCAAGCTTTTAAAAAACCTACTTTTAAATGCTTGGAATGTATAGGGTCAATTGGGTTGACCTAGAAGTCTATAATGGATATATTAAATTCTAAAAACTTGTACTAGGTTGACATGGTCAATCTAGTAGCCTATACCTAAAAACTTACACAAAGAAGTCAGAAATAGGTTGATACAGTTAACTCAGTATGGTAAATATATGATGAAAAAATGAAATAAGGAAATAAATATTGTAAGGTTTAGTTCACATCATGTTCACTAGAATGTATGTAATCAAAAATGCATCATATCTATAAATCAATCTTGCCTTAGAGAAGATAGAGCATACCTACACTTCTGATTGGTAATACATTTATTAAGCGAGAGCATGACCAATATGGGGATCCACTAGCCCCAATTAGGAGATCAATTGTCACAATACACCATGTTAGTAAGGGTTCCAAAGCCTACAATCTAACACAATCATGCAAAAACCCTAAACAAGTCTTAGGTTTAATGTTCACTCTATATCTAATAAATAAGAAAGTAAATCTAATCTAGTGCACACCAAAGCTTATAGTACAAAGTGGGGCTTAAAAACAAATAAAACTAAAATAAATATGAATAGAATACATATACTAACTTAAATGTATACAAAATCCTAATGCATGAGAGAAAATAAAATTTGCATTATTTATCTACTCTTACAAAGGATAAATAAATTTAGGAATGCCTACCTTTGAAGATGAACCCATCGAGCCTCAATCTCTCCCTTGGACAAGGTGCTTCACAAGAGATTTTTCTGGTATGTAAGGATAACAAAGATAAATCAGCTCTAGGATACACAACCTATATATGCATCCAAAATGCTTTTCCACAAGACAAAATCCATATCTCCAAAGAAATTATAAAACCCTAAGCTTTATTTCTCAAGTAGAATGGTTAATAAGTAGATGTTCATTCACACTCATTTACTTCTATATTCTCAAATGGTTGGAAATGAACTTGTATATATATGCAGATCTTTCCCTAAACCCTTATAAATATGTTAGTTATATTGGGTTGACCTAGTCAACCTTGTATGTTTTCAGGAGATAAATCACTAGGTCTTGATCTAGGTCAACTGAAAGGCTAACAAAATTCTCAAGTGAAAATAACCAAAAATAGTATAGGGTCAACCCAGTTGACCTTGTACATTAATTAGAGGCTAAAAATGTATAGGGTTATCCCAGTTGACCTAGTACAACCAACGTTTAAAAGGGGGATTAGATAAGTAATAGGAGGATAGTGATGCGACAAATGATTAGAATTGGTAAAACTAAGAATAATAAGCTTAAGTTAAATTTTTTTAGGAGACAAGTGTGTAGATGGAAAGTGGAAAAAGGGATAAAAATATTATGAAGCACCAATGGTCTGCTCACCCCTTTCTTGATGCACCCATTTAGTCATGCACTCAGTGACATTGAGACTCGATGGTTTCCTACAAGATACAAACTGTTAGTAAGTGATAACAGTTTAAAAATATGCATATACAATATGTATGATTGCTTATGCTTTGATTGATCTATATGTTTGTATAAATGTCTCATGAATGTTAAGTGGAATTGAATGAATGTTTTAAATATTAATTCACCCCCTCCCTCATTCATTGTACTTCTAACAAAGAGTAGTCATAATTAGAGTAGATGAAAAGAAGAAGAAAAGAGAAATACAGGTAATGAAAAGGAAAAAACTATAACTATGGGGATTAAGAGGAAGAAGGAAACCAAAAAATCCCTATAGGGCATCAATAATCATACTAGAGGCAAGTAGAAGCACAACAAAACTATTGGAACTAGTAAGCTAGTGTTTTACTCATAGTTGGGGGACTTAGACCCATAATTTATTTTTTTATGGTTTTTTTATTTTTTTTATAAGGTTTTTTACATTGGCCTGTTCATGGTTTTAGTTAATTACTAGCTTGTTGAGTCTTTGGAATCTATTTTGTTTTGTTGTCCTACTAGCTATAATTGTCTATCTTCTAGATTTAGTTTTGTATCAGACACAGGTTCCTTAATCCATTTGTTTATCCCATCTAATAAAAAATAATGTTTAATAAAAACATTAGTTTGGCCAAAAAATTTAATAATTAATTATCTCTATGATCAATCAAATTCAAACACACCACTCAATCAGATTACACCTCATCTTGCATTGATGGTGCTAATTAAGCTAGTGAAATCCATCCAGTTCTTATTTAGGGTCATGAATGTGAGATTCAGTAAAAATATAATAATATAAAAACCAATAGATTCATACAAAATATTTCCCTTTAGATAATAAAATTTATGCTAAGAATAGAAATATCATATACATTCATTTAGTCCATCAAACAAAATGCAATGAATTCATAACATCTAATTTATTACAAATAATAAATAAAATAAAAAATATTTCTCAATATAATATACCATTCAAAGAATTATTATATCTAAATTGTTAGTTACCCATATCAAAAGTAGCATATAAAGCTATTTCATCCTCGAAATTATCATTATAACATAGGCCTATATATTTGTTCATGTTCCACATATAAAATAAAACCCAGTCCAAAACATATTATTATGTTTTGTATTTAAACTCATAAATACATTATTTTAATGCTTTATGTATAAACATTTAAATATATAACAAGCATCCATTTAAACACCATATGGTAATAATGTTTTCAAGATCTACACTAAATCATATATATACATATATACATAAATGGTAAAAACAATTTAGATTTATGACACAGTCAACAAATGTATATTTTAACATGCATACATATACATACACACACACAAATATATATATATATATATATATATATATATATATATATATATATATATATATATATATATATCCTCAAATACAATTTCATTGTCATATAAATACCATCTTATATATAATATACTTGAAGAAGACATCCATTGTCTAATATCTTAGAGTATTTCATATACTCAATGTATATATATACATCTAATAAAATATCCCCATATCCCTTTTATTATACTAGATAAATTAGAATACTCTTGTTTCACTCACACACATAGATTTTTCATAAATACACAGTGAATATTTTATACCAATTTCTTTTATTCAAATCTAATCATTATTATTCCAATCAAATGATTTAAATTATCATTTAAGCTATTAGAATATGTCCAAACTCATACATATTTTATTATTTCCAAGTTGGGAATTCCATTATAATAACTTATAACTGACCACATAATCTTCATCAAGTAATTTATATACATAAAACTGTATACCAATATTTCTATTGACTGTGCAATACTCTTACATAATTCAAATATAAAACTGAATATGAAATAATAATATACAGTCAAGCTAACAATTGAATAACTCACATAAAGTGAACACAATGAACTATTAATTGTTATATTTTTATAAACCTTAGTGTATATAGATCTATGCATACATTCAAGTACAAAAACAAATCATTTTCTCATCTACTAATTGTATCCAAGTTTATGGCTTAAACTATATTGTTACCATATCCACATTTAAGTATATATGTAGGTTAAAATTTCATAATAAATTCCATAATGAATACTAAGATTTGAGAATTTTAAATGAACATAAATTCATGTCAAAATTAAAGTATCAAAATCCATTTGAAACCAATACATTGAGTTTATTTAAATAGGCATCCTACAACTGTCATACATATAGTTACCCTTTGAATCCCTAGGTTTCTAATACTAGTGTATATATAAACACACACACACACACACACACACACACACACACACACACACACACACACACCTTATTGGTTTAATATGAGTATAAACACATACATGTGTGTGTGTGTGTGTGTGTGTGTGTGTGTGTGTGTGTGTGTGTGTGTGTGTGTGTGTGTGTGTGTGTGTGTGTGTGTGTGTGTGTGTGTGTGTACTACATAGTCTATCTTAGAATATATAACCCATATTTTTATACCTAAATATTCAAATATGTTTACATAATCGATCCCTTATACAGTCTAAAGTTTCAATCTATATTTCTAAATAACTTAATGAATATATAACAAACTAGTTTGAAACAACTAGCTCAAACAACATTGTATATACCCATCAAGAAGAGTATTCCATTATTAAATGGTGATATTCACATTGAAATAGGAATATAAGATAGATTTTATTAAAATCCTAAAACAACTATGGAAAATTCTATGTCTTTACCCAATCCCCTCAGGTTACCTTGGCTTGGAGGTAGGGTTTTGTGGAGGTTGACGCTTCCACAATGCCCTACATACATCCCTTCTAATTTTACATAAATTTCAAGTAAATGAAAAACCTAGCAACCATAACAATTAAAAAACACATTCAACATTTCACACACAAAAATTTAATTACAAAACCTACCTTTGAATTTATGAATGCCAAGGAAGTAGAATATCTTTCTTTCACCCTTCTTCTCCTTATGTATCCTACTCTTTACATGTCATGTGCCATATCGTATACCCATATCCCTCTCTATTTTGTTTTTATTCATATCCATTAACTTATTCACCACCACCTTCTCCTCTATTAACAACCAACTTAATTGACTCAAAAATATGCATGCCCAAATAGATCATAAAATTCCTTGTATGCTAAAGTCTGCCACCATGAAGACACATCAATCTCCATGATTTTCTCTAAATGATGGTTAACCTAAATTCAATAGATGATTTGAAACCCTAATCATCTTAATACTTTTAAAATAATCATTTTATATCCCTCATAAAATATGCATGTCATTAATTAACTAAAATTCCCTTATCGACTTCACAAACTGATCAAATAAACCAAATAAACAACAATCACATAACCAACATTACTTCATGCAAAGTTGAATATCGACTAGTTGATTTTCATTATCCATTCATGCAATGACTAAATAGAATAATGACTATATAGCATGGTAATATAATTAGGTATTAAAAGACTATTGTTTAATGTTAAAATGCCATCCACAAACACACTTTGCAAGCACAATGATTTCCTTAAACCATTTAATCAATATATCAATGTCTATTATATTATGGATATTAAACCTTTGGTCAATATTTAATTGAATACAAAGATATTTTTAAAAAAATTCATTTATATCTTTTGACATTTGGATAAACATATATATCATAGTAATATTTTTTAATTATTATTACCTAAATCTTAAAGATCAAAAACCAACTATGGAATCTATCATAACATCATATCATTATATTATATAGCCATACCTAATAAGGCAGTAAGGTAAGTAAATCATATATATATATATTCACTCATTCAATCAAGCAATTACATCATATAACATAAGTTACATGGGATCACAAAAAATAGCAAAATCACTCAAACAAATCAATCATGATTATTAACAGTAACTAGATTATTGAAAACATAAAATATCACAATAGTCACCCAAATGAAAAAAAAAGCATACTACAACTATCTATCAAATAATTAATCACAAAACATGAAATACTAATGTGATGTTTGCAAAGGTTTTTGGGTTCATTCTCTATCATCCCCCAACATCTTCATCTAAACCACCCTCTCTGATGATGCTCTCCCTTCGTCACACTCATAGGAAAGAATTTGTCGTACATCCACCTCACAACAATGAAGGTAGTTAGCCTAAAACATTATTATATCTATAAAATAATGAGGTATAATTAAAAAAATGATCATATTGTACATAATATAAAATTACTACTAACTCATATAAAACTAATCAAGTACATTAATCATAACATAACTATTCCATAATCATCATGTGACAAAGCTTAGTCAAATATCAGTTAATTAGCTAATTAACCATAATAATCTGTGGACCAATCAGGCTATTCAGCTTAGAGAGAAATTAAGATATGAAATCCTTCCCCCCTAAAGTTGGTTATTATCCCTATGACATTTATTCAAACACAAGTTATGAATTTAAAACATTATTCAACTAAAAATAATCTAATATGTAGTAGTTAATCAAATAAACAAATTGGAAAATATCCTGTAAAACTCATCATAGTCCTTCCAAGTGGCACCTTCTTTAGAATATTGGTCCCACTAGGATTTTTACTATGACACTTCTCTATTACAAAAATATAGTCTACAAATTTCAATTACTCTAATTGGTTCTACCATGTCCACCCTAGGGTTTAGAACCTGCAAAGCATTCCAATCCAGTACATATGAAGGATCATCAACATAATTTTTAAGATAAGACACACGAAAGACATTATATAAAAAATATATATCTGGTGGCAATATATGCCTATATGATACATAATTAAATGCTTCTAAAACCTTTAAGGGCCCCACATATATTGATGAAACTTTCACTGACTTCCTAAATTTAACCAAGCTTTTTTGTGGCTTAACTTGTAGAAACACTTTATCATTAATAGAATATATCATTGGCCTTTTTCAACCTATGCTTAATTTTCCTAACTTACTCTTCTATTTTTGAAATCATCTCAGTTCCAAAGACTACCTTGTCTTCTAACCTATATCAACTAATTGGTGTTCTACATCTCCTTCTGTATAATGCTTCAAATAGAGCCATTTTCAATGCTAATTGGTATGAATTTTTATAAGCAAACTCAACCAATAGAAGGTAATCCTCCCACTTATATTTTTTATCCATGAAATACATATAAAATATATCTTATAAAACTTGGTTAACTCACTTTATCTATCCATTAGTTTGTGAGTGATAAGTAGTGCTAAAATTCAACTATGTACCTAGATTTGAATTCAAAGTCAACCAAAACCTAAAATTCATCCTTAGATCTTGATCCAAAATTATCTTCTATGTAAAACCATGCAATTGATTCACTTCCTTCATGAAGATCTTCACAAGAATAGGTGCATCATTTATCAATTTTCTTGGTATGAAGTGGGTTACCTTGATTAGTTTGTCAATTACAACCAAGATCATGTCATGTCAGTTTCATGATAATAAAAACCTTTGGACAAATCTAATAATAATCACTTACCACTTATATTTTGGTATCTCATGTGGATGCAACAATTTAGTTAGATGAACATGTTCAAATTTTAGATGCCGATATTATAGATAAAGAGACACAAAATCCACTACATCTTTCTTGATTCCTTTCTAGAAATAGAGTGTTTTGAGCTTAGCCATGAGCTTGGTTACACATGGATCTGCTGAATATGGGGTATTATGCAATTATTTTATCACTATGCTCATCATATTCTCTTTATCAAGCACATACATCCTTACATTATACTAAAAAATACCATCACTCTCTATTTTTAATCCTTTATACCTATAATTCTAAGCATTCTCAAATAATGCTTTTTTGACCTAATCATATAATTCATCTCTTAGAAATAATTTGATTAATTGGTCTCTAAAATTACTCCTAATAGTATCCATGACTGTTATTTACCTCTTATGGCTTAGAGCATCATCTACTCTATTTTTCTTATCTTTGATATAATTAATATCAAAATCATAATTAGATAAGAATTATAACCATCATCTTTAACAAGCATTCAATTTTAGTTGGGTGAAGATGTACTTCAGTCCCAATTTATCAATTTTGAGCTCAAATAATTTTCCCAACAGATAATGCCTCCAAACTTGCAAAACATGCATAATTATCACAAGTTCCAGGTCATGATGGGAATAATTCACCTCATATGGCTTCAGTTTCTCAAACTCATAGGCTGCCATTGAGCTATCATACATAAAAACTCCTCTAAGTCCATCCCCAAATGCATCAAGGATCATTAATAATTGACCATTAAGATTAGGAACTCTTAACATTGATGTTGAATTAAGCCTCCTTTTCAACTCTTGAAAGGCTACCTCACACTTATCTAACTAGATGAAACTCTGATTCTTCCATTGAAAAGAGGTAATTATATTGGATATCTTTAAAAAAATTAAAATGAATTTATTATAATAGATGGATAATCCCATGAAAATCCTTACCTCATGCACATTATTTGATTTCAACCACTCCATTATGGCTCTTATCTTTTTTATATCCACTAAAATACCATTTTCAAAGATAATATGTCCTAAATGTTCCAAAACCAATTCTAGATGTTGCAAGTGCTCTTCCTAATCCTTCAAATAAATGACGATTTCATATACAAAGACCAAAATAAAATGATCTAGTTAATCTCTAAACACACTACTCATAAGATTCATAAATTTTGTTGTAGCATTTATCAATCCAAATTGTAACATTGTGAACTCGTAATTCCCATATTGAGTCTTGAATGCTATTTTCATAATATCCTATTCATAGATCCTCAACTAATGTTACCCTAATTTAAGATCAATCTTAGAAAATATTGTTTCCCTTCACATTTGATCAAAGAGATCATCAATACATGGTAAAAAATATTTATTATTGATCAGTACTTTATTAAACATCATGTAGTCTATACACAGGCAAAGAGTTTCATCCTTATTCTTGATGAAGACAATTGGTGCACCCCAAGGTGACACGCTTGGTTGAATTAGTCCTTTTGACAATAAATCATAAAGGTATACCTTTAACTCAACCAATTAAATGTTTTTAATTATTTATATCACCTTAGAATATGGTTATAATCTAGGTATGATATCAATTGAGAAATCAAACTCATGCTTAGGTGGCAATCCTACTAATTCTTTTAGAAATATGTCATGAAAATTTCTCCAAAAAGGATAATCTTTGATAGATGGTTATTTAGACTCTTCCATATTATTTATGTTAACAATAAATGCATGAAATCCATTCTTTTAAGCTTTATTGAGTTGAATTACATAAATTTGCCTTAGCATCAACTCCTTTTTCTCACCTTGAAGTTGTGACTGATTTCCAAAACCATCTTGACACTCAACCTTCTTTAGAAAATAGTTTACCTTAGCTTCATCATTTAAAATCTAATTTAATCCTAGGATCACATCATATGATCCCAATGGTGCTGCATAAAGATCTACTATTATAGTAAACTTAGGAAACCTAATCTTTGCTTCAACTAAACACTTGTCAACTTTAGCCTTTGACTCATTCCCATACTATATTGACCATACATTTGCCATAAATCTAGCATTTTTAGAATATTTACTAAGAATTATAGGAGAAATGAAACATTATGTACCTCTTGTATCAATAAAAATAGAAACTAGATAATCTTAAAAAATACCTAAAAGTTTTATGGGTGAAGCTTGATACTCAACCTATTGATTTTCAATAGTCACATGAATCCACTGCTAGAATGTACCTTGTTAAGAAGTTGAACCCTTGTTATTTGATTTGTCCTAAGGACATTCTCAAGCTAAATGGTCACCTCCACATATGAAGCAATCTCCAACTAGACCTTTCCTCTCAGACTATTAGTTTCCCTTGAAACCAACCTTGAAACCATTACCAAGTTCCATGTTCCCTGAACCACTATTAAACGTGGCATTATGATTCTTGAAATATGGTTTAGAAATTCCAAATTTATTTTTTAACTTATCTCTGACTTACGAAAAATATTTTAGTTTTTTTTCCTACTTGACCACCTTCTCAAACACTTGTCTGGACACCAAAATTACATCACACACGTGTGTAACTCTCTATGTTGAAACCCCCTTAAGCCCATTTCTAATAATAATAATAATTATTAGCCTCCCTAACCCATGATTTTACCCCTTACACATTTAATTAATTTAAAATAATTAATTAAGTTAATTAAAAACCTCTTATACCACCTTATTTGGCCACCTCATCCTAAGACTAATTCTCACCTGATGAGTCACCTCAAGACTTATCCCCTCATCCTAGCTACTCAAGACTTATTCTCACTTCAAAAATGAATTTCCAGCCAACTACATCCTTCTTAACCTCTTTTTTTACCATTTTGTAATAGGTGCCACACTTGGCATGAGAAGCAATAGAAAATAGGCTAAATATAGTAGTTTTACCTATTCTAATGCTAACGACATTGGTTAACCCATTACTAAAATCAACAGGATCACTGATGTCAGTTATATAATATAAACTCCAAACTGATGTTTAGGTCAGTAGAAATAAAAAAACTCATTCGTATTTTCATTTAAGCTTTTATAATTCAACCTTCAACATCTTGGCTTACTTTTATCTTGCATAAGTCAGTCTAGATCATGGACCAAGATCTTGAAAACTAGTAGTACCCACTCATTTTCTCTATTTGAGGAATCAGTTCAAACTCTAGCACTTATCATTCAATCACTATTATAACTAAGTACATCACTTATTTTATAGGTCTTTTAAGCAGTTACTTTGCTATCACTTCACATCTATTGTTCATTACTTTACACATTCCTAACCGAACCCTCGTGAAGGAGTTATAAAGCCTCCCTACTTGTTTTTCCTTATTCTAACACACCAAAACTCTGACTAGATCCACCCAAATAATACTCTCTCTCTCTCAACTCTCTCCAACCTCCCAGACCTGACCAAAACTATTTCTTAGACCCAAAAAAGCCTTCTACAATCTCTTAGGTAATTATTACCCCTACTGACCTTAGCGGCATAATAGATATCGATCACTTCCTTACTGACCTCGATAGTATAACCAATGTCAACAACTATGGATTTCTTAACCCTTCTAAAACCTGCCCAAACAACTTATAAAATACAAACAGAACATACCACCTACACTTTATTACTTTATGTTGCACTCAAGTTGTGAATAATAGTAATATTATCTCTCTTTTACTCTTGTTTTTCCTCTCTTTTGGTTATTTATTACTCTTTTGTCTCTCAAAAGTGGACTGTCATCTCTAAGGAAGTTTGACACTTCCTAGAACAAGCACGTAGCTTGGTATCCCACTCAAATATCTTCTAATAAACATTTTGTGGTAATGCTTTCTTGATGGCATGTAGTCCTCCCCAACCAAAGAGGAGTGCTCACAATGTTTGGATACGGTGAACAAACCAATCTAGGTTTATTCTAATCACTTATCCCTATCATTATTTTCTATTTTTCTTTAGACTTAAAATAGACAAATTTTAAAGAAACATTTTTGTCACACCCGATGGGACCTTGGAGTTTTCCTTGGGTTAATTGCTTGTTTTAAGCATTCATATAGGTGCATTATAGTGAAATTTTCATTTCTTGCACTTTTTCCTTCCTTTCTCCCTCAAAATGAAAAATTCAATATTTTATTTTCTATTTAAAAGGCAATAAACTGAATTTCTTCTTTTCTCTTTGCCTTTAAAGGCAATTTATCATGTTTATTACAAGATTGAAAAAATATCTTCTTTATCTCTTTCTTGCATGCACATTAGGATAGTGAATTTCATTCTCTTCTCCTATTTCATCTTTGTTTTTATTTGAATCTAAATATTTCAAATTTGGGTTTAAAACTTACTGCACTTCATTGTTTGCTTGTTGCATATATTAGCTCACCTAGTTAATTACAAGCATTATGAATGAATTGTAGTGCACCTATGTTACAAAACCAAATCACACTCACACAAAAAAAACATCTAAACTCACCTAAGACAAGACCCATCAGGATTTCATCACCTGGTGGATTACCTTACCCTACTCGGCTATCCTTCTTGAATTTCACCACCAAGGGGAGAACCCACTCTGTTCTCAAGTAGAGTATAAACTCTAGGTAGAAGGTATATTTTGGCTAAGTAGCGTAGCTTGGATTTAGGTCCATGAAGAACAAGGAGCAAACCCCTATAACAAGCCACGTACCTAGTCTAACATAGATTTCCTCTTGAGCACTAAAACTAACCTAAAACTAGTTCTAGATTGCTTTTTAGTACCTTCGATAACCAAATTTTCTTATCATTATCTGATTAAGGCATAAGCCAATATGAGACTAAAATTAATCTCTAGTAGTTAATAATTAGTGGTTATATGTTCTTTTTTTGCTTTTCTATTACCTTCTATATTTTAGAGTTGGTAAGGATGTTTTTCTATTGATTCACAAAATCAACACTATTTGTAATACTCAATTTGTATAACCTATTATATAAAATTTTCTAAGGGTTCTTCCTTCTTACACAGACCTCTTGCATCCACTATTTTTCCTAGTTTCTACTTCTAGGTTCCTAAAACATCAAATTTTCCATCTCCTAGGATATCACAGTGATCGACATTAGTTAACTACACTGATGTCAGTAGACTTTAGCTATCGACATCAGATAATACCACTGATGTCAGCAAACTTTTACTATCAACATCAATCAATCGACTGACTTTGATGATTGTGTAATTTTGATTTATTCAAAATAGTAAGCTAAAACAACCCACTTACCTACACCTAAACCTACTTTTTCCTTATTCTATCACTAATACAAAGTAGTCAGACTATTTATACTTCCTCTTGCATGGTATTGATGCGAGCTCAAACCAAAATTCTTGTCGATTATGCAAGCCAGTAACCACTTCCACCTTCCCCTCTTATTGTTAAGTCTATCATGGAGCATACTTTAGATATAGAGCATACTCCTAGCCCCAACCAAATTCTTATTGTGCCTGAAGGATATCAATATTTTGCTAAATTTATTGATCACAATGTGGTAGCCCTTCAACATTACCTTATCATGAGCCAAACCTATAATTATTTAGGTGACTCAATCTATGGTATGCCAACCTTTATAATAGAAACAACTTTAGTTTCATCCACCTCCACTATTTCCCCCATGGTTACTCAAACCACCACCTTGACAAGTAACCCAACCATAAACAATGTCCAAAGTTTAGTATCACCAACTACCCAATCCCACCTAAACCCTGGCATGACTTCCCTACTTTCACAACCACAACTAGTTTAGTCAAGTCTCACCCCATTTCAAAATTTAGTGGTACATATTCCATCTACTCTCACACCTATAATTACCCGAGTTACGACTCACCCTTTAGCTAGTCTAACCATTCCAATAACCCAACCTATAATAACAACATCCAACCAAAGCATAGTCTCTAACCTAATGGGATGATCCCCTTTTATTTTTAACCCCTAGCCTATGACTCATTATCCTTATGTTGTGCCAACACAACCACAAAAAACTATGTCATACACTCCCTCTTCTTCCTATCAAGTTCCTTATAACTTAGGAGGTATCTCCTAGACTAATCCCCCTCCAGACCTCAACAAGATACTAATGGACAAGATGCCTAATCTAGAGACATTTGTTTTTGGTTCAAAGAATGTATTGTCTTATGATTAGATATGCAATGAACTCATCCATCCTTCTGTGCCTATTCACCCTTATCCAAGCCAATGGGAACTCCCCAAATTTACTCATTTCTAGAGTAAAGGGGACCCACAATAGAATTTGTGAGCATTTAGACATTCTTTTTATTTAATAGGGCATGATGATGTGTTACTACTTTTCACTTTCCCTATGTCTCTTTTAGGTGCTGCCTTGGATTGGTATAGCTCTATAACTCAACAATCCCTTTTCTTGTTTACCCAACTCGCACAAATATTCCTAGACCATTTCTCTATTAACATTTCTAAAAATATTTCTATTACAAACCTTTATTCTATTAGACAATTTGATGATGAGTCTATCACAAATTTTGTCCCTCATTGGAGAGGATTGATCAATAAACTCTTCTTCTCCTTACCCCAACCTAAGCTTATTGAGCTCTTCTCAAGGGCTTGTGCTAAGCACATCTCATCCACACTTTGGGTACAAACTTTTTGCATATTTGATGAGGCTTTTACAATGGCATGGGAAATCAAGATTTGGGCTATAGATGAAGGAAGAGTCAAGTTGCATACTAAGAACCCCAATTCCAAATTAAATGACTCCTCTTCTAAAACTTCTCCTTCTAACCAAAAATTTAAAGTCTCTATTAATGTGGTGGTTGTTAAGTTATCTTATTACATAAACACAAACCAATCTAATTCATTGACTTCCCAAAATCTAACCAAGAAATTCTAACAACAGTATCAACAAAGATAATACACTCTCATTGGGGAGTCATATACATCCATTTTGGAAAAATTATTACAACAAGGTGTCATAACCCTTCCACAAATCAAACCTCCATACAGTTTGACCCCTCCCATCCTATTCCAACTTACTACAAAGAAGATGAGTTTTGTAGCTACGAGTTAAAGGCCAAAATTTTAATAATTGTAGGACATTCAAGAACATTATTCAAGACATGTTGGATAGGGGTTATCTCATTTTGGATAATCATTATGCACCTACTAATCAAAATATGGATGTGTTTAAATAGCCTTTTCCTAACCATTCACCTAATCAAAATATTATTCAAACCATAGCTAACTCAGGTGATCATAATATCCATATGGTTACTACAGTCTTTCCTTTACCTTTAGTTCAACCTTCCCCTCAATAAGAGGCACCCATTTTATCGACTCCTCCCCCATAGTTAATAGCATTTGTTTTTCCCATTTTTCCTCCCTAGATATAATATCTCATTTCACCTATTCCACTCCCACGTGAGGAAGAGCCTCCTTTACCACTTCTTTTGCCACTAGAGGAACCAGTATTGTCAGTTCCCTTTGCACCAATATTACCTATCCTCTTACCACTTGAAGACCACACCCTACCTATTTCTCAACCACATGTTGAGGGGAACATCATTCCTATGTTATACCCTCTTGAGTAACCTTCTTCACCTGCCTCTCATCCATTGATAGAGAGTAGTACCCCATCCAATCCACCTTTACACCTAGAAGAGTCAGTATTATCTACTCCCACATTAAATGAGAGACCTATTGTGACTAATCTAATTTTATCACTCTTACCCCTTCTTCTACCTATGGAGGATCATAAATGTATATATTCCTCACCCACATTTTGAGGTAACAATTATAGCTATGCTCTACCCCTTGAGAAAACCTCTTCTCCTACCTCTCCTCAACCCATGAAAGACCGTGACTCTTCTCATATTTATGTTGAAGAAGACCCTGTTGTAGTTCTTTCTTGTCTTTGGCCCAAAGTAGCAGAGACTAATAAATTCCCTCTTTCTCAAACACCTCAGCCTTCTAAAGATGTAACCATAAGGCCTACATAATATAAACCCTTCTCATGGTTATTAAAAAGTCTATAATTTCTTAACTCCATGAAGCTAGATCATATGGAATTTTAGGATCAGCTTAAAACTCCTTATCCAACATAATGAGTGTCAACCTTTACTGCCAACCCTCTCACTACCCTTTACCCCAAGGTATTTTACAAAGTCAAATCTTCTTCACTAAAATCACTAGAAGCTCATTTATCTATGTCAAAACCCTCACCCTCATAGACATCTACCACATTAAAGTAGATCAGGCCCTTAGGTGTATACCTCATCTCTAATTTAATTCATCCACAAGTGAAATTAGATTTAACTCCTCAACCACAAGTTGGATTTCTGTGGGTTGAACTACAAAAAAATATTAAGCTTCCTAGATCTTGTTGATCCTTCCCTCTTCAACTGTCAACTTTATCATCAATTTTGGGACCACACCCCTCTACTTTAGTTGGAGTATTGTTGACCCAAGCAAAACAGAAGGTTAAGTTACCTTCACTACTACCTTTTCCACCTGGTAGGCCTTTCACATTTGACACAAAGATACCTAACACCAAGAAAGTGTCATCAAACACGTAACTCCACCACCACCAAACAAGGAACCACACAAAATTACTCCCATGACTCCTAAACAAATAAGGTCTCCACTCTTATTACCACAACAAGTGTGAGTCAAGCTGTAGGCTCTCAGAGCTTTTTCCTATGTCATTTATTGTAATATTCTATAATAAATCTTCCTCCCATTAATCCTTATAGTCCTCTTGGAATGAATCCATCTTGGTTTAATGATACACAAATGTGTTTATATCATCATTCACTTGGACATAATATTGAGAGTCGTAAAGATCTCACAATAATCATTCAGTGACACTTTGATGTCAACACACTCTTTATTGATAATCTCATTAACCTTCTTGTTATTCCACCTCTGAAACCCACAATGCATCCTAATATTCCACCTAAATTCAAACCTAAAGATGTGGTTATACCCCCTTTGCCACCTCCTTCACCTATATTTTAGATCAACACAGTGAATGTGGCCACACAGTCATAAAACCAAAAGGATAAAGGTAAAGAAAAGGTCACTACTCTTTGGGCTCATCCCTTCACCAAAGACACTCCTCCAAATCCCAAGGTTTCCATCTTAGGGGTCCCAAAACCAAAATCTTCAAATTTTATTTAAAGTTTGATGGTGAAATAGCTTCACCAAACACCTATGAAAATGTCCTTATATGAGTTAATCCAAAACTCATCCCAATACCATCAAGCTTTGATCAGTGCCTTGCAAGTGATTGAGGTACAACTTGATGATCCCCAACCTCTTACAGCTTTGGTCAGCTCCTTTAATTCCATCTCCCTAATTTCCTTTAGTAATTTAGAAATTATGCTTTAACACCTTGAGGATCAAGATTTTTCCTTTTTTATTACCACAATTATTAATCAAAATCATGTCAAGAGAGTCATGATCAATGGGGAAGCTATTATTAATATTATCTCCATCCATGCCTATAAATATCTAGCTCTTCCTGACAATTACATGTCTCAAACTAACGTGGTACTCCACTCTTTTAAAGATACCACAGCTACTATGATGGGCACTATTATCTTACATATCCACGTAGGTACCTACACTATTCTTGAGATCTTCTATGTGGTATAAGGAGAGTTACAATATAACATACAACTTGGATGACCTTAGATATGTGTTATGGCATGTGTACCCTCAAATTTGCATCATTGTGTCAAGTTTGAGCATGATGGGCAAGTGCATGTTATACCCACTAATTCACCTCCATTTAAGACATGAAACATGACTTATAGTCCAAATTATGTTCTCATTCCATTGAATACATCATCTTCCCCACATGATACTTTTGAAACTTCCACAAGCTCCACTCCCTCAATTACATAGATACTGACAACACAAATTCCTGACAAGGATCCCATACAGGAAACTTTTCAATGTTTGTCACTTGATAAATATCATTTATTGACACTTGACATGTTCTATACTCCACAAGAGTATGGAAAGCTTCACATGCACCCAAATTATGATCCCTGCATTGGGATGGTCATTCCTTATGGGCCCCTAACCTTTGAACTAATTTCACATATGGGGGAATTGATCAGGCTCCCACTATCAGCAATCCATCTTCTTCACCACAACCATTTACCTATGACTTCTCTTTCCTAAGAAACCCTATATTTTCTCACACCTATCTCTATATGTGTACCTAGAAAGTATTTGGTTTGGGTTATTGTGATTAGGGTGTCCATACACCATTGAGTACCCCACTAGCAATGCCATTGAAAATGCCCAAAAGAGAGATAGAGTGGGTTATGATGAACCAACTAAACTCACCATAACTTCCCATATACCAATTATTGAGGAGTCAGTCTCTCTTTCCCCACCTTCTTCTCCACCATCACCTATTAAATTAGAGGTATCTATACCTCCTAATTTTTTTCTCAATAAATGCCATCCATTTAAGGCCTCTCACCTATCGCCAGCATAAGGAAACAAGGTCCCTTCCTCTCATTCACCCTAAAATAATTGATGAAGACTCTCTCACTATTAACACTATCTAATGTTAAGATGATGATGTTATTCTAATATACATGGGTGTAGATGATTCCTACATCTAATGATCACTCCCATTCAAAACACAAGCTATGTTAAATAAATCAACTATCGACATCAGTTTTCCCTCTCATGATAACCCCTACATCCTCAAGATTGGCCAATCTTTAGATTCCTCTGAGCAAGCTAATTATGCCACATTTCTTAATCACCATAGCAAAGCCTTCGATTGGTATTATAATTATATGCATGGTATTGACCTCTCTATCATCACCCATAACATTGTCACCAATCACGATGCTAAACCTATTAAGTAGAAGCTTCGTAAGATACATCCTCATATTGCTTTCCTTGTTAAAGAAGAGCTTCAATGTCTCTTTTTTGTTAACTTTATCCAACCCATCGACTACCCATAATGGATTTCTAATATTATACCTATCACAAAAGTGATCAATGGAATCCATATTTGCACTGACTATCATGACTTAAACCTCACTTGTCCAAAAGATGACTTCCCATTGCCAAGTATTGACCAACTTATTGATTTAACAGCCGACCATGAGATGATATCACTTATAGATGGGTTCTCTAGATATAATCAAATCCTAGTTTCTCCTAAGGATCAACACAAAATAACCTTCATTGCCTCATAAGGGACTTTTTTTTATTGGGTCATGCCTTTTAGTTTGAAAAATGCTGGTGCCACTTATCAATGTGTCATGACTTACATCTTTGATGATCTCATACACAAGATTATGGAAGATTACATAGATGACTTACTCAGCAAGTCTAAACTTTGCCAAGATCACTTAATGATTCTCAAAACCATATTTTCTCATCTCCCCCAATATAACATTTGACTAAACCCAAAGAAATGTGTCTTTGGTGTTCTTTTTTATAAGCTTCTAGGTTTTAGAATTTTTCTCCATGGTATTGAGGTCGACCCTACTAAGGTTAGAACAATCCTAGAGATGCCTCCACCTACTAATATAAAACAACTCTGCAACCTACAAGGAAAACTTTAGTCAATTTGTTGCTTCATCTCCCAGCTATTAGATCATTTCCAACCCTTTCACCATCTCCTCAAAAAGGATGTTTCCTTCTATTGTAATATATATTGTCAAGAAACTTTTGATGCACTCAAACAATATCTCCTTTCCCAACTGGTTCTTATTTCACTTAAGGAAAATCAACTTTTCTACCTATACATCTCTATAATAGACCATTCTCTAGGTGTTATGATTTCACATCGAGATGATCACCATTGAGATCAGGTAGTTTATTATATAATCCACACACTTATTGATTATGAGACTCGATATACCCATACCAAAAAACTTTACCTCACGTTGGTATTTTCTACCTCCAAGCTTTGCCATTATCTCCTAAATCACAAAACCTATGTGGTCACCCATACTGATCCCCTTAAATACATGCATTCTAAGCCATATCACAACTAATGAGTATCTGAATGGCTCACTCTCCTTGATAAATTTAACTTAGATTTTATTCAAAACAAATCTATCAAGGGGCAAACAATCACTTACTAGTTACCTTCTACCCCTTTACCTGACAGCAAACCTTCAAACCTAAAATTCCCTGATGAACCCATCAAAATGCTCTCTAATGATGACATCTCCTATCAAATGATGATGGTATTTTATGGGTCTAAATTTCAACATGATGGAGGTGTGGGGGTCATTCTTATTCCTCTAGATGGCAAGCCTATGCCTTTGTCATTTAAACTAGATTTTAAATACACTAACAATATGGCCATCTATGAGGCTTTGATATTAGGACTTCAGATAGCTCTCTTCTTGGGTATCAAATCCATAACCATTTTTGATGATTATTAATTAGTGGTTAATCATGTTAATGGTTCTTACCTATGTAAAAATTAAATTCTACAGTGGTACAAACATCGTGTAGATACGCTATTGGGATCATTTGACTCTTATCTCTTATAAATTATTTCGCAATCTACAAACAAGTTTTCTAACACAATGGCTTCACTTACTTCACACATACCCTCTTTATCCTCTTCCTCAAAAATGTATGTCATCGTGCATTGCTTAACATTACCCTCCTATGTATCGACTAATATCCTCTTTATTAGAAATGTAACATCCAACCCACATGACTTATGGTACAAGTAACTCATAGATTACCTTTTCTTTTCTATTAACCCTTATGATCTCTCCAATAATGGGAGACATGCCTTCATAAAACATGCCACTCATTAAATTATATTAGGGGGACTTCTCTATAAGTGAGTTTTTGATGTTATCCTTATTAGATGCCTCACTAGTACTAAAACTCCCTTTGCTATTAGGGAAGTTTGTGATGGGCTTTATGGTGAAAATTTCAATGGTCACATAGTTGCCAAGTGTATCCTTTAACTTGGCTATTATTGGCCAATACTCCATCAAGACTATGCTGATTATATTCAGTATTGCATCAAATGTCAATAACATGCTAACCTCCTTCACATTCCAAGTCATGTATTACAAGTCACCAAAGACTTCTGGCCCTTCTCCCAATGGGGCTTAGATTTAATCATGGAGATTAACCCTCATTCATCCCTCCATCATCATTTTATCATTACTACCACTAAATACTTCACCAAGTGGGTTGAGGCCATTCCTCTCATCTCCACTAAGGCTGATAAAATTGTTGACTTTATTAACCATCACATCATCTGTCATTTTGGTGTTCCACATAAAATTATAATGGGTAACAATAAATCTTTCAAAAACAAATCTATCCAAAGTCTTTGTGATATATTTGGAATCAAATTAAGCTTCTCATCACTGTACTATCCATAGGAAAATGGATAGGCAAAAGCTTCTAAAAAAACATTGACCAAAATTCTCATGAAGGTAGTCAATGATACAGGCAAGGATTTACACACACACATTCCCTTTATTTTATGGGCTTACTGCACTATAATTTGAACCCCTATGGGTGCTACACCTTTTTCCTTAGTCTATGGGATGGAGGTTATTTTGCCTCTTGAGGTTTAGATTCCTTCTTTTCACATTTCTCTAAAAAAAATACCTACTAATGATGAATTTTGCCAAGAACATTTCACTCAACTCAAATTGCTTGATGAGCACTGTATCATATCCCTCAACCACCTCCAAATCTATCAATATTGTATCAAATGTGCTTATAACAAAAACCCCAAAGAGCGAGATTTCAATATTAGAGATATCTTCTTAAAATAAAATAAACACATGATGAACATGGAGAAAAAAATAAAATGGGGTAAGTTTACTCGTAATTATCTTGGACCCTACATCATAACCCATAAGTATGTCTTAGGAACTTATCTCTTGTCTTCTCTCAAAGGAAGACCAGAACCTGAGCCTTTAAATGCCTTACACCTCTGACCATTCTTTTGTTAACCAAGTGTCACTTCACTTTTTTTTTAACTTGAGATTGTCCCTTGAGTATCCCTATTACATTCATCTCCCTTCCTCTTAACCCTTATTCCTACACACTTAGTTAAATTATGAAGTGTTATGGTTAAATTATGAAGTGTTATGGTTTTTCCCACAAAGGTGAATACTCCTAAGCCTCTATAGTCTTGTCCATGACTAAAAAAAAATAAAAACAAATAAACAAATGGGATATGTAGACAATTTCTAATCTCTAAGGTCATGTTTCTCAATGTAGATTTCTCCCTTAAAGGATAACTACGTACCTTATCTTTACTACTATCAATAGACTACTCCCACAAAGAACAAATATTACAACTCAAAAACAAATACTTAGACCACTCCCTTGAAGGATGGATAGGCCAAGATTTATTCTCAAAGGGAAAATATAAATCAATAGCTTTTTGTATTGATCAGGTTCATATGACCTCAACACATACAAAATCCCATTGTAGGATTCTCTCATTGATTAGCTTACACCAAAAAAAAAGCTTTAAGTCATGGACTTGTCTATAGTAGCTCTCAAATCACCCACAATAGGGGCATATCATCCCCACTTTGAAGGTTATGCTACCCAAACACTTTCACTCATTTACCCTTTTTCTTCATACTCTTTCAAGGGACTTTAAACTCACTTAACCTAAGGTGAACACAATGCTTCTCTAATAAACATAATGGTGTAATGATGTAAGGCATGAAAGAGGCTCATTTTCTTGAGCTTATTTATGTTATAGTTATGGTCTTTGCCATTACTTGAGCATTTTTCCTTTTTATTTCCCATCTAGATCACATGTCAATCTCTCTATTGAGATGAAAAACATCATGCTAACACTATAAGGCCTAATCCATTTATTTTAAGCATGCACCATCACAAATATGGAAAAATGTTGAAATAAAATAACATATCCAACCTATTCATTTTAAGCATACACCATCATGAATATGGAAAAATGCTAAGATAAAGCTAACAAACCAACTATGCATATACCATCACACATATGGGAAATGCCAGTATACCTCAACTAACATGCTCAACATTAACATCAAATTAACATAACATTAAATAATCATCTACATCAACATCATCACAATCATAATAAATGCATCTCAAAATCAAAATAAATATACATCTCTCTCTCTCTCTCTCTCTCTCTCTCTCTCTCTCTCTCTCTCTCTCTCTCTCTCTCTCTCTCTCTCTCTCTCTCTCTCTCTCTCTCTCTCTCTCTCTCTCTCTCTCACACACACACACACACACATGCTCAACATACATGTCCATCAATACATCATCACAATATCATCTCTCTCTCAAAATATGCATCTCTCATTTTCAGCTCACAAGTCGGTATATATATAACATATGTAATAAAAGAAAACTCTAGAACTTAGAGTCCTTAAGGATCTCCATGTGGTTTTGAACAAGTAGTGTCATCATCACTCTCCACTCATCTACATCTATGTGATCTAGAAGCCATGGCACATGACACAAATCTCTCTTGCTCTCTGAATTTAGAATACCCTAAATCTATGAGAACTCCCTGATGGCCCTCTCATAATAGGAAAGCTCATCAAGGCTAGTAGTATATCTCACCATAGATATATTCTGTGGTGGTCCCATCACACTTACTAAAGTCCCATGTTGTACTGGTCCCTATGGTGGAGGAAGAGGAGTAGCCTGACTTGTTGCTCTCAAACTATCCCTCTCTATTATCAGTGTAGTAACTTGACCTTGTAACACCCTGACCTAGCCTTATAGTTCCCCAACCTAGCCCTATAGTTCCCCAACATGGCCCTATAATGTCACCACCTATCTATGTAAAGCTAATACTTATGCCTCACCTATCTCTCTAGCCCACTGCAACATCCCATGCTTGTACAACTGCATCTCTCTCACTAACCCCTATAAATCTAGTGGTGGCCTCCTAGTCTCCACCATGGGATGTAAGCCTACCCATCAAGCCATATATGCCACTATACACCCTAGATCAAATACACCCAACCCTACTAGTAGATACTCAAAATCTAACCTATCTATCTCCTGGATAAAAAGTAGGGGTGCCTCTATATCATCCCTCCTATATCAAGGGAAGGTAGGTGGTATATCTTATAGAAGGCTAAACTACCTCCTAACCCATGTCATGGGTACCATCTCCAACTCACCGACTCATCTCGCTCTAACCCATAGTGATCTCTATAATCTAACTAGCTACTCTACCTATCCTTTAAAGGAAGGGTATATCAATTAGGGTCTCCAAAAAATATATGTAAGGATCAATCCCTCTATCATGCACCTATAATAAGTAATATCATGCACTATGTTATCTACTTGAGTCTTTGCCATCCCATCTCTCCACTACCTAAAACCCATCCTAAATCTAACTAGAATCATGATAGGTAGCCCTAATGGTCATGTCACCATGATATGCTCATATGTCTAGTAGTGAATTAAATTCTTGACACATAAACTATATCATCATTGCAATCTCAAACCCCATAGCTCTTTATATAACTATGCTAGAAACACTGGTCCCCATGTAAAAATGGTCTACTACTCAACCATCTATGCCAGAACACCCATCAATGTAATCAAAAATCTCCCACCATCTACATCTAGTAAGGCATACACTATAATCCCTATCATCATCAAGATGCTCAGCCGACGTTGCTCCTCATTAGCAATATATAGTGGCTCATAGGTAAATCTCACTGAGTGATAGGTTGCCTCAATAACATGCTCCCCAAATAATGCCACCATGTGAATATCATGCTCTTCTATCAAACATGAAAAGTGCTCCTCACCATGGAGCAACAACCATAGAATTTGTATACATCCTCTTAAGTCACTATCAACTCTCCAGTCGGTAGATGGAAGGTGTTGGTGGTATGATCCCACCTCTTGATCAATGCTATCATCAGACTCACATCTCATGTGACTCTATAATATCATCACACTCCTCCTAACCCCAAAACTACCATATGTTCCCACTCATTTGGGGTGACATCCCTCCTCATTTGCATCATCAACCTTAGTAGGTGATCCCATAATGTCAACTCTAGCCTCACCTACATCCATACACACAACTCAAGTCACATACTTTTTAATATAATCTATCACCACCTTTTTCCCTTCTCTTTGGGAGAAATACATTGGTCTAAAGCCCTTGAATGGGCTATGTAGGTAGCACTCAGTTGACATGGTGTCTTTTAAGGTTAGTTCAGCCATATACCCACCTAACTATCTCCCCTCTCTACCTTAGGCTTCACTACCTCTCTCTCTCTCTTCACCCTAAGCTTCACTACCTCTCTCTCTCTCTACCCTAGGCTTCACTACCTCTCTCTCTTCACCCTAGGCCCAACTGCCTATCAAAAATCTAGGCCTCATGGCTTATATCCCTAACCCTAAACCCTATGCCCTATCTTTTAAGCCTTGGGCCTCATGACCTATCTCAACCTACCTTTTTTTACCCATTTCCCCTAACATACTTTTAACCATACCTTAGATCTTTTTCCCTATGTTTTGGGATAACTACATTAGATTAAGGCCCTCAACTAGGCTATGTAGGTAGCACTCAGTCGACATGAGGTCTTTTAAGGCTAGTTTGGCTATTAGATTAGTTGACTACTTTAGTTAGGGATCAAAACTAACTTTTTCCTATTTTTGGGTACTTCATAATAACCAACATTAGTATTATATGCTGGCATCAGTGCTTGGTGTCAACTGATGTCAATAGAAACCTATCAACATCAATACCATGTTGATTAATGTCGGTAGACCCCACTAATGTAGATGATTGGTTTGGCCCTAGGGTTGAATGACCTATCCCCATAATTTTAAATGTTTACCTAAAACCTACCCCAAATCCTTCCCAACTTAACCTAAACCTACCCTACCCCATTTCCTACCCCTTTACTAACATTTTCTTGTCCCCCCACCTTTAAATTTAGCATACACAATTAAACTAACCAACTCAAATTTCAAATCAAATCACAAGGGATCTTACCTCATCTCTCCATCTCCTCTAGGCTGGCACAACTAACTCTTATGGTGGTGCACCTCCTATTGGGTACCCTCCTAGCTCTACCATCTCCATCACTCTTAGGCATTTTTCTCTCTCCAATGAAATGTTGTAAATGAGTTTGGTGGGCTACTAAACCCCCTTTTATTAGGTTTGGTCACCCACCGACATTGATAGACTTGACTTAATCCATTGATGTTGACACTTAAGCCCACTAATACCGGTAACTTTTCCCTAAACCATTGACATAAACACTTTTTATTAATAACATCAGTGATGTCACTGACATCAACACCATTAAATTAATGTTTCCACCAATAACCCCAACTTTTTAGACTCTACCCATAATCTTGGGTAATTTAGATATCACATATATCTCCCTGACCATGACCACCCACTTAGAGATCACATATATCTCCCCAACCATGACAGCCAACCTTGGAAATCATTTAAGTCTCCACCCATGATGCATTTGCTTAGAGATCATGAATATTTCCTCACTCATTGAACATTTTACATAAACCTTACATTGTTTATCTTGATCACTTATGATATTATGATATATTTGGCTATTGTACACATGCATGTATATTAGGTGTTTTAGATGGTGACCAAGCTCATTCTATCACTTTTAGCCTTTTTATGTTTCATAAGGGCACTTCCTACCTTGGATACCTGGGACACATAGACCATTAGAGCTACAACTTTAATTTTTTTAACCTTCTCAACTATCACTTAAAAGTTATGCTTTGGTTATTTCTATCTAAGTCATCCTCAACCTTACCTATTCTTGATTTTGTCAACTTTAGCTCATAGTAGTATACACACAAGAAGTGATACCAAGTTTTCCTTCACTCACTTAATTTACTTCTTATCAAACTAGTACCTAATTTTGATTTCTCCTCTATTGATTCTGATTTTGAGGGGGGATACCTCATCTAATACTTGGAGCATCTAACTCTTATTTTTGTCTTATAACTTATTAGTGAAAATTACAAGAAATAAAAGGCAAATGTAAACACCAAAATTATGTCACACACATGCATAAATCCTTATGTCAAAACCCTCCTTAAGCCTATTTCAATAATAATAGTGATTATCCTCCCTAACCCATGCTTTTACCCCTCACATATTTTATTAATTTAAAATACTTAATTAAGTTAATTAAAAACCCTTATGCCACCTTACCTAGCCACCTCATCCTAAGACTAATTCTCACTTGATGAGTCACCTCAAGACTTAGTCCCCTCATCCTAACTACCCAAGACTTATTCTCACTTTAAAAATGAATTCCTAACCAGTTACGTTCTTCTTAACCTCCTATTTTCACCATTTTCTAATGTGTGCCACACTTGGCACAAGGAGCAATAAAAAAAGGCTAAAGATAGTAGTTTTACCTATTCTAATGCCGCTAATTTCAGTCAACCCATGGCCGATGTCGGTGGGATCATCGACATTAGTTATATGAGCTAAACTCTAAACTAATGTTCAGGTCAACAGAAATCAAGAAAAATCATTCTTGTTTGCATCCAAGCTTCAAGAATTCAACTTTTAGCATCTTGGCTTATTGTTATCTTACATAAGTCAATCTAGATCAAGAACTAAGCTCTTAAGAACCAGTATCACCCACTCAATTTCTCTATTTGAGGAATTTATTTAGACTACCTAATACGATCCATCCATCTGGCACTTATCATTCAGTCAACACTATAACTAAGTACATCACTTATTCTATAGGTCTTTTAAGTAGTTACTTTGCTATCACTTTACATCTACTATTCATTACATTACACATTCTTGACTAAACCCTTGTGAAGGAGTTATAAATATTCCTTGCTTATTTCTCCTTGTTCCAACACACCAAACCTCTGATAAGATCTACCCAAATAATACTCTCTCTCTCAACTCTCCCCAACCTCCTAGACCTAACTAAAACCATTTCGTAGACCTATAAAATCCTTCTACAAGCTCTTAGGTAAATTTTTCCCCTACCGACCTCAGTAACCTAACTAACATAAATCATTTTCTTACCAACCTCAATAGCATAACTAATATTTATCACTTCCTTACCGAATTCAATAGCATAGCTGACATCAGTAACTATGGATTTCTTAACCCTTCCAAAACCTACCCAAATAATTTTCAAAATACAAATAAAACATACCACCTGCACTCTATTACTTTCTATTGTACTCAAGTTATGAATAATAGTAACATTATCTCTCATTTACTCTCTCTTTTCCTCTCTTTTGGTTATTTTTTGCTCTTTTATCTCTCAAAATTGGACTATCATCTCTAAGGAAGTTTGACACTTCCTAAAACAAGCACATAGCTTGGCAGACCACTTAGATATCTGCTAGCAAAAATTTTGTGGTAGTGTTTTCTTACTAGTAGGTAGTCCTCCCTAGCCAAAGAGAAGTGCTCAAAATGTCTGGATATGACATGCAAACCAATCTGGGTTCATTCTAATCACTTATCCCTATCATTCTTCTCTATTTTTATTTAGACTTGAAATAGACAAATTTTAGTGAAACAACTTGATCCATGGTAGATGGGCCATGCATATCTACTTCATAACCAATTTGAGGTTTCAATTCCATGATGAATTTCCTAATTCTAAACCTCTCATTCGCCTGATACTAGGGTACATACTTAATAATATTGGTGAATTACTCCTAGTATTTATTCATTGATAAATCCCCTTGCTTAAGATTCTAAAAATACATAATATTTAGATCAAAGTATAGTTCTGGAAGCCATCATGACCTAAATAGTGTCACAAATGTTCCCAAGTGGTGGTGGTTGAGTCAAGGTTCATCTCAAGCCTCTTGTTTTCCCACCAAGTTGTTGTTTCACTAGCAAGCTAGTAATCTCCACATACTACTTTTGTGACTTCATAATAATTTTGAATCTTGAAATATTTATCTATTTCTATTAGTCATGATTCGATACCATCCCCCAAAATAGTTCCATAAAACTTGGGTGGATTTATCTTTTTCATGTCATGTGCCAATTCTACATCTACTCAAGCTTTTGCATCTCATGTCACTTCCTCATGACTCTACTCTTCAATATGTTCCTAGTCATCAATATGATATTTAGATTCCTCATGAGTAGTCTCTTATTTATGGCCATGCACTTTCTATTGTAGGTCTACAATTTGGTCCCTAGTCTCTTGTATGATCACAAGGATTTGGTCCAACTTTGTAGCTTACTCAGTGACAAACTAATTTGGATCAAAAGGGGGTTTGATATTCAAAGTACCCTCACTTCTTGGTCTAGTACACACCATTATTCTTCCTGCTTATCTAGAGAATGAGTTTGCATTAGTAGACACATTAAGTCCTAGAGTTTGAGCCTCAACTTTGATACCATAATTTAATAAATCCACTGGGTTTTACCTAAATATAGTATTTTTTTCAAAATTAACTACACATATTCATCATTTATATTTCACCATGAGAAATCTAATTAGTGATCTTTAACTAACTACATTAATTTAGTTAAACAATAGATTTAGATCTAATCCACTTAGGTAAAGATCATCATGAACACATATATCAAACATGAAAAAAGCTAAATAATAATAAATATTACATCTAATAAAAGAGTAAAATTTATGCCATGGTTGATACAACATTACATCCACTATTGTAGAAGTATAATGTATAAATATTAATGTTTTTAGTAATACATAATAATATCTCAAATGATAAAACACGATACAAATATCCATGGAACAGAGTTTTCATGACTCAAGTATCAATATGTAATCTCAAGTACAGTCCCTAGTATAATACTCCAACTATGAGGGAGAGCATCATTAGAGTACTTTTCCATACCAAACATAAAAAATAGATCCCCCATACTATCTCCCAAACAAGGGGATGGCCCTCCCTTCATAGATGGGTAGATAATGATGGTGTGAGAAGCTAGAATAACAAACTAAAACCCATGTATTGAATATATTTAATACATAATGTGTACCATAAATAAATCCATTCTAATATGATATCGTATAAATATGAAAACTATGTCAACATATGAAATGACAATGTTTAATTAAAATATTAATTTGGCCAAACTTTTCAATAATTAATGATATCTAGGATTAGTCCAATTCACACACCACTCAATTAGATTACACCTCATCTTGGATTGATGGCACTAATTAAGCCAATAAAATCCATCCACTGCTTATTTAGGGTCATGAATGCAAGATTCGGTAAAAATATAACATATAAAAATTAGTAGATTCATACAAAATATTTCCCTTTAGCTAATAAAATTTATGCTAAGAATAGAAATATCACATGCATTCATTTAGTCTATCAAATGATGTATTATGAATCCATAACATCTATTTTATTATAAATAATAAACAGAATAAAAAATAGTCCTCAATATAACATACCATCCAAGTAATCATTATATATGAATTGTTAGTTGCCAATACTTAAAGTAAATTATAATTTTATTTTATCCCAAAAATAATCATTATAACACATGCCTATATATTTTTTCATATTCCACATATAAAACTAAAGCCAATCCCAAACATGTTATTATGCTATATATTTATACCCATAAATAATTATATTAATGATTTATATATAAACATTAAAATACATAACAAACATCCATTTGCACATTGTATGGTAATAATGTTTTCAATTACTACACTGCTATCAATTCAGATATATATATATATATATATATATATATATATATATATATATATATATATATATATATATATATATATATATATATATATGTATGTATATGTGTGTGTGTGTGTGTGTGCGTGTGTGTGTGTGTGTGTATCCTAGAATACCATTTCAGTACTATACAAATACTATCTTGTATATAATATACTCAAATAAGGCATCTACTGTCTAATATCTTAGAGTATTATGTATACTATATGTGTGTGTGTATATGTATATGTATATGTATATGTATGTATATATATATATATATATGAAATAGCTCCATAGCCCTTTTAATAAACTAGATAAATACAAATACACTTGTTTCACTCACACACACAGATTTTCCATAAATAAACAGTCAATATTTTATACCAATTTATTTTATTCAAATTTAATCATTATTATTCAAATCAAATGATTAAAATTAGCATTTAAGTTATAAGCATGACCAAACACATACACACATTCGATTATGCCCAACTTAGGAATTATATTATTATAACTTATAACTTACCACATAATCTTCATCAAGTATTTTATATACATAAAACTCTATACCAATGTTTCTATTGACTATGCAAAAATCTTACATAGTTCAAAGACAAAACTAAATATACAATAATAATAAATATTAAACCTAACAATTGATTAAGTCACATAAAGTGAATACAATAAAATATTCACCATCATATTCTTATTAATCTTGGTGTGTGTGTGTGTGTGTGTGTGTGTGTGTGTGTGTGTGTGTGCGTGTGCGTGTGTGTGTGTGTGTGTGTGTGTGTGTGTGTGTGTGTGTGTGTGTGTGTGTGTGTGTGTGTGTGTGTGTGTGTGTGTGTGTGTGTGTGTGTGTGTGTGTGTGTGTGTGTGTGTGCATACAACCAAGTACACAAATAAACCATTCATACATCTACCAACATATACCTAGGTCTATGGCTTAAACTGTATTGTTACCATACCCACATATAATTAAATATGTAGGTTACTAGTTTCACAATAGAGTCCACAATGAATACTATGGTCTAAGTATTTAAAATGAATAGAAATTGATGTCAAAACTGAAGTATCAAAATCCATTTGAAACCAATACATTGAGTTTATTTAAACATGCATCCTATGGATGTCATACATACATTTACCCTCAGAAGCCCTAGGTTTCCAAATACCAGTGTATACATAAATATGTGTGTGTGTGTAGACCTTATCAATTCAATCTAAGTATATACGTATACATGTGTGTGTACTACATAGTCTATTTTTTAATAAAGAACCCATATTTTTATACCCAAAAATCCAAATAGTTTTACACAATTGAGCCCTCATAAAGTTTAAAGTTTCAATCCATATTTCTAAATACCTTAATGAATATATATCAAACTAGTTTGAAATAACTAACTTGAGCCACATTATATATACCCATCAATAATAGTCTTCCATTATTGAATAGTGATATTTGAATTGAAAGAGGAGTTTAGGAGAAAGTTTCTTAAAATCTGAAAACAACCATGGAAAATTCTATGGATCTACCCAATCCCCTCAGGTTACCCTAGGTTGGATGTAGTGTTCTATGGAGGCTAAGCCTTCCACAAGGCCCTACATATAGCCCTTCTAATATTCCATAAATTTCAATCAAATGAAAAACATAGTAACCATAATAATTCAAAAACCCATTCAACATTTCACACATAGGAATTTAATTACAAGACCTACTTGTGAATTTATGAATGCTAAGGAATCCAAATATCTTCATTCTTCCTTCACTTGTTCACCCTTATTATCCTTCTATCTCCTACTCTTTATATGTCATGTGCCATGTCATATTCCCAAAACTCTCTCTTTTATTTTTATTCATCTCCATTAACTTATTCACCATAACCTTCAACACTATTAATGGCTGACTTAACTAACTCAAAAATATTTAGGCCCAAATAGGTCAACATAATTCCTTATATGTTATAGTTTGCCACCATAAACACAACAAACTCCATGATTTTCTCCAAATTATGGTTAACCCGAAGTCAATGGGTTATTATAAACCCTAATCATCTTGAGACTTATAAAACAATAATTTTATATCCATCATAAAATATGCATGTCATTGACTTAATACAATTCCCTTATTAACTTCACAAACTGACCAAACAAACCAACTAAACAATAGTCACATAACCAGCATTATTTCATGCAAAGTAGAATATCAACTAGTTCATTTCCATTATCCTTCTATGCAATGACTAAATAGAATAATGACTATATATCATGGTAATATAATTAGGTATTAACAAAATATTGTTTAATGTTACAATGCCATCCACAAACACACTTTGTAAACACAATTATTTTCTTAAACCATTTAATCAATATATCAATGTCTATTTTATTATTGATATTAAACCTTTGGTCAATATTTAATTGAATACAAATATATTTTAAAAACATATTATTTATATCTTTTAACATTTGTATATCATAATAATAATCTTTAATTATTATCACCTAAATGTTAAAGATCAAATAACAACTATAGAATCCATCATAACATCATATTGTTATACTATATAGCCATACCTAATAAGGTAGTAAGGTAAGTACAAACATATGAAAATTCACTCATTCAACCAATAAATGACATCATATAAGATAATCTACATGTTATCATAAAAATTATTCAAATCACTCAAACAAATCAAACGTGATTACCAACAACAACTAGATTAGTGAAAACATAAAAGATCACAACAATCATTCAAAAAGAAAACAAAGCATACTAAAACTATATATCAAAAAATTAATCATAAAACATGAAATACTAATGTGGTGTGTTTAAGGGTTTATGGTTTTGTTCTCTATCATCCCCCCAATGTCTTCATCTAAACCACCGTTTCGAGTGATGATATCACTCCATCACACTCTGAAGAAAGAATATGTCTTGCATCTACCTCAAAAAAATGGAGGTAGTTATCCCAAAACATCATTATATCCATAAAATAATATAGTATAATTAATAAATATGATCATAATGTACAGAATCTAGAACTACTTCTAACTCATAGCAAACTAATCATGTAAATTAAGCATCACATAATTGTCCCATAATCAGCATATGACATTGTTGTATCCAACATCCCCATTCCCTAGAAGGAAATGGTACCTACCTTTTTTCAAAACATAATCTTAATAAGGATTCCTTTTCATATTTTTATGTGAAATTTGGAAAATCTATGGCATTTCACTTTTTTGGCATAATGATATTGGCATTGTGTTTATGAGACTAACTTGTGTATTACAGATTAATTCTTTGATTTTATAGTCTTCAATCTAATTCTTTAAGCCCTCATGCAAATTATATTATCAAATGTTATGTTTTGATAATTTTCAACCCTATTTTATTTCAGGATTATTGTTTGGGAAGCCTTATTTTATCAAATAAATTGTTGCAAACATCTAGTCTAAAATAATTATCCCAAAGGAATTCAACCTACAGACTCTTTGCCTTAAGGAGTTCTGGACCACATACACTTTACTCAAAATAAATTCCATAATGGATTATCCCTTTGGCCCTATCTAAAATTACCCTTTGTAACTTTCAAAAATGACCCCTAGCCATATGAAAGTATCCTTCGAGAAGTTTGAAAGTGCCCTTTGGCCTTTGCAAGTAGACCCCTTGGGAAAAAATTTTCCCTAAAGTAGACCCTTAGAATCCTTTCCACCTACCCTTCAAAACCATTCAAAAAATCCCTTCAATGTTTTTGAAAGTGCCCTTTGTTCTTTTGAATTAGCCTTTTGGCCTTTCCCAAATTGACCATTTTCCCCCTTTTTTGACCACTTCTTTCGAGGCACATACCTTTCAGGTTTTATGTAATACACCCTTTAAAACTTTTGTTCCAAACCCCTTACCCTACAGGACTTTTCTTTTGGGATATTTATTTTGACTTTTTTTCCTTACAAAAATGCCCTTCATCCTTTGTGTATGGACCCTTTTTTCCATGGACATACCCTTTGGGACTTTTGTCTCGGACTTTTTTCCTTAGCCAATTCTTTTGGACATTTTGTCTGAGAGAATGATATCCTTTTGGATTTTTTCCCTTTAGCCATATGAAGTTACCCTTCAAGAAGTTTTAAAGTTCCCTTTTGCATTTACAAAGTAAACCCTTTGGGACTTTTATCATGGATTAAATTCCCTACAAAGTGGACCCTTCAAATCAAAAGTACCCTTCAAGTAAATTAAAAGTGCCCTCCAAACCTTTGAAATAGCCCTTAAAAATAATTTATTTATGACTTGTGCCTATATGAATCCTTCAAAGAAATTATTGTATACATTTTTTCTGAAACAAATCCCTTGAAAGAATTAGTCTACAAGCATAGGCCCAAAAGCATTTTTTTGATATACACCCTAAATCACTTATTACTAGTAATATTACTAAGTCTCATCATACTTACCCAATATAAACAACAAAAATAATTCCTACTATTATCTTAAATACCCCCCACCAACCTAAGCTAATAAATTTGAATTATACATGAAGTGAAATCCCAAAGTGAACATTGCACATCTATGTCACACGAACTGGTATTCAATGCAAGATTATTTATAGATGATCTACTGTGATTTAAAGCCATCATTTGAATTTTAGATAACTTGTATTCAAAGTCCTTTACTATCTTGAAATAATGAAGATACTTATTTTATACTTTGAGAGTATATAGTGAACAATAATTGAGCTAAAGCCAAGTTATTTACATCAGCATATAGGCATATATAACACAACATGTTGAGTAAGAGAGAAACAAAAATTATATATCCATAATGCTTACATGAATAAAATTCTAAGGTACCAATCTACCATCTCCATACTTGATCAAAGATTCAATATAATTCACCAATACAGTCTTCGACACCACCATGTTCGGAAATAAATATAGGAATTACTTAATGTTATGGGATGTTATTAATTTAGTGGATATATTTTCATTAGAGAATGATATGTTATTGGTAGATAGATTATTTTTAAATGAATTATTGGCTTACAAATTCCAAATACTAAATTTTACTACTACAAAGCTAGAAGTGATGCACTGCATAGACCTCTTGAGGGACCTATTATTTGTTGGCATAATATCATAGGATACACTCCTACATTACTCTAATAACAACACAGTGGTTGCTTACATCTCGAGCCCAGATTTTTAGAGATATTTTTCATTGAGCATCCATGATGTCTACTTTGATAATCACACATTGGTGAAATTCAATGCATAAACTTTGATGGAGAAGATGTTATCATCATGGTTCCTCCCATACCAAATTATCTCATGGAAAGGGAAGAAGCCAAAGGGAACCATCCCAATTGACAAGTTCAAGATGGGGATTCACATCATCATGACACTCCTCAATAGATTATAATTTATACCTAGCATCCACTTTATTAATTTATATTAGGTACCATTTTTATATATGATGCTCATGTATGACACCGCTTATGCCCTCAATGAGATCATAAGCCTACAATTGAGAGAGAAATTTATCTATAAAGATAGGCATCCTACATCCACTAGATATTTTTTATGATGTTATATCTATTAGATGTAGTCATGGGAACATGTTACAATGACCTTGGTGCATTGTGGTCTCTGGGCATGAAATACAAGTTGTGATCACTATCAGTTCATGTACATTTATTACTTTATCAGGCACATGGTGAGAATTTTTAAAGATGTTTATCCTTAGATTTGGTAACCTATTCATGGATTACTTATGCCTTAGATTGGGAATAACATAGTGAAAAACCTAGATAAGAAAGGAGATTACTTATTCTACACAAATTTTACTATCATCATGGTATGGTAAAATAAGGTTGGCCCCCTGTGTCTACCAAGGTTCATTCTAGACAAGTTAGCTGAATAAGAGATTGCCTTCTAATTATGGAAGAGTATTGAAGACTATTTGGTAAGTTATAAGAAAGCCTTATATTTTGGTCATATAATCACCATTGGTAGGATGACATACATAATGAGAAAGTATCTTGGGGATGTCGATGAAAAATGCAAGAGTTATCCTTTCCCTATACTTCCACATGGAGACCGGGATCCACATGGGTGGATATAGAAACATATCCATAGATTCAACATTCTATATAGTCGTGATCCCTATGACTATGATTTCATATTTTTGAATGCTAAGTCAAATGAGGAGGTGTTGGAATAAGCAAAAATTGTTGAATTTCATGAGGATCATTAGAGGATGATCCAAGGTAAGCCTTTTGTTTCCACTAGGGAGTTAGATAGTAGGAAGGAATTTTTTAAGGGGTGGTAGCATTCATATTTTTGGAGAGGTGAATCTTGAAAGAAATAAAAAGTCCAAGTTTCCTCCTCCTTCTAGGGACTCTCACTAAATTTGAAATTCAAAGTAGTGAAGAAGGAGTCTAGACTACTTGAGCCAAGTACAACTAGGGGAATGCAGGTAGGAGACCCCATTAGTCTTGACTCTAATGAGGAAGGTAAAATAAAAGAGGAGCCTATTATAAGTTATACCCAAGTACCAATTGTTACATCTATTTGGGTAGCAACTCCAAGAGCATCCTCACCATTAGAATCCCCCTCTCAGGAAATGACCCCATTGGTTTATAAAAGAAAGCCTAGGAATCTTACGGATAGTCCCATAATAGAGGAATCATAGGGCTTGTCCATTCACCCTCCATGTTTAGAACTAGCTAGGGGAGATATGGTGATTATTAAATACATTGAAGATGATTTTGATGAGGAAGTTGGGATGGAAATAGCCAAGGCTATAAGCCTTTAAGTAGAGTTGATGGATCTCTCTTTAAGGTACCCAACCTTTTGCTAGTTTTCTTTCTTCTTCTATACACATTTTTTACTAGGCTACCTCTACAGAAATCCCTACATCCATTCCTTCCACCTCCAATACTACTATTTTTCCTTCCATCTCCACTTCCTTCCCCTTCACCAAACCAATCCCTTCTATTCCTACTAACACCTTCACGGTCAAATACCTTAAGAAAAAGAAGGTGTCTAAGAAGGTAAAGACAACTTTGGCCACCTCCCAACTCCACGTTTAATCCACCCAAATCACCCTTCCACTTCCAACTACCACTTCCATAAAGGATACAATTATAACAACCACTAGTATGGTTAGGAAATCCATGCCTCAAATGGTCACAATCCATCCACTCCCTTAGTTTGGAGGAGTGGATTGGTCTAAAATCATATGGTCTTCTCTTGCAAATGTCTTCACCAAGGCCTCCAAGAAGAAGCATAAATCCCTAGAGGAAATAGAGGAAGAGGTTGTTACTAAAACCTATGATGCATCCTAGTTTGATATTCCTCCCTAGGTAGTATATAAGAGGATTAAAGTTTCTCAACTACCAAATTTTAATATCACATAACTCCCATCTATTTCCACATTGTTTTATCCTCTAATCAACAGCATCCAAAGGATCAAGAAGAGAAAATTATAAGATTAAAATGGAACCCAAATCATCTTGAAGGAGAGGTAAGAGTTGTTATCCCTTACCAAAATACATAATAGATAGCCAGGGCAACCCTTGTATGAAGAAAATCTAGCAAACCTAGCTCAGGCACACAAGGATCTTGTAGTTTCAATCATGAGGGCAAAAATATAACTTAGTAGGATATATAATTATAGGTTCAATTGATGGATAAGGAAGTGGAGTAGCTTAAACAAAAGGCCAAAATAGTGCACATCCAAGTTGGTATTGAAGTTGAAGTCTAGAAGGTGGCTTCAAGATGATAAAAAACACTATAAGCTATGGAGTTTATGAGGGTTGAGATGACCCATAATGTGATATAAGATAATCTATTATATAAATCTTTGAGATATGATAATGCCAAACTAAATATGCTAGTGGTCTACATAGGTAACTTGCTCTGCAGTCATCTCAACTTAATGACTATGTTGGAGGCATCCAATGCCTTAAACCTAGTAGTCATTAAGTAGGAGGGAAAAAAATATTGGTTATATAAAGTTAGGGATTTATTCCCCAAATACTAGGCACATGAGGCTCATGTCCTTCAGATTATGCACAAGAAAAAGTTATCAACGGTGAAAGACTCCACTGGTAAGCTAGTTAGTAGGCTCAATTTTGATAAGCTTATCTAGAAGGTAGCTAATGAATTCAAGAGGATATTTTAAGGTTTGTCAATCAAGGAAATTGAATTAGGGTTGAGAAAGGCTCAAAAGAAGGTCATTGAATTTGAGATCTTTAGGAATAAATTTCAAATAATCAAGGATGAGCATGTCAAGCTCCTTGGATGGACAAAGAAAATCCATTGCTAAATTTGGATATCATAGGGAAGTATCATGGAGTATCCCATAAATTCTATAAAGATAATGAGGTGAAAAAAAAGCAAGCATCTAGTGGTGCAACTACAACTTCAACAGCCATGTTAACTTCTACTCCAACCAAAATACATGTAGTACTTCAAATAAGTAAGCCTTGATAGGCTGAGTCTTATGTATGTAATGTATTTAGATTTTTGAGTAGATAATTATAAGGATTTGAATTTTTATTTTATATACATTCACATGCTACATGACTTTGAAAATCCAATTTTTTATTTTTAGCTCCTACTTAACTTTTAGATGGTTTTTAGAACTACATGTTCTAACCAACACTTATAACCACTTGCATGAACTTAGAGGATGAGGCAACCCCTTCCCCAAGTATATGTATACAATTGTAACCCCACTCAATAAAGAGTTATAAAATTTTATAATATATATATCAGTAAGTAATTTTTGATCCTCAGCAAAGTGTCCTGAGTATTTTCTTTCCAATTCCATGTAATTTATTATTATTTCTATGGTTGTATGATTCAATAAATGTTTAGTGTGTTATAGCTACAAGTAGATTCTTGATTTCTTAAATGATATATTGATCTTAAAATGTGTAATAACTATTAAAATATAAGTGAATATATCAATAAAGTTAGTCAAGTTAATTGAATCATATTTCTAAATGTGTATTTATGCTTTCTTTGGTGTAGTTTTCTATGTGCATGTCATAACTACCTCAGATAATTCACTTTCTTGAGCCATAATTTTCTGATCATGGGTGTACAATATCTTCTCTAAAATGAGCCACCTTTTTGAGGTGTGTAAACTTCCTACATCTCTATTCTCTTAGACTTCCTATCCATGTCTAACTGCATGTGTTCTATTGTTGTTATCAACAAACATTGGTTTGAGAAAGTGGTATATCCAGAAACCAACTAGGGGAGTAATTCTAAAGAACCATGAATTTTTCCTTTCTACCCTAACTTACCTTCCTTTTTGATTTTCTTATTGAGATCTACCCACTTTAAATTAGACACAAGCCACCCATCCAAATCACATAAAAATTCACTTTGTTAGAAGTCCACACCTCCATCTAGAAACCTTTGTTAATAACCTACATGTTCTACCCCTATTCCATCAACATGTTGAGATATATAGCATACCTACAACTCATACCTTAGAGTGTATTTCACCTCCATAGAGATCCTAAAATTTTAGAGGCTACCTCATTCGACTGTCGTGTGCATAAAACCCACATCATTAATACTCTAATGGTATTAGGAGGGCCTAAATTCCCTCCTAATAATAGAGGTTAGCCCTTGCATCGAGTTGCACTAGAGTCACCCAAGAGAGTGGTCAGATCCAATTCTCAAGATGGTTTATTATCATCACCCTTAATAAGTCATAGGAGACCTAGATTTGTGCCAACATCTCTAGTTCAGAATAATCCACCTCCATTAGGGTACCCTTTACCCATAAGGAACCCTTTACTTGTTAATCAACCAATATCTCAACAATAGCCCTAGTTAGTTGGATCTGCCATTGCCATCCTAGGGGATGCACATGATTTACTCTAGAATCCAAAAAAATATGTGTCATCCTTTTCTCCTTTAAGACCAAGGACCATAGAAGAGCATAACAAATATGTTAAAGCTACTTTAAGGTTAATGAATTTAGTTGATGAAGATGTTTCATGTTGGTTATTCCCTTTTACTTTAATAAATGTTACTTATGATTGGTAATTTAATCTAACAAAAAACTCCATCACCAATAGGGAGGAATGTCAAATAGCTTTTCTTGCACAGTTTGGATAGGTCACTAATCCTAGATTGGTATATTAGCACTTCACTAGTATGAAGAGGGATCCTAATGAGCCCATCTATGCTTTCAATACAAGGTGGTAGAATATGTACAATTGGTTGACCTTGAGGTATAAACCAAAAATGGAATTAGCACTAGAAATGTATAAAAATGCCTTAGATCCCATCACCACTATGTTCCTAAGAAGAGCACTTGCTACCAATACTTTGGTGTTATCATTTAAAGAATCCATTAGCATTGATAGACAGCTTAACCCATAGACACTTGGGGCACCTAACATCAAAAATGGATTCCTATAACTCAATCTAATACCACATGTGAAGTAAAATGTTTTGGTATACAATCAAAATCAATTTTACATGCTGCCTCCATTGACATAGATGATGCAGTTAAATTTTAGCTATTTGAACAATCATGTGATAGGAAATGATTACCAATATAACCAACATGTGGCTACACTTCCTATGGATATTCTACAATGTGTGGATTATACAAAATTTGAATTGGATTCTATTTAAAAGATGGTTCAGAAGTTGAGTAATGATTTTATAAATATGCAACAAAAGATGGGTAACACCAATACCCCAAATAGAAACCATAACACCATGTTCCAAAGATATAATAGTCCATTTAATAGGCCTATAAATAATATGGAGCAACTTGGTAAGCTCCCATAAATCAACATCATTAAAATGGCTCTCCCCAATTGGTGTAGGATACATAATACACCCCAACATGGAGAGCTCGATTGCATTGAGTTCTATATAGTATTCAATATCTTTCAAAGGGAAGTAATTAGGTAGGATTAGATGAATAACCCACCATAATATCATCAATATATTGGATCTTCTATCATATCCATATCCTTTGAGACTCATGAATTTCCCTTTTTAGGAGAAGATGATAACAAACCAGAAGATAATACAGATGAAGTTCATGCTTTCTATAAGTTTCAAAGAGGTGCATATAAATTAAGAAATAAATATTTTACCACCTTAACTCCTCCAAATACCATGGTGATTCCTCCAAATCCTAAAGCAAACAACAATCCACCCCTTCTAAAAGGGAATGATCAACCACCAAATAAAGAAGAACCAAATAAAGGAGGATATAATATCGTGAAAGATATGAAGAATATTAAGGTAAATATAAATCTCCATGAGTTAACCTAGATCATTGAGCAAAAACAAATTTTATGGAAATCCATTACCAAAAAGGCCCCTATGGAGAGAACTAGAGTGTCTATAGACAAAGCAAATGTTGTTGATGCCAACTTCATTTACAAGAGTAAGCCCAAACTACAACCATTCCTGCTGACCATCAGAGTATTCATTAAGAATATTCATAACTATTTGGTTTATTTTGGATCATCTAAAAATATTATGCCTACTTCTATATGTAAAAATATTGGTCTCACTTCCAACCCTTCAAAGAGATTAGTTTCTTAAATAGACAAAATGGTAGTACCAGTATTGGGAGAATTGAATAATGTACGCATTCAAATAGCATAAAAACCAAGAGTCAAGATGACTATTGATCTCTTAGTAGTGGACATACAAGAAGGATATGGATTATTACTACGTAGATACTGGTCCAAAATGCTTAATGGGTATCTTTCCATGGACCTTTCACATATCTGGTTGCCATGGAAAGGAGTTGTAAACTAGATCATAATTGATAAAGAGCCAAGAATGAAATATCCCATAACAAAATACAACATCAATAATGAAGAGGTGAAGTATGACTCTCCCAAATTAGGCATTTATACTTTTACCACTCATAATTTAGCATAAAACTTGGAACCTGAAGGTTCAAATCAGCTATGGACTATGCATTTTGATGGAACCAAGTTCAAGAAAGGATCAGTTGTGGGAATTAAGCTAATTAATCCTCAAGGTAAGAAGTTATTGGCTCTTATAGATTTAAATTTCATGTACTAATAATAAGTTTGAGTATGAGGCTCTGATCTTGGGACTATAGTTTACACTGAAGAACAATGTAAAATATATAAAAGTATTTGGGGACTCAGAGTTGGTAGTTCACAAGGTAAGAAATAGATACCAATGTAAATTGTCTTATTTAAATAGGTATAACATAGAATGTGGGATTTAATTGAAAGATTTGAAGATTTAAACATAGTAGCACTCTTGAGAGAGCAAAATCAGGCTATCAATTCATTAGCTATATCTACTACCAACCTCAACTAAGGTAAAGAGATTTTCCATTAAATTAGTTCCTTGTCCCTCTGTTCTAGATAATGTATAAAATTTCTAAGTCTTTAGTGATGATCAGTAGCTCATCTAATTCTTAACTAATTAAAGGGATTTTAATTCCTAAATCATTGATGACAAGGACATTAACCATTTTTTTCAAGAAGAAATAGATAAAGAGGGTATCCTCCAACTTAAATAAAATCAAATTCCAACTACCTTAGTCTCCTTGGAAAGACCATTTGACTTAGATCCTCAAGTGCATTAACTCAAAAAACATAGGGTTGATGAATCAGACTTCAAGAGGGAAAATTTGGGAGATGATCGTAACTTAAATTATGTGAATATTGGCCTCAACTGCACCATGGAAAAAAGATAGTGAGTATTCCCCCTGTAAGTCACCATTTTTTATACCCAACATCCCCATTCCCTATAATTAAATTGGCACCCACCTTTTTTTGAAACATAATCTTAAGATGGAGTCCTTTTCATATGTTTATGTGAAATTTGGAAAATCTAAAGCATTTCACTTTTTTGGCAAGACGATATTGGCATTGTGTTTATGAGACTAACTTTTGTATTAAAGATGATTTTTTTAGGTTTATAGTCTTCACACTAATTCTTTCAACCCTCATGTAAATTATCTCTTTAGATTTTATGTTTCAAGAATTTTTGACCCTATTTTATTTCAGGATTATTCTTTGGGAAGCCTTATTTTGTTAGAGAAATTGTTGTGGATATCTAGTCTAAAAGAATTCTCCTAAAGGAATTTGGCCTAAAAACTTTTTGCCTTAAGGAGTTTTGGACCACATAAACTTCCCCCAAAATAAATTCCCTAATAAATTATCCCTTTGACCCTACCCAAAATTACCCTTTGAAACTTTTGGAAATGGCCCCTAGCCTTACAAAATTACCCTTTGGGAAGTTTAAAAGTGCCCTTCGACCTTTGCGAGGTAGACCCTTCATGCAAACTTTTGCCCTAAAGTATACCCTTTAAATATTTTCAACCTACCCTTTATAAACTTCCAAACTAGACTTTAAACCTTTCTAAAAGTATCCTTATTCTTCTGAATTATTCCTTTGGCCTTTCCCAAATTGATCATTTCCCCTCTTTTTCAACCACTTATTTTGGGGTACATACATTTTAGGTTTTGTGTGATAGGCCCTTTGGAACTTTTATTTTGAACCCCTTACCTTATGGTACTTGTCACTGGGGATATTTATTTTGACCTTTTTTCCCTACAAAATTGTGCCCTTTAGCCTTTGTTTATTGACACTTTTTGCCATGGACATACCCTTCAGGACTTTTGTCCTGAACTTTTTTCCTTAGCCAATTCCCTTAGACATTTTTACTAAGAGAATCATACCCTTCAAAACTTTTGAAATTCCCCTTAGCTATATGAAAGTACCCTTCAATAAGTTTGAAAGTGACTTTTAGCATTTTTGAAGTAGACCCTTTGAGACTTTTATCATGGATAAATTACCCTATGAAGTAGACCCTTCAAATAAAAAGTACCCTTTCGGGAAATTGGAAGTGCCCTCCAAACCTTCAAAATATCCCTTCAAATGAATTGCTTCAAGACTTGTACCTAGATAAATCCTTCAGAGAAATTATTGCGTATGTTTTATTCAAAATAAATCCCCCAAAAGAATTAGTCTACAAGCATAGGCCCAAAAGCATGTTTTTGATATACACCCTAAATCAATTTATTAATATGAATATTACTAAGTCTCATAATACTTAGCCAATATAAAAAACAAAAATACTTCTTACTAATATTTTAAAGACCCCCTACCAACTTGAGCTAACAAATTTGAATTATACATGAAGTGAAAGCCCAAAGTGAACATTGCACATTTACATCACACAAACTAGTATTCAATATAGGATTCTATACAGATGATCTACTATGATTGAAAGTCGTCATTTGTATTTGAGTTAAAATGTATTCAAAGTCTTTTACTATCTTGCAAAAATGAAGAGCCCTAGTTTATACTTCAAGAGTATATAGTGAACAATAATCAAGCTAGAGATGAGTTATTTGCATCAACATACACGCATATATAGCACATGGTGCATTAAGTAAGAGAGAATCATGAAGCATACAACCATGGTGTCTACATCCAAAACATTTTGAGGTACCAATCCACCATCTCCATACTCAATCAAAGATTCAAAAAAATTCATCAATACAGTCTTTGATGCCACCGTGTTTAGAGATAAATACATGAATTACTCAGCATTGTGGGATGTTATTGATTTAGTGGATACATTTTCATTGGAGGATGATATGATATTTTTAGACAGATTGTTTGTGAAGGAATTTTTGGCTTACAAATGCCAAAGACTACATTTTAATACTATAAATCTATAAGTGATGCCCTATATAGACATTTTGAGGGACTTATTCTTTGCCAATATAATATCATAGGATGCATTCTTGCATCACTCTAAAAATAACATAGTGGTCACTTGCATCTTGGGCTTAGATTTTAAGAGATATTCATAATGCATTTTAAATACAAGAGGATCTTGCTACAAGTTGTACCCAAGTACTAATTATTACATCTATTGGGGTATCAACTCCTGGATCATCCTCACCATTAGACTCCCCCACTCAATCAAGGACCCCCTTGGTCTAAAAAATAAATCCTAGGAATCCCACAAGCAATCCTAGAGTAGAGGCATCACATGGCTTGTCCACTCACCCTCCACATTTAAAGCCATCTAGGGGAGATGTGGTGATTATTAAATTCATTTAAGATGATTATGATGAGGAAATCAAGATAAAATTAGCCAAGGCTATGAGCCTCTAATCAGAGATAGTGGATCTCTCTCTTCAAGGTACCCAAATTTTTTCTAGTTTTCCTTTGTCTTCTATACACATTTTTGACTAGGAAACCTCTATGGAAGCCCCTACATCCATTCCTTCCACCTCTACTACTAATGTTGTTCCTTCCATCTCCACTTCCATCCCCTTCACTACACTAATCCCTTATGTTCCTACTAGCACCTCCATGGTCAAAGACCTTAAAAAAAATAAGTTGTTTATGAAGGTAAAGATAACTTTGGCCACCTCCCAACTCTATGTTCAATCTAACCAAATCACCCTTCCACTTCCAACTACCACTTCCACAAAGGATACCACTGTAACAACCACTGGCATGAGGAGGAAATCCAAGCCTCAGATGGTCACAATATATCTATTCCCTTAGTTTGGAAGAGTGGATTGGTCTAAATTATATGGCCTTCCCTTCTAGATGTCCTCACCAAGACCTCCAAAAATCAACAGAAAGCCCAAGAGGAAATAGAGGAAGAGGTTATTACCATAACCTCTGATGTATCCTAACTTAGTAGTATATTTGAGGAGTAAAGTTTCTCAACTACCAAATTTTAAGATCACAAAACTTCCATTTGTTTCCACATTGTTTGATCCTCTAATTGATATAATCCAAAGGGTTAAGAAGATAAAATTAGAAGATGAAAATGGAACCCAAATCATCATGGAGGAGAGGTAAGAGGTGTTCCCCCTTACCAAAAGGTAGAACAGACAACCAAGGTAACCCTTATATGAAGAAAATCTAGTAGGCCTAGCTCAAACATAAAAATATGATATAGTTACCATCCACAAGGGCATAGATCTATCTTAGTAGAATCTATAATTAGAGGTGTAAGTGATGGAAAAAGAAGTGGAACAGCTTAAAGAAAAGGCCAAAATAGTGCACATCCTAGCTAGCATTTAAGTTGAATTCTAGGAGGTAGCTTCAAGATGTTATAATGCACTAAAATCTATGGAGTTTATGAGGGATGATATGGCCCTTCATGTGATCCAAGATAATCTATTGTGCAACTCTATGAGAGATGATAGTGTCAAACTAGAGATGCTAGTTGTTTATACAAGAAACTTGATCTACATTCATCTTGACTTAATGATTACATTAGAGGTATCCAATGCCTTAAACCTAGTAGTCATTAAGCATGAGGAAGAAAAAGATTGGTTATATAAAATTGGGGATTTAGTCCCTAGGCACATGAGGCTCAGGTCCTTAAAATTTTGCATGAGTTGAAGTTATCAAAGGTGAAAGACTCCATTGGTAAGTTTATTACTAAGCTCAATTTTGACAAGCTTATCTAAAAGGCAACTAATGAATTCAATTAGATCTTTCAAGATTTGTCAATCGAGGAAATTAAATAAAAGTTGAGCAATACTAAAAAAAAGGTCACTAAAATTGAGATCTTCAGGAATAAATTTCAAATAACCAAGGATGAACATGTCAAGCTCCTTGGATAGATAAAGATAATTCATCAACATTGGCTTCTAAATTTGGATATCATATAAAAGAAGAATAAATCAGCCCAAAAAATCTATTAAGATAACAAGGTGAAGAAAAAACAAGATTCTAATAGCACAACTATAGCTTAAGCAGCCATGTCGACTTCTACTCCAACCAAAATGCATGTAGCACTTCAAATGAGCAAGCCTTCATAGGCTAAGTCTTATGCATTTACAACTTTTGTAATAGTGTATGTATTTATATTTTTGAGTGGATAATTATAAGTATTTAAATTTTTATTTTGTGTACATGCAAATGTTACATGACTTTGAAAAGTCAATTTATTTATTTTTAGCTCCTAGTTACCTCTTAAATGGTTTTTATAACTACATGTTCTAACTGACACTTATAACCACTTGCATTAACTTGGAGGATGAGGCAACCCAATCCCCAAGTATATATATATATATATATATATATAATTATAACCCCACTCATTAAAGAGAGTCAAAAAAAATTGGAATATAGAGAAGCGAGCAATTATTGATCATCAACAAAGTGTCTTGAGTATTTTCTTTCCAATTTCATGTAATTGGTTATTATTTCTATGGTTGTATTATTTAATAAATGTTTAGTGTGCTATAGCTATGAGTAGATTCTTTATTTATTGATTGATATATTTATCTTAAGATGTGCAATAACTATTAAAAGATAAATAAATATATCAATAATATTATTCAAGTTAATTGAATCATATTTTTCAATGTGTATTTATGTTTTTTTGGTGTAGTTTTCTATGTGCATGCCATAACTACCTTAGATAATTCACTTTCCCAAGCCATAATCTCCTAATCAAAGGTGTACAATAGTTACCCTAAAAAGATCAACCTTTATCTGAGGCATGTTAACTTTCTACATCTCTATTCCCTTAGACTTCTTAGCCATCTCTAACTACATGTGTGTTATTAATGCTAGCAATAGACATAATTTGAGAATGTATAGGTCTATCTATAAAATAACTAGGGGAGTAATTCCCAAGAACCATGGAGTCTTATTTTTTTCCCTACCTTATCTTACTTTTTGAGTTTGTTATTGAGATCTATCCACTTTATATTAGACACCATCCACCCATCCAACTTACATAGAAATTCATTCTATTATCAGACCACACCTCCATACAAAAAACCTTGTTAACAACCTGCATGTTCTACCCCTATTTCATCAATAGGTTGAGATATATTGCATATCTGTAGCTCATGCCCTTAAGTGGATTTCACCTTCATAGAGATCTTAAAAAATTATAGGATACCTCATTTGACTATAATGTGCATAAAACCTACATCAATAGACATAAATCTTAATCAAACATTAGTTAATCAACTAATCAACCATAATAATCCATAGAACAATCAGATTATTTAGCTTAGAGAGAAATTATGATGTGACAATCATTAGATGAAAGTGAGTAACAAAGTATTCTATTATTAATAAAATGTCCCTACTTGTCATTACCCTTTTGTGTCAAAACCCTCTTTTGAGGTGTGCAAGGACAATCCTCCCCAACCTCTTATTGTTTCAAGGACCTATTAGAGCCAATTTTCACAAGTGATTCAACCACACATGAGTTAATTTCTTGATGTGAATTTTTATACAAGTGGTCCTACCTCTAAACAGTTTCACAACCCACCCTTTGGTGTTGGTGACTTTCCCTAATAGGATAATGGGGCTAAATGTTGCTCTATCTCGCTTGAATAATTCTTATGGCAAAAATTTTTATAGATCTTAAGGATATTGAATATTCTCAAGTGTAAATACTCATGGATGATACTTCCCAATGAATTTATTGTCTTAGAATGCTCAAGGTCTCACATATTCCTTTCACAAACTCTTTGTGTATTTTGCATGTCAATAGTTGGGATATCTAGATTATTTTTTCTTGCAAAAAGTTAAAATTTTTATATTTTATCATGAAAGACTTTCTAAAATGTATTTGGTTTGATTATTCACATTATTGGAAGCACAACCACTTAGAGGGGGGGTTGAATCAGTTCTATTAAAAAAATCATTCAATTTCACTTATCATTCATGAAGCATTCATTCAAACACATACATCAACCATTGAATAAATAAGCATCCACATAAGCATATAACATATGAACACAAGAGATATGTGGGAAATCCTCATGGGGGATAAAACCCACTAAAACACATCTTGGACTACATTCCTATAAGAAATGAATCAAGATTTAGTGAGGCACCAACCCCACAAGGAGCACCAAGCCCTCACTAGTCAAGCACCAACTCAACTAGGCCTTAAGAAAGCACCAACTTGTAAGGAGTCACCAACCCCCTAGGTAAATCAGCACCAAATTATCCACCTAGAAAATTGTATCATCTTTGGACACCTTTTGCTCACTCAACTGATGATGATCACCTTCTTTTGCTCTCCACACTCTTCTATCTCTCTCAAACAATATATTAGGCCTCTTCAATAAAATAGACCTATTTTTGATAGATTTATGTCATATTAAAAACACCTTTGTAATGGTATTATATCCCTCTACCTGGTTTCCAAACTTCTATTACATTCATTTTTTCCCTCAATATTCTAGCTAGTCAAATTAGGCCTATTAGACCTTCTTCTTATACTTGACTCTTGATTTCACATACCTTGGTTAGCCATAAACCTATCCATATGTTGATAACACTTGGAATATATAAAAAAAATGTATTTCACAAGTGAAAAAACAATTACATAGGTTGGTCACCACTCATAAGGACCAAAACCACCATTAGGCCTAATAGAGACCTAATGCAATTAGGCCTTCTCAAAGCACACATTTCACCTTGACCACCTTGGAAAATATTGAGCATCCATAAATGGATGAAAAAATTCACACACACTTCAAATATACCCCTAATAATTCTACCTTATGTTCCCAACATCATTTATCTCATTTCACTACTTGAACCACACCATTAGGCCTACTCATAGGCCTTCTTACTGCCGAAAAGTTATCTAACAAAAACTAAAGCACACAACCAATTTTCTTAAAAAAACATAACATATAATCACATTTATAAATCCTCCATGAACTTAAGGTCAACACCATGTTCATTATACTTTACCATACAGGGTAAAAGACCTCAAATTGACCACTTCCATATGCTCACTCAGAATTTCAAGTAGGCCTCAAATATCAGCCAAGAACCTTTGAATTTTTACACATTCATAGGAATTTATCATGAATAAAAATACATTAAAATTAACCTATGATACTTATATAACAACTTCATTTTTATTATATTCTTCAGTTCTGATAAAAATGACTTAGGACATCATTCTTACTAACACAAAAAATAACCTAATTACTCCAAAACATAGTCATGGAAACAATGAATTATAACACCTATTTATTAAATTTAATTAACTTAAAATGGAATTATATAATCCTAAAACATCATAAAATTAACTTACAATAAATATATTATAGGCAATAGACCAATCTCATGGCTTCACTTTACAGAAACTTCATTGTGTTAGACAACTCAGATTGAGAGAAACTTTCTGCCATACACACACATATCCAAAAATTATAGCCAATATGGATATGTGTTACATGTCTTTAAAAATAAACCTATGAAATTGGATGCATCCATAATCCATGATAACACATCACTAATCTCATTCCCACTTTTGCCTATTCATCTCACTGTCTTCCTCACTAGTTTTTTTATTGATAGGTCAACTTCCATGACCAGTTTAGCATATTTAAAGTTTTTAACCTGATTATAAAATTACATTAACACAAAACACAAGTCTCACACATCATCCTCCAATCATTTTCATTCTTTGACCTTCTTAAACCTGCCTATTATATCAAAAATCTAAGAAATAAGGGGTTTCATGTAGCTTCCACTCACTCTTCTAAAAAACCAATTCCACCTGGAGGTACCTAGGAGAGTCCTCTCCATGATAAAATAATATAAATATCCCATAAACTTCATTCTAAGACATTTATATAAATATCTTCCATATTAGGTCAGTGTTAGGGTCTTAAAGAGAGTTAAGACCACCTTACAGTCTTAACAATCATTCATAAAGCTTGGGCCCTTAATCTAGAAACTAATGCTTGGAAACATGAGCTATGTGCTTCCCTAACTTCCATGAACTTCATTTTGTGCACACATAAAAACCTCAAAATCAAATTTCATGCTTTTTCCTTAATACTTTGACCTTAGACTTGGCCAACCCACTTGAAACAACCTTTCACACCTCTAATAATTTTCTCATGATATATATCACCTTTAAAAATTAACTTGACCCCTCATGAGGCCAAACTAAGTTTCTTTTCACATTAGGCCTTAAACTACCAGTCACACTTAGACCTTGAAAATACCTTGAAACCTATTTCACTTATCTCAACACCTCATAATCATGTCATTCAACCTCATACATTTCTCACACACTAATTTTTATCCTTCATGGGTCTTGATAATACTTCATGGTACCTTTTTGAGTCAAGCAAGGTCTAAGACTAGTCTAGTTACATGTTTAGGTTTAAGACCTTACCCCTATAGGCTTACCTTAAAGATTTCCTGAGCGTTCCAACACTTCATATGCATGCTTGAGCATCCTTAAACATCCACTCATACCTATGTGAATATATCTAACCATAACACCATCTTCATACCCTCTCATAGGGTCTCTTCATGTGATGATTAATTCTTAGGTTTCTTAAGCTCTTGAAACTTGACAACTAGACTTGAAACATTCATTTATGCTTCAATAATTTGATCATTTTCCTTCTATGCTCCTTAGATAGTAACAAATATTTTTACACACTTCTTCATGCATATTCTCATGATATGAAAATTCTCCTCAAGACTAGTGCACAAATGTATGCTTACCTTGTATCTTGATCTTGACCTTATATCTTAATCTTAACCTTAAAACATGTCATCAACCTCAAAATAATTACTAGGGTACCTTCAAATTATCTCTCAGTAGAGAGACAATAGTTTGCCTTCAAATTTTCTCTTGTCATAAGAATTTCTTGTCACATACCACTTCACCAGGCATGGCATAAACTTTTACCTTGACATTAATGGCACCCATCTTGATCTTGACATCAATGACAACATCAATGAAATAACACTAAAAACATGAACATACCTTAACAATTTTCCCTTTTATCATTGATGGAAAACACTCAAAAAATGTTGATCATTCTCATCTGCCCAAGATAGATCATCTTCAAACTGACCTTTCTCCTAAAGTAGAACTTTATCCCCCTTTGACATTAATGATAAAGGGTCATCTCTTGAATAATTGGACCTAGAATAATTGGAAACACACCTTTTATCTCCAAACAAGATCATTCTCTTTCTCTAACAAAAAATCAACACACAAAAATCCTCCCCCTAAGACCAAGTAACCTCCATGCTTTTGCTCACTATCTGAGTGGCTTCATGAATGCCTAATGGAGTCACCTCTTGTATAGGGTTCTAAACAACATAAAATCTGAAGATTTATTGATCTCCATGTCCCCACTAGACTAAAATTTCTTCATGAACCTCTTAGTATTGGCCTCTTCAATCTTATTTTGAATAACATAGTGACTTGGTCTATTTGTATTGATTCCTTCATCCATAACTTGAGCTGATAGGAATATTTCTTGGCAATCCTTTACATTTGAACTATGCTTCACCATGTCAAATAGTCCACTTAGAGTTGCAAACTATTCATCATTCACCTTAGTTACCTTTGGTTTTCATTCACTACTTTTTCTTCTTTCTTGCATTGTAGGGGCCTCATCCTTCTTATTTTGACTTGAGAATCCATTCTTACAAAACTTTACAATATGACCAAACTTTTGACAATTAAAACACACTATTCCTATTGATGTAAACATACCATTACCCATACCTCTTCACCGATGATTTCCTCTTACTTTATTGGTACAGTATCTTTAAATGTGTCTTATATCATGAGAACTGTAACAAAAAAACTCATTGTTATCCCTTGATTTATGATTCTCCTCATAGTTCTATGCATATTCATTCTTAGAGGGTCTTCTATAATGTCTTTCTCTATGACTAAATTGGTTACATGAATAATAATGACCATTGAAAGGATTATCATACCTTATAGCATTAGGTTGCTTGATAGGATTAGTCTTTATTTTACTATAACCATCATTCCTTGATTGACCATTGACCTTTAAGGTCTGATTCTCCTTGATCACATTAGTATTCTTCTTTTGGTCTCTATTAAAATTGAGACCTATTTTGTCATTAGCAGTCCTTTGACTACTCAAAATGTTATCTAGATCATTGGTAATCTTTTTAAACTTCATAAATATATTCACTATACTTTATCCCTAATAAAACTCATCTCTCAAGGAATCCACTTTAGTTACATACCTGGCACATTCTTCCTTAGAATTTAAGCTTGCAGACACAATCTCAATTTGATTCTCTACCTGTTTGACTATTTCTTCTTGTTCCTTGGAGTTATTCAATCTTTATTCAAATAAACTAATTTTATCTTCATATTTTTTGACTAGAAAACTCATCACATTATTATTATTCATCTTTAGTTCTTGTATATCATTCATCAACTCAAGCCTCAAAGTCCACCTCATCTTCTTCTTCATCTAAATTACCAATAGTACCTCCAAACCACATGGACTCTTCTTGATTTGAATATATTTCTTTCTCATCCATGAAGATAAATTCATTGAAATTAGTACCATCACCTTCATGGTAACTCTTATAATCACTTATCTCACTCTCATCAGATGAGCTACAATCTTCCTTAGTGTAAATGCTTCTTTTGTTCTTGAAAGACTTCTTCTTATCATCATACTTTCTAAAACTTTGCGTACTCTTATTAGACCTATAGGACTTCTTGTCATCATCATGACCTTCATCATGTTCTTCATCATCCTTTGTATTTTGATTATTAGGGTACTTTTTAACAAAGTGTCTAATTTCTCCACAATTAAAGCAATTAAAGGGCAGCTTACCCTTGTATTTACCTGAACCAGTTTTCAACTTTATTTAAAACATAATTATCAACTCAACATCATCAATATCATAATCATCATTATCTTTGAATTTATTTCTTTCTTTATATATTCTTATCCTTTGACTTATTTTTTTCCTTTAATGTAGCTTCCTTCTTTGCAAGTCTTCCTTCACTTGTCTTCATCTCATAGATTGTTAAGGTGCCATGAATTCCATCCATCTCTAGCCTGTCTAGATATTGCATCTCTTCAACAATAGATAATTTAGATTCAAACTTAGGATTTAGAGATCTCAATACCTTTTGAAAAATATTATACTCTTTCAATTCTTCACATATGCCTCTTATGATGTTGACCACTTCATCAACCCTCAATAGATAGGTTGTAATGGTCTCATCTTCATTCATCATTATGTTTTCAAATTGTCTTCTATGGGTTTTCAATTTAGCCAACTTGACCTTGGAGTCTCCCACATGGATAGTCTTTAACTTTTCCCATATATATTTGGTATATATACTATTCATCACCTTCACAAGCTCTACCTCTATTAGGCCACAAAGAATACCATTCATTGCTTTTGAATTGTTGTCACTAACCTTCTTCCCTATTACATCTGTAGGGGGAATAGAGGGTGCAATATATCCATCCAAAATTTATTTCCAAACATAATTTCCTTGAGACATAAAATATTTTATCATCTTAACATTCTAAAAATCATAATTATATGCATTTAACAATGGAGTATTACTTGTATAGAAACCATCGTATGTTTGACTAGCCATCTTCACTTGTTAAGGATCTCCTTTAGGATATTAAGTTTTCTTCAAAGGACCTACTCTAATACCAATTATTGGAATCATATCCATTAAGATGGGGTTGAATCAGTGCCCTTAAAACCATCATTCAAGTTTACTTATCATTCATGAAGCATTCATTTAAACACATACATTAACCAATGCATAAACAAGCATACAACATATGAACATAATAAATGTGGGAAACCCTAACGGAGGATTCAAACCACTAAAACATATCTTATACTATAATCCTATAATAAATAAATCAATATTTAGTGAGGCACAAAGCCCACAAGGATCACCAACCCCTCACTAGTCAAGCACCAACTCAACTAGGTCTTTAGCAAGCACCAACTTATAAGGAGACACCTTAATCATCATCTATATAATTACTATTTTAAATTCATGACATATTTAACACACCTCTATGATGGTCATAAATCCCTTTACCTAGTTTCTAAACTTCTATCCTATTCATTTTTTCCCTCGATATTCTAACTAGTCAAATTAGGCATATTAGACCTTCATCTTATACTTGACTCTTGCTTTTACATACCTTGGTTGGACAAAAACCTATGCATACTTATATAACCCTTGGAATAGATTAAAAAAACATTTTTTATAATTGAAACAACCATTACACAGGTTAGTCACCACTCATAAGGACCAAACCCACCATTAGGCGTAATAGAGACCTAATGTAATTACGCCTTATCAAAGCACACATTTCACCTTGACCACCTTGGAACATATTGAGCCTCCATGAATGGATGAAATACTTCAAACACTTTAATTATATCCCTAATAATCTCACTTTAGGTATCCAACATCATTTATCTCATTTCACCCCTTGAACCACATCATTAGGCCTACTCATAATTATGCCTTCTTACTGCTACAAATTTTGCCAACCAAAACTAAAGCACAAAACCAATTTTATCAAATAACTATATCATAAAAATCTTGACCAAATTTGACCTTGTAGGTTAAATTAGAACCCCCTATTGGTAAAATTTTGATTTTTGGATGTTTTAGGGGTCTAATATTTTGTATGGGGTGTATTATAAGCTATTTTATGTCATTTAATGTCATGTTAGCCTTAGTCTTAGTTTAATTAGTCAATATGTCATTTAGTAGGCATTTAGGGGTCATAAATGCAATTTTCATGGTTTTGAAGGCGTCCAAGTTTCATAAGTTCTTCTAAAACATCCAATACATTAGATTCCCTATTAAGAATGTCAATCTCATCTGAAACTTGCAGGTATCTAATTAAAGATCAAAAAATCAAAGGAAAAAGGAAGAGTTTGGCACTTGTGTAGTGCATGAGGGAAGGTGACACATAGGATAAGGTCATGGAACATATTTTCAGCTTCTTAAATCTCAATTATACATTTTAAATGCTTTGTAAGTGAAAATTTTGAGCTAAAATTGTTCTACTCTTTTCTTTCCCTTCTAGACATGCAAAAGTGATCAATAGGTATATGTTTGGTATGGCTAGATGAGGAGGTTTTAGACCAAATTCCTTTAGGGTGTGAAATTAAAATTATATATATTCATTTCAATAACAATAATTATAATATTGGTGAATTGTGTTTTATGAACCATCCCTAACAAGTTGACTATTTTTTTTTGCTTGTCAATTTGTGCACCCTATAGGTTTTGCTCTTGTTTGGATGATTCCATATAATATAATTGTTTTGATTAACTATAGAGGACATATAAATCTTCACCTCATGGTATACATACTTTTTTAAGTGTTTAAAAGTGTTTTGATAATCCAAGTAGCCTAGGTTGCAAGTGAAGACACTTTATATGTAATAGGTAGGTTTTCACCATTTGCAGAGTATTCATGATTTGAAAGTGATTATAGGGGGTGAAAATAATTTTATTATCATTATTCCAATTTTATCTTCATTTAATAAAATTTTAAGTTCATTCTCTAAAGCAATACTCCATGAAGGTGCACTCATAAGACATTATACAGTCAGGCAACCATGGATGTACGTCTACAAGTATCTCTTGGAAGGATATCACATTAGAATGGAGGTTTTGATAATTTTTTAAAGAAATGTATAGTGATGAACATTCATTTGAATAATTGGTAAGGATTTTAGGTTTGTTTATGAAACCATTAACTATGCACATTGCTTCAATCCTACTCACTGTTTGCATATAGCTCATACACACCAACAGGTGCTTTCATAAAGGATGTCATGTGTGCAAATAAAGCATTGAAAGTTGTTTAAAAACATTCAGAATCATTATAATTCATTTGTAAACTTTTAAAAGACCTAAATTTAATCATAAGCATACGTGTCTTGCTCACTACCTAAAATCCTATATTCTCTCCCTCCACAGTGGAATGTCCACCTACAAGTGGTAGCACAAGGAGATGAGAACTCTCAATGGATATTTTTGACAATTTATAACCTTCCTTAGAAGTCCTAGTTTATTTTATAGAGAATAATATACTTATTTTAAGTGTGATATTGGCAAATTGAAGTGGAAACTATGATCAAATATGATGACTGTGGAACTCAGAGATAAAATCCCTAAAATGAAAAAATAGAGGTTCAAGCCATCTTGTGGATATATTATAAAAGGGTTTTTAAGATTATAAATATGCATGCCTTGTATTATATACATATGATAAGATATCTAAAATGTTTGGAAGGTAGATGCCTAATATAAGATAGTAGTTGAGCATCCCAAAGTTTCCATTTGAACACTAATTTTCCTCACCGTTATCTATAAGATTTGAATGATTGAGTGTCATTGCTTCCTAAGGTGTTAGTTATAATAATTTATTAATGGTAAATGATATTAAATTATTAAAATTAACCTAATTATTTTTAAGGGTTATCCATAGAATTTAGACACAGAATATGATCCCACAATACTACATATAGGTTTCTTTTCATCACAAAATGATTACCTACAAGCTGGTTGTAGGGTTACCATGTAAAAATGGGCTAGATAGAATTGATGAAAAACCTCACATAAAGAAAAAAATGAGAAATTTCAATAATATTATGATTTATATAACTTAAATGAGGATTCTAAAGCCATAAAACAAGTCCTAGATCATATAGTTGAACCTATAGGACCCCACACAATCAACTGTAGTTGACTATGAGGGGCAAAGAGTAAGGAAGTTAGGATTATTAAGGTGGACTTAGTCCAAAAATTAATGAATAGGTCCAAATAATTGATAAATATACTTAAATATTCAATTAAGGTCTTTATTCATTGAGACCAAAGTCTAACTAAGCAAACATGCACCTATAGGAACCATCTTTGGGTCAAAAAACATGAAACATAATCAAATACCTTGACTAGTCAGATAGAGTGCATGATTGAGGGGTTTTAGCAACGGTTAAAATGAGAAAGTTCTTATAATGGGTTTTAAAATGGAATTTAAATATCATGAGGTCCTAAAATAAAATGATCATATCATAAAAACCTTCTCCAAGGGTAATACAGAGTTAGTCTATGACTGTCATACACATAGGTTGCCTCCTTCATAGTCTATTTTGGTTTTAATGCATTTTGGGGAGCCTAATGACCTAATCAAAGGAATTTTTTGTAAAAATAATATTTATTATTTTTATAATCCCATATAACATTATTTCTGTCTAGACAAATAGGGTAAGTTCCCTCTATTTTGTCTCAGATAGCATGCACTCCCCTTAAATGCAAACTGGCAAGCTTTGGAGAGTAAGATGAAAAGGGTGGGCCAAAGGTTGATAAAACCTTGAAAATAAGAATATGGATTTGAAACATACCTGAATAAACATAGGATACCAATCACATAGGTAAGAAGATTTACATGGAGGTTTAAACTCTCAAAAATGTAGACAGGCTTATGCGGCATGGTTATGATTAGAGTCCAAATGAAAGGTCAACTTCAAATATAAAATGGAAAGAGATTTATAATACATTTGGAAATTTTTTTATGGTAATAATATAAATGTATAAGATATTGGGATTTATGGGAAACCATGATAAAGTCAATTTTGGACTTTAGGATAACTTAGGCCTATTAGAATGAAGAAAATAGCTTGATAGGGAAATTTTGATATAGGTATAAGGATTTTAGGGAGATTGATGTAGGTCATAAACTTTTATTTAGTATATTTTTTTTCAAATCCAACTTCCTATATTTATAAATGAATCTTAAGAGGGTAAAATAGGCCTAATCTCATGAAAACCCTTGCTAGTGACCAGTTTGAAAAGATTAAGAAAGTAGTGCACCCAAATGGAATATTTTGCCCATAATGATGATCTTATGTCATATATAACTCTTCAAGGATAATCCCCATCCTTTTTTATTATATTTAATTGTGTGGATGGAGTAAAAAATAGGGTTTTCTTGACCTTTTAGTGTGTTTTTTAGGTTATAAAAGGATTTTAAAGATGTTAATCATATGGAGGGGAATCTTGAGAATCAAAATAACTCCCCATGTAAATTTAATGCCTAAAAACAACTCTTAAGTTCCTCAACAAGAGCTCTCATCTCATCTCATCAAAATTGGCATAGTAAACATGATGGTGAGAAGGGTAAAAAATTCAAGTGTGAGCCTTTTTAAGAGTTCCTGAAGCTTATAAGGACATAGAGAGTCTTTCCAAGTGTCATCCAATACCTCCCATGTATTTTCATGGAAAAATAAATCCAATTTTGATTCCAAGTGTGAGGGGTGACTGAAAGAGGATTTTTCTTGGACTGCAGGCAGTGATGGCTTATTTTTAAAATATTATAGGTGATTAGGAATGAAACCAATGCATAGATAAACATGTTTTAAAGCCTTAACTCTCATTCCAATCAGTATACTTATGTATAATCATTTTTAGGATGTTCAAATAGGGCTAAGTCAAGAAGGTAGTTTTCTAAGCCAGCAAAGGGAATTTCATGCTACATTTAAAGATTTTCATGCATTGGATTGGCACTTGTACTTCTTAAATTTGCATGATAAATTTAACATTACTTTCACATCTAAAATTAACTCATTTTTTCATCTTTAAAAGTGTCCTTATGACCTTTGGACTTCTTTCTTCTCCTTTATCTCTCAAGTTCTATAAGAACTAGCCATTTTGGCCTTTGTAAATTATGCTCCACTTGAGTATATTGAAGCCCTACTAATTTTTATACTATAGATCAATAAATAATACTAATTTTTACCTTTTTAATTACTATTCATAGTGTTTTTTATTAGAAGATTGGTCTTGCTTAGTGATAACTCTTGTTTCCTTAGTATGTTGTCTCATTCTCTCACCTATTTGCAGTTAGAAAGCTTCTTCTTGTAGGTCATGTGAAGTGTTTTATGATGTGTCAAGGTTGAGTGATTTTGTATATTCAAATATTTAAATTATAGGCCTCATGTTTATTCCTCCTATCCTAAACATTCTTCATAATCTCATAATGAAATATTGATGTGAGAAGATGCAAATTGAAGAAATGTGTGTTTGGTTAGTCCCTTGTTCTCATGTGTAACATGTAGTTGGTTAGTATTCATCAATTAATTTGGTGCATCACCTCCTTTAGGATATTGGAATTTCAATTTTCTCTCCCTTTTTCCTCACAAGCATAGGTTTAGTAGTGATCTACAAGTGGTCCATCAAGGGAGTTATCCCTATCTAGAGATTCACCTCATTCTTAGGCTACCCATGGCCTAGAGGTGTTTCAATTATGCCACTTGGATGAGGAGAGATGAGACATCTCCTCAAAGGGTAAAAATACAAGCGATAAAAAAAACCACATGCATATAAACTCCATTACCTTGGGGTCATCATCATGTTTCATTAAACTTCACCATATAGTGTAAAAGACCTCAAACTAACCACTTCCATATGCTCATTCAGAACTATAAGTAGGCCTCAAAAGCCAGTCAAGAACCTTTGAATTTTTACACCTTCATAGGAGTTTATCATGAATAAAAATACATCAAAATTAACCTATGATAAATATATAATAAATTCACGTGTATTAGATTCTTTAACTTTGGGCATAATGACTCAGGAACATCATTCTTATTAACACACAAAAAATTGTTTGAATGCTCCAAAACATAGTCATGGATACAATGACTTAGAACACATGTAGATTCACTTTTATGAAATTACAATGGGTTTATATGATCCTAAAACATCATCAAATTAACTTCAACAAATAAATTATAGGATCAAATATAAATAGACTAATCTCATGGCTTCACTTTATATAAACCTCATTATGTTAGAAAAGTCAAATTGAGAGAAAATTTATGCCATACACACACATACACAAAACTTATATCCAATGTGTGTGTGTGTGTGTGTGTGTGTGTGTGTGTGTGTGTGTGTGTGTGTGTGTGTGTGTGTGTGTGTGTGTGTGTGTGTGTGTGTGTGTGTGTGTGTGTGTGTGTGTGTGTGTGTGTGTGTGTGTGTGTGTGTGTTAAATGACTTGAAAAGAAACCCTAAGAAATTTTATCCATCCCTAATCCATGACAACACATCCCTAATCTCATTCCCACTTTTAGCTATTTTTCTCACTATCTTCCTCACTAGGCCTTTTTCATGATAGGCCAACTTTCATAACCAATTTAGAATATTTTAAGTCTATAAAAAAATTATAAACTTACATGAGCATAAAATAAAACTCTCACACATCATCCTCTAATCATTTTCATGCTTTGACTTGGTCAACGCTACTTGTTATATCAAAAATCTAAGAAATAAGAGGTTTCATGTAGCTTCCACTCACTCTTCTGATAGACCAATGCCACCTAGAGGTACCTATGAGATTATTCTCCATGATCCAATCATAAAAATATGTATCTAATTCATTCTAAGATATTTATATCAATATCTTCCATATCAGGCCATTGTTAGGGTTTTAGAGAGGGTTAAGACCACCTTACAGTCTTAACAATAATTCATAAAGCTTGGGCCATTAATCCAAAAAATAATATTTGGAAACATGAGCTAGCATCCTTCCCCAATTTCCATTAAATTCTTAGGATCTCATGAAATTTTTTCACATGCTAACAAGCATAATAAAATCCTTTTTGGGTCTATAAAACCTCATTCTATGTACACAGAAAAACCTTAAAATCACATATCATGATTTTTCATTAAGAATTTAACCTCAGACTTGGTCAACCCACTTGAAACCTCTAATAATTCTCTCATGAGCTCTATTACCTTAAAAATGGAACTTGATCCCTCATGAGGCCACACTAGGTCTCTTTTCACATTAGGCCCTAAACTACCAGTCACACTTAGACCTTGAATATACCTTGAAACCTCTTAAAAGTATCTCAACACCTCATAATCATGTCATAAAAACTCATACCTTTCTCACACACTACTTTGTATCATTCATGGGTCTTGACAACACTTCATGGTACCTTATTGAGTCAAGTAGGATCTAGGACTAGTCTAATTACATGTTTAGGTTTAAGACCTTATCCCTATAGGCTTACCTTGAAGCTATCCTAAGTGTTTCAACAATTCATATGTGTTCTTTATCATCCTTAAACATCCACTCATATCTATGTGAATCTATCTAACCAGACCACCATCTTCATACCCTCTCACAAGGTCTCTTCATTTGATGATTAATGACTAGGTTTCTCAAGCTCTTAAAGCTTGACAACTAGACTTGAAACATTCCTTGATGTTTTAATAATTTTATCATATTCCTTGTATGATCCTTAGATAGTAATAGACATATGTACACACTTCTTCATGCATATACTCATGATATGATAATGTTTCTCAAGACTAGTACATTGTTGGAACACAACTATCTACTAAGAGGGGGGTGAATCAATAGATTGACTAATTTAGTCATTTTTTAAACTTTTAATATATAATAAAAATATATGCATAGATCACATACACACAAATATGCATAACACTAGATATACCATGGAAAACCCAATAAGGGAAAAACCACCATGAGAATAGCTACTAGAATCTACTATTCTAATCTAGCCTCATAATAAAGAACCTCACTAGTTAAAATGTTTAAGGGAGCCAACCCTAATGAGACACCAAACCCCTTATTTAAGATCACCTACTCTAAGGAATCACCAACTCCACTAACTAAGCACCAACTCATCTTATCTGATAACACCCATCAATTAGATTTATATTTAAACTATGGAGCTATAACTCTAGATTACAAGATTGATTTATAAATGAATCCAAGTCAATTCTATGTTATAGGTATGGTCTATATCTTCTCATGATTTGCACATCTCTCTCTCTTCTCTTCTCTTCAACTCTTCTCCTTTGGCTCTGTGTCTCTATATTTTATATTTGACACACTTTATCAATCTCTTACTCTATACCTCTCTCTCTCTCAATTTGACTCAGTTCAATAACAATAAATCTATCAACATTTATTGTATCCTAGATCACACACACACACACACACACACACACACACACACACACACACACACACACACACACACACACACACACACATGTGTGTGTGTGTGTGTGTGTGTGTGTAAGCATTTGATCTAGGGTTTTGTATCTTTTATGTGTTCACATTTATTTTTTAACACATCACACTCAATTCTGGTTGACTTTAGTTCATGTCTTTAATAACAAGTTTCCCACATCTTAAACCCATGATTCACCATCATGATTCTTGTTCTCATTAATATATTTATCATATATTGCGCTTTGGTTTTGATTCGCATGCCAAATTACACAAATTTGATCGATTACAGCAATTAGTTTCATTATTTGTGTCACATTTCATGACTTAACTGCATGTTCCTCTGCTTGACCATTGGGATGAACATATCTTTAAATATTTACCATTTATCTTAAGTTTTGTGTCATGATCCAATGATCCTCATTAAATTTTTTAACTTTAAAACACATCCATTAGATCAATTTTTGACAGGCTCGCACTCTTTATTCAATCCTTGTATGCTTTTGAGCTTTAATGTTCCAACTTTAAAATGCATCCATTAGATCTTTTGATCTAAGCTCCCATGTGTTTTTAGATCTTCAAAGTTGCATGAACTTTACCTCTATCTGACATTAAAATTTGGGCTCTTAATCTCATCTCACTACTTCCTAAGTTTTTGGAATGAATACACTATATCAATCTCATCAAATTAGCTCAGTATTTAACTCACCTCTATGTTGATAAACATCAATCACTTTATCCCATTGAGTCCACTCACTTTGTTAGATATTTATTACATGATAATATATTCACCATTTGATCTTCTGAAAAGATTAAACTTTATCTTTGATGAGCTCCCATGAATGTGACACTTGACACCCTTGCATTCTTTTTGCACCTTTGTTGTTAGTTCCTACTATTGAGACACTTGGCATCTTCACGTTAATCCTTGAATGTTTGAATTTAAACCAATTAATATATTTACTTTGTAAGCTCCTTAATTGTAACACTTATCACTAGCACATTTACTCAAAGGTGCCTTTGACAAATTGACTTTTCTACACTTCATTAGATCTTCAATGTTTGATTAAGCACTAATCATTGATCGAGATGGGATAAATCTTAAGTTGAGGACTTAGAAAATTTAAAGTATTAAAACATTTTCTCAAGTTGGTAATTATTAGGTCGAAGGGGTTGATTGCACAATTATGAGGAAGACTTAAGTTATAACTTAAGTAACCAATTCTTATCTATAGCTAGTCAACATAGAAATAGAACATGCTTGTGAATGCCATGGCTTAAACCTTTAGGGATTAAATGAGAAACCTTTTAATGTTTGAGAGATAAAATAAATCATTATGTATCTCATTTATCTTCATCTAAACCTATGAACCATATATCTAGAAAGCACTAAAAAAACCCATAACAGATCTTTGATCAATTACTCTTTAATCCTCCAAAAATGATCTCTTGTAAAATCATGACAACTTTAAACTATGCAACTTTAAAACATGATCTTATCTCCATCAATATTGCCTAATAATTTTCACATAAATGACATCCATAATGCCCCTTTTGACATTAATTAGAATCATATGTCCAACAATATCCCCCTTTTTCACTAATGGAAAATTAAGTGCTCTGATCCTTTTCCTGATCCTTCTCTAGCATTGACTGTACTTACATTGGCTTCTGATGAACTGAAACTATTTATACCAAACTTGTTTCCCCTTTATAAATGGAATATTTTCCTAAACACAACTATGACACATGCTCTACTCTTTCAATTTATTATATATTTCACTTTTTATCCATGGCACTTTTGCTAAAAATCAACTTGAACACCTGTTCTGCTCCTTTTACAGAGAGAATTTACACTTTTTCCCCCATTTGACATAAATGGAAAAGGGACTCCAAATTTCTCATAGTTTGTCCAATTTTTTCTCCCTCTTTATAAAATAAAGGGGTTTATCCAAGAATATATAACCATCAACTCATTATAAATTTTAAAAATTATACATACCTAAGTTTCCTTTTCTATCTTCTTCTAGGGATTAACAAGACTTCTATGATACTCCCCTTGGACTCATGCCCTATCACTAGGATCTATTGATGTGATGTGGGATCCACCACTCCCAAATTCTATCTTAGATATTTAAATTATTCCTTGGGAAGAGGTTTGGTGAGTTGGCACATACTCCATTGTGACCTCTATATCTGTAACCTTTTCTCTTAAGAAGTGATATTTGATTGATATATGCTTGGTTCCAGAATGCATCAATGGATTCTTTTATATGTTAATAGCACTTTAATTATCGCAAAGAATAGATATAGGTTATTTGTACTCTACCTTGATGTCTTTGAATATTTTCTTCATCTACAAGACTTGAGTGCAACATGCCACTGTTGCCACATACTCAACTTCTATTGTAGAAAGAGTAACTAATTCTTGGTTTTTCTTAGCCATGAAAAAATTCTATTTCCAAGAAAAAATGCACCACCACTAGTTCTTCTTATATCATCCACACTTCCTACCCAATCAGCATCTGTATATGTGATCAAATTAAAATATTCACCTTTGGGATACCATAGACCATAGTCAATTGTGCTCTTGATATATATAAATATCCTTTTTACTATATTTACAAGTGATTCTTTAGGATAAAATTAAAATATTGTAACAATGCACACTACTTTTATGATCTTAGGTCTTGATTTAGTTAGGTATAACAAGTTACCTATCATTTATCTATACATATTCTGATTTGAATCAAGTGACTCATCCTCTTTTCTCAACTTACATCTAGTTATCATGGGAGTACTAACTGCTTTGCTATCTTTCATTGTAAACTTATTGATCATTTCCTTTACATACATGGTTTGGGATATAAATATCCCTTCATCATTTTGTGTTATTTCTAGACCAAGGAATAAAGAAAGTTCTCCAAGCATAGACATCTCAAACTCACTTTGAATTTATGTATTAAATTCTTTACACATTTTTTTGTTGCTACCACTAAAGATGATGTCATATACATATACACTAATAATTAACATATGATCACCTTCTAATTTTAAGTACAGATTGATGTCTACACATCCTTTATTAAATCCTTGTTGTAGGTACTAGTCTAATCTTGAATACCATGCTCTAGGTGCATATTTTAGACCATACAGAGCTTTCTTCAATCTTCACACATAATCTTCTTATTCTGATAGCTAAAAATCTTAAGGTTGTTCTATGTAGACTTCCTATTCTAGGTTCCTATTCAAGAAAGAAGACTTAACATCCATTTGATAAACTAACTTCTAATAAATAGATAATTATAGAAACATTCTTATAGATTCCAATTTGGAAACTAGAGAAAATGTTTCCTCATAAGCTATGCCTTCAAATTGTTCATATCTTTTTCACACCAATCTCACTTTATTCCTTATATAAGTTTCATCCTCATGCAGCTTGTTTCTAAAGACCCACTTTGTACCTATTACATTCTTGTTTACAGGTCTTAGAACTAATTCTCAAGTTTTATTATTTTCAATTTGGCCTAGTTATTCATCCATGTATTTTATCCATTTCTCATCCTTGCTAACTTCAACATAGCTCTTAGGCTCAATTTTAGACATTAGAGCAAAACTTACTTGCACCTTGTTCATTGAAACTCTTCTCCTTGTTTGAACTCCTTTATTCTTATTGTCAATGATATACTCTATAGGATGATCCTTTAAACAAATCTTGTAGATGGATTTTCATTTATTTCCTCATGCTATTCATTAGCTGCTTCTTCTTCAAAATCTGATTCTTGAATAAAAATTTCTCAGTCATGTTTAACTTGTTTCAAGCCTTCTTCAAACTTTACATTGATGCTCTCTACAATATTATGTAGCCTTTTGTTGTAACATATGTAGGCTTTGTTTTAGGTGGAATAACCAATAAATATTCCTTCATCACATCTTGATTCAAAGCTTCCCAATTTGTCTTCTTATCTCTTGATGTAGTATTTGCTACCAAACACTCTGAAATACTTAACAAAGGATGGCTTTCCATACCATAGTTCATAGGTATGTTTATCACTGTTTATCCTTAGTTGAACTCTATCCAAGATATATACTCTTGTTTGGACTGCTTCTCTCTAGTATCTATCATATAACTTGGCATATTTTAACATTGTTCTAGCCATCTCCTTGACTATCATGTTCTTTCTTTCAACAACTCCATTCTGTTATGGATTCCTTGTTATAAAGTAATTCCATTTGATTTCATGCTTCTCACAGTACTATATGAACTCATTTGAGGTGAATTCTCCACCTTTATCAGATCTTAAACACTATTTTTTATCCAATCTCATTCTCCACCATGGCCCTAAAGATATTAAATCTCTCAAATGCCTATGACTTGTACTTCAAAAAGGTTACCCATGTCATTATTGAGTAATCATCTAAAAATAACATGAGGTATCTCTCTCCTTTAGATCCTCTTATCTTAGTAGGACCATAAAGATTAGTATAAACTAATTCTAGAGGCTTTGTAGTTGCATACTCCTTTATTTGAAATTTGACCCTTGTCTACTTGCCTTGTTGACACTCCTTACAAGTAGTGTCTATAGGTTTGGTTATCTTAGGCATGTGTCTAACACACTTATTTGAGATTACATTTACCATGTTGTCAAAATTGGCATGGCCCATTCTTTTATTCTATAACCAAATCTCATCATTATTCTCTATCAGGAAATTATTACCATTCACTTCAATAAGATTATTGATATTTCTTTCAATTATTTTCCCTTTTGCAACTAGACATCAAAATATCCTTAACTTTCAACCTTATGCATTAAATGTCACCTTATATCCATTGCCACACATTTAGCTCACACTTAGTAAATTATGTTTCAATACCTAAAACATAAAGGACATCATGTGTAGACAATCTTCCATCTATGTTCAAGGTTCCTTTACCTCGAATCTTTAATGTAGTGTCATCTCCCAAGCTAACAGATCCTTCCTTATATTTTCTTAATTTAATGAACTTCCTCTTGTCACTAGTCATGTGTTTTGAGAAACCATTTTCTATTACCCACAAATTTTTCTCCTTAGCATGGAGTGTATTTTGAGCAATCATAGATTGATCTTTCACTTTCCACACATCTTTGGGTTTCTTATTTAGCTTATTCTTCCCTTTTTATATACTTGTGAACCTTTGTTCATACTAGGAGGAATGCCTTTATTCTTACTTTGTGTTTTTGGTCTTATAAAGTTTGTTCTACATTGTTTAGGTATGTGACCAAAATTATTTCAATTATATCATATTACATTTATATCTAACAGGGGTGTAAATGAATTTTGTTTGCAAATTTTGTTCTTCTTTTGGGTACAACTCTATAATCAATAGCCATACGACCAAATTGATTATAGGTATAACAATAACCATATAAAGATGAGGAATACATGGTCATATCATTTCTTTCTACAAGATGAGGAGCTCTTCTAAACTCTAGACTCTTCAAGTCTCTCACTCTTGTGTAACCATCTGCATTAGCTACCTTTGTCTTCTTCTTTTCTTTAGGATTCTTTTCTACTTTAGATTTCTTCACATCTATAGTGATTGTGTATGTTTTTATATCCTTGTAATATATCTCTTTCTTTACTCTTGATTCTCCTTCTGCTTTGAAGTTGTCATATAGGTTAGTAAATGTACTAGTTATGGAATTTTTTCCTTTTCCATAACCAAGACCAGATCTCTATTTTGAAATATTTTGAGAGTTGATCAAATCATCAAGAATGTATGATCCTCCTTTTAGCTTTAGACCTTTATCTATTTTATCTTTATCTTTCTCAAGTTCTTTTATCGAATAAATTATCTCTACTTCTAACTTCATGCACTCATCAGATTTATATTGTAGCTCAATTTTGAATACATCTTCTATTTTTTTTGCCTTTTAAACTTGTGTATTTAGGATAAACACTATCTGATCAGATTTTTCAATACTTTTTCACATTTTTTCTATCTCTTTTTGTCCAAAATTCTTCTATTTTGAGTTCTCTGTTCTCATCTTGTCAATTTCTTGTAGAACACAGATGAATTCACACTCTATATCCACTTCTCCTTCTTCTTCTTCATCTATGTCTTCAACTTCTTTTTGGTCCATAGAATATGATCCTAATGTCATGAATAGGACTTCTTTTTCCTCAACCACAAAGGCACATTCATGGTCATCATCATAACTATCACTGTCATCCAATGAATCATTTTCTTCTTTTATATATAGACTTTTCTTATTTTTTGAAGAACTTCTTATTCTTGGAATAGTGGGTTTTCATCTTTTTTCTATCCTCTTCTTTCTTAGAGTTATCTTTTTTGTTAAAAGAGCATTTAATAGTAAAATGTCCTACTTTACCATAGTTAAATCATTTAAAGGGTAACTTACCTTTGACTTTTTAGACCCTCTTCTTAGTCTTCTGACAAAGTTGGCTTCTTCTTCATCATTATCTTCAGATCTAGGTGTAGGTGCTTCTACCTTTACTATTTTAGATGCTTTGAATGCAGCTTCTATCTTAAAGGTATCTATTTCTCCCATTCTCATCTCATATGCTATGAATGTGCCATGAACTCATCAATAGTGAGTTTATCCATATCTCTTACTTTATTGTAGATATGTTTTAGTCATACCTTAAAGGTAGAGATCTTAGGATATTTTTTAAAATTATTGGATCTTTCATCTCTTCTCAAAGACCTCTGATTGCATTAACTATTTCATCTACACTAAGGAGGTATTCTACAATTTTCTCTTCTTCATTAATTTTAAGGCTCTCAAACTTGCCTTTAAATATTTTTATCTTGGACTAATTTACCTTATCATTACCTTCATAAATGATATTTAATTTATTCTATATATCTTGTGTATTTTGATAATGCATCACTTTGACAATTTTTTTATTAGATAATCCACATAAAATAGCATTCTTAACTTTGGCATTTCTTTCATATGCTTTATTGGTATCCTGATTAGTAGGAGTTGTAGCAGAAGTTGTATATTCATTTACAATAGGCATCCATACATCAAACCCTAATGAAGATAAATATGGTTATATTCTAATGATCCAAAATGCATATTTTGATCCATCAAAGATAGGTGTTTTAATTAATTAAGATCCTTCTTGACTAGCCATCTATGTTCACCATCCAAGATCTACCTAAGTTGATTAAGATTCTTCTAAAGAAATGAGCTATGATACCAATTATTGAAACACAACTATCCACCAAGAGGGGGTTAAATTATTAGATTGACTAATTTATCCCTTTTTTAAACTTTGAATACAGACTAAAAATATATGCAAAAATCACATACACATAAATATGCATAACACTAGATATACCATGGAAAACTCAATATGGAAAAACCACAATGAGAATAGCTACTAGAATATACTATTCTAATATAGCCTCATAATAAATAACCTCACTAGTTATAATTTTTAAGGGCATTGACCCTAAGGAGACACCAATCCCCTAATTTAAGAGCACCTACTCTAAGGAAGCACCAACTCCCCTGATTGAGTACCAACTCAGCTTATTTGATAATACCCACTAATCAAATCTATATTTGAACTATAGAGCTACAACTCTAGATTACAAGTTTGATTCATAAATGAATCTAACTCAATTATTTATTATAGGTTTGGTTTGTAACTACTCATGCTCTGCACATCTATCTCTCTTCTCTTCTCTTTCACTTTGCCCCTTTGGTTCTATGTCTCTATATTTTTTATATGACACACTTCATCTCAGTTTAGTAGCAACATCTCCAAAAACATTTACTATATCTTAGATGACATATATATATATATATATATAAGTATTTGGTCTAGGGTTTTTTATCTTCTCTATGTTCACACTTGTTTACTAACACATCACACTTAGTTCTCTTGGAATTTAATTCCTATCTTTAATAACAAGTTTCCTATGTCTTGAACCTATGATTCACTACCATAATTATTGGTCTCATTACTATATTTAGCATATACTAGGCATTGGTTTTGATGCACATGCCATATTACACAAATTTTATTGATTATAATAATTAATTTTGTTATCTATGTCAAAATTTATGGCATAACTACATGTTCATACACTTGACCATTGGGATGAACATATCTTTAAATATTGACCATTGATCTTAAGTTTCACAACATGATCGAATGATCCTTATTCAATTTTCTCAACTTTAAAATTCTCTCATTCGATCAAGTTCTGACAAGCTCACACTCTTTGTTGGATCTGTATATGCTTCCAAGCTTTAATGTCCCAACTTTAAAATGCATCCACCAGATTTTTTGATTCGATCTCCTACATTCCATTATATATTCAAAGTTTCATGACTTTAGCTCTATCTAACATTAAAATTTAAGCTCTTAATCTCATCTCATTTATTCCTAAGTCTTTGGAATGAATACGCACTATCGATCTTGTTAAACTAGCTTGATCTTTAACATGCCTCTATATCAATAAACATCAATCAATTTATCCCATTAACTCACTCCGTTATATCTTCATTTCATGATCATCTACTCACCATTTGATCTTCTAATAAGCTTTAACTTTATCTCTGATGAGTTCTTATGAATGTGACACTTGGCACCCTCGCATGCCTTCTACACCTTTGTTGTCAGTTCCCTCTATTAAGACACTTAGCATCCTCTTGTTAATCCTTGACTATTTGAATTTAAACCATTCCATATATTTATTATTTAAGCTCTGTGATTGTGACACTTATCACTAACATGTTTACTCAAAGGTGCCTTTGACAAATTGACTTTGTTATACTTTGTTGGATCTTTAATGTTTGATTAAATATTGAACATTGATCGAGATGGTAAAAATATTAAGTTGAGGACTTAAGAAATAAAAATTCTTATAACATTTGCTCGATTTGATAATTATTAGGTTGAAGGGGAAAATTGCATAATGACAAGGAAGACTTAAGTTATAACTTAAGTAATTGGTTCTCATCTATAGCTAGCCAACATAAAAATAAAACATGCCTATTAATTTCATGGCTTAAACCCTTAGGGTTTGACTAAGAAACCCTATAATTTTTTAGAGCTAAAATAAATCATTATGGAGCTCATTTCTTTTTATCTGAACCTACAAACCATATATCTATAAATCACTCAAAAAACCCTTAATAGATCTTCAATCAATTACTCTTCAATCCTCTAGAAATGATCTCTTGTAAAATCATGATAACTTTGCACTTTACAAATTTAAAACATGCTCTTCTCTCCATCAATCCTACCTAATATTTTGGCATCAATGACAATCATATCACCAATAGTGCAAAAATGTATGCTTACCTTTTATCTTAAACATACCTCAACATGTTCTTCTATATTTTGTATGAGTAGGGTTATGGTGATGCTAGTATTTTGGTTTCCCCAATAAAATTCCCCTTAATTATTTCTTGGGGCAAATATTTTCCATATCCAGGTATTTAGATTCTACTTAATATTAATGATTATTCATTTGGAGTCCTCTATATTTATTACCCAAATGATGGTCCTAGTAGAATAGTTTTAATGTAATATTTAAATAACTTACCCTTCACCACTTGGCTCATGTTCAAAGAGTTTAATATAATTGAAATTTCCAAAGACAAGATTGGATCCCTCCAAACGTTATGGTGTGTAGGTGAATGTGAGGCATGGTTTTGTTTTAAAAATTAGTGCTGCCTTATGGACCCTCTCCTCTAACGTTGGCCATTAAATACCACTCATTGGTTTATATGGACCAATTATTTCACTAGTGTTGATAGGGTCCTCAAGAAATTAAACTGTTTTATGAATTTTAGAGTATCACATCTCTTTTAATCTTTGTGATGGATAAGTTGTCTTTGTGCATTCTAAATTTGTTTTGTCAAACCAAAATCCCATCACATGTAGAGTAGAGTAGAGTAGAGTGGCAGTCACTTCAAAGTGTCATACAGTCAATTCTTCCTAAAAAAAAAATTTCCTCTTCCATGAGGGCACCATCTATCTCATTTTTAGGTTTTGAAATCTCGTGCCATGACCACCTTACATTTATAACTAGATTGAGTGGAGGAATGAATCCATCCTTCATACCACCACCTTTATTTTCCATTATGGTAATAGATAACATGTGTCTTTAAGCATGTTGATGGCATTATGCTCAAATAATATAACATGATCTCTTCTCTCCTCAACATAATCCTTTTAAATTTAAAATGCAATATTTGATTACCTCTCTCAAACACCAAATCAAAGTGGTAGATAGTCACGTGGCTCGAGAGGAATAAATTTATACTCACCTCCATTGGTTTAAAATTGGAGATAATGCCTCCAAATTATTCTTTGAATCTCTTAGATCCAAGCAAGCTGGAGACCATATCAAGTCCATCAAGTTAGCTCAACTAAGACTTACCAATATCCCTAACATTTTCATTACTTTTTTGGATAACTATAAATTTATTTTCCAAGCCCAAGATGAAACATTGGAGAGATATAAAACTTTAAAATAATTCTTAGATGTTTTTCTTTACAAGCTATGTCTAGTTAGCCAAAAATTATGTGATTCAACTCTCCCTTGATGAGATATTTTATTCTCTACAATGCATAAATAATGATAAATCTTTGGGCATTGATGGATTTCATGTCCTTATCAAATTTAATAATAGAAACATCAAATTTATCCCCAAGGCTAGTGATCCTAAACTTATCACTAGTTGGCATTCCATAACCCTCCATAATGTGTCATTTAAAATCCTCACTAAATATTTTGCTAACTACCTCCATCTCCTTCATGTCAATGCCAAACTAAAGCAAAAAGGTTTTATCGATAATATATATATATATATATATATATATATATATATATATATATATATATTAGACAACCATATTTCTATTTTGGAAGGAATTTAGTGGAAAATAAACTCTCATCACCAAACCATCTTTCTCAAATTAGATTTTTAAAAAGCATATGATGGGATCAACTAACCTTTTATTCTTTCCATAATTTAAGCTCTTGGCTTTGGCCAATTCTTTATTTTGGTTTTTCAAAATATTTTATTGGACCCCTCAACATGTCTCATTATCATTGGGGTCATGCTTAATAGTTTTATCCTCTTCTGATCTATATGGAAAGGTTTTCCTCTTGTTCCAATCTTATATGTTCTATATTTTTAAGTGCTTGGATATGTTTTTGCTCATATGTCTAAACAAGGTCTCATCAAGGGAAGTTTTCTTCCTTAATGATCATATCAAATCATTAATGGCCATTTTTTTATGATACTTTTCTTCCTCTTGAAGAGAAATAAAAATAATTCATAGACTTTATGTTTCCTACACATTTCTTTCATAGATTTTGGCTCCAACTTATAGTGGAATAAAACCCAATGCTTGAAGTAAAGTATGATGTGAATGTATTATTGGTTACTCCTAAAAAATTGGAAATAGATTTGTCAATGGGAGAAATTTAAATTCTTGGACATTAAATTTTCCTTCAATATCCCCCTTGTGGATTTATAGTAATATGTCATGAAGAGTAGATAAAAAAAAGTTAAGTATTGGGTCACCAAGCCCCTCTCTTTAGCAAGGAAATTCTAGGGGTACACTAAGATTTTGGTTGTTACTCATGTTTACTACTCTTCCTATTGGACGCCATCTAAATCATCCTATGATAAGATATAAAATTTTATTAGATACTTTATATGGTCTAGTTCTAAACAAGCTCAAGCCTCAAGGATTCCATAGAGTTTCTTGGGAAATTTGATGTTTTCCTCAGGAGAAAGGTGGTGTGGGAATTATTTGTATATATAGGAAAAGCATTTTAATTTGTGCCAAAGGATTTATCATATCTATATCAAGTAAAGAATATTAAAAACTTCTCCTACTTAATTGTATCTCTCCTAGAACTACCTACAATAAGTCTAGTTAGGAAAACATTGGTTTCCATAATTTGTTGATCCCTCTTACCCAAGCAAAATATGAGGGGTGTTTTTTGGATAAAATTATTTATAAAGATTTTGAAACTATCAAAGATATTTAAAATTGGTTGGTGATATATTTCTTAGTATTTTTTTCTTCAATAACCCTAACCTCTGACCTAGTATCCTATTATGACAAATACTAATCTTCTTCTAGTATAGTTACCTGAAATGAAATCTTTGAGTCATTTCAATAGAGGAATTCAAATTGTGAAGGATCTAGTCTCAAATTTTGAATGGGATATTTGGCCTTTGCTAAGAGATCAATTTAATTTAAACAATTTATAGTTTCCAGTGATTATCTATATTCAGGGGTTAATGTCCAATGTTATGCTTCATAATTTAAGCCTACAGTCCCCACATGCTTGGTGGAAAGAATGGAGATGGAACTTGTTTGTGTGGGTTTTATGCACACCTAAGAACAATCAAGATGTAACTTCTAATGTTTTTGGATCTCGGTGAATATTGACTTCATTCTAGGTCATGAGTTATAAGTATTGGGTCTTATAGCGATAAGTGGTGGAATGGTGGTGAGTGAAGCAACTGTTAACTGGGATGGTTAAAATGTGGATATGAATCCTATATTCACTTGGGTTTAATCAAATGGAGGTTAATTTAAATAAATTAAGAAATATTTAAATAAACTTTAAATTTAGGGAAGGGTAAGGTAGGAAAGATGATTTATAAATAGAGAACATAATGTTTTTAACCAACTTTAGAACAAGGAGAACTACCAAGGGACTAATGCTTTCAATCTATTACTTTAGCACACATAATTGATAAACATAGTAAAGAGGTCTATGGAATACAATGTAATCAACTCCTATTCATAAGCTAAATGTTGATATTATTAATACTTTTGTAGCATTTATTAATAAAATAGTATAGCTAATACCAAAGAGCACCTTTGATTAGCTATAGCTCAGTCTAAGAAGTTACATCAAATAATGTTTCTACACAAATTTAAAGAGTAACCTAGCAAACTTATTGCAATAAAATAAGATATACCAACCTAAAATTATTATTACACATTTTCAATTTATTAAAACCTTATTGATTAACCACAACTTATTTAAAATTGCTATAGAATATATTAAGAAACTAAGCTACCAGTTTGATAAAAACACAAAAATACTATAACATAGACATGAAAGATAAAGTTATGCAATGCATATTTTTAGAACTAGAAAGTTATCTATCTATATTGAATATCAAAATTTATCTTCCCTTTGAAATGTAGAGGTACATGTATATATAGGCTTTGGATGGCAACATCTCATCCTTCAATTAATGATCAAAGTTTCATTATCATTAGGACCTACATGGCCACGACATAGTGAATCATTCACAAAGGACAAAAAAATGTTACAACAACATTTTGTTATAATAATTTTTTGTAATCACAAGGAGAATTACCTATGATGAGGTCATGGTATTTTTTGATACTTGGTATCTAGCAGTCATTTCAGTTGTATCCTAAGTTGCATTTGTGGTTAGTCTAGACATTTGAAAAGTAGTTGTATTGAAATAACCAGTAGATTTAGGGTACCTAAAGATGCATGTCTTCTTGTCTAAATTTATAATTAGAGGTTGTGAATCACCTAAAAATCCATTTCAATTACCAAAAAGTCCAAAAAAAGTCTTTTGAAGAGCTAGGGAAGTATATCCATCAAATTTTTTATGTGATTTTAATGCATCCCTAAGCTCCACATAAATATTATATATGTTAATAACCTTGATTCTACCAAAATTTATCAATTACAGCAAGTCATTCTAGGTCTTATATATTGCTCCCTGGAATTATACCTTAAAACTATTTGTTTTTGTCTAGAGAAGGTCTTCAAAGATGGCCCTGAGCACCAATTATCCACTTGGGTTAATCACACCATTGATTATTATTTCCCATAAAATTGTAATGGCCTGATCCTTGTAGATGGTGAGTTGTTGAACTAAATTTCACATCTCTTGATGCCATCTAATCAAGTTACCCCTCCTTTAATCTATGTAGTTCAATGCCCATGCTACATCTAGAGAAGTTATTAAGTTGAGGTGGTCATAATATTTGTTCTATGCCACTTGTCTTAATAAATGGAGTCTAACCTCCATTCTCTTCATCCTCTCATAAAGGGTTAATATAACTCCCCACTTGGGCTATGATTAATTATTTTCACTTCTTATTAATTAGATAATGTCATACAGCTTCTGAGCTACTCCTTGCATACTATCCACGATTTCCCTCAGAGGTTGTATGGTATTTATCCCTTGTAATGCCTCCATGGCTTGATCAAAGCATCTGAATATTTATTTTATTAATTCCCCCATAGAGTCTACAAAGGTGTATGGATCTTCTATATAATCAACAATACTAGAGGGAAGCAATTTTCTTCTCTTTATTAAAGAGAATACATATTCTCTCTACTCCAATTCTACATTCTATCCTTCAACCATTATAGTTTTCATTTTGACCTTCCTCATAGTCTTTTTTTCTATATTGAAATGAAACTTGACTATTTGTTGTTCAAAAATAACCAGGTCTTACCTGTCTTTTTCTAACTTTTGCATTTTTTGGATCCATTCGAGAATGTTTAGGGAAGTTGGTTGTTGTGAAGGGTCTTATTTCTCTATAGGAGTGGGAGATGGGGATTTCCCTAGAGGGATAATAGGCTTGGGAGAAGAGACTACAAATTTAAAGAAATGTGGAATAACTCTTATCTAACTAATGACCTTCTTTGGGGTCACTGTGTCAATTAGTGGCTTTCCCCTCTCCACCCATTTCTATATTATAATGGTTACAAATTTTTTTTGGGATGCATGGCCAATTGGTAGGCCCAATTGAGTGGATGATTGGGAGAAAAAAAATGGGAAATCAAAAATGGTGGTGGAGACCAAATATTTGAAGTGCACTTGTTTATTGAGTTTAGAGGATTGAGGGCTTGAGGAATGAAAGAATGCATAGGTAAGTGGCGTACTGATAAAATTTTAAAAATAATCCATCACCATCATGAATTTAACTTCAGTAATATATCTATAAAGTTGGATTGAGGTAACCATAGCCTTGATTATTGATACTAGGACCAAGACTTGAAAAATAGGCATTGCAGTAGATGCACTCACTAGAATGTCAGTTGCAATAGTAGGTAAATAATGAGGAGTTTGTTTAATTACCATCTAGGGGGTAGTAATTAAGGGAACTATTGATATAGGTGCCATTGTTGTGCTAGGAGGTGAGGAGATTGGAGATAGGTTCATTGAAATCCCATTTGTATAAGTTAGGGACTTAGACTATGTTTCATCTTTTTTATCTCCATATGGGTCATGAAGAAATTAAATTGAGACTAAACTAGTCTTTAGGATCTTAGTGTTACCTAACTGAGACTCCTCTAATAACCATTCATCATCAAGATCATTCTTTTTGGTCTCTCTAATGGTTTTAGATAATGATGTATCTATTTTATCCTCCCATTCCTCCTTGGTAAACCACTCCTTTTCATTATATTTCACCTTTATAGGTTCTAATTCTTTCTAACCTTTTATTTTATCAAATCCTCCACATGAATTTTACTTTGGGGTCTCCTTCATTGGGGTGATCTAAGAAGAAATTAAAGGAGCTCCCTGATTCCTATTGTATATAATGGGGGTATTGTAGGAGTAGAATTTGATATTGGAAGAGGTGAAATAATAGTAGGTGAATCTTATGGAGAATTAGGTGGTGATGAGGTGAGATCAATAGTGAGTATTGGGAGTGAACCTAGGGAAGTGAATACTTGTCCAGGGGAAGGGGATATTGATGGAGGTGTAGGTTTAATGGTTTGGAATGGGGGTATGAATGGATCCAAATAAGAAACATGAGAGAGGAAATATGGGAAACTCACATATTATAATTCTATGAGTGGAGGAAAAGGAAACATAAATAATGACCCTCCAAAATGTGGTATAGTTATGAGACCCTAAGTATGTGTATCCAAATGAGGAAGGGTGGACACTAGCATGGTTATTGTAACTATGACCACTAGGATGAGATGTTTTTTAAGTCATTATCTAACTTCATACTCACTTCTCATAGGTTCTTGTCCTGATTGACTGGCCTATTCTTGTCCTTTGGCTTGAACCTATAAGAAGGATCCTTGAGGAGTTTTTGAAACCCAAGGTCGGCCTCAATTTTCCTAGCCTCTTCCTTTATAGTTTTTATATGATAGTGTATGTGGATGGATACTACCATGGACATATTTAACCAATTCATTATGGTGTGTATCTTTTCATAATTTAAAGCATTCTTTAATATTTCATTAGATGGATATGATACATGGTTGTAATCAATATTCACCTTTCCCTTAACTTTATTCAAATGTTTATTAACCTTTTGCCTTGGACCCCATTGCATATAAGGTACCCACTTGAAATCATATTATGTTTTTATTTGTACCATTGGATGTAAATGATCCCATTTAGTTTATTAAATCCTACCAATGTTAATGGGAGGTGGGTGTATAACTACTTGTTTGGTAATTCTTAGTCTAAAATCCATAGAATTAGTTAGTTGGGCTACAATTTCATACTCTGTCACCTTATCTAGGACTAACTAAGGTAGATACATAAGAGTATATATGTGTTCCCTATATTCAAATGACTGTGGTATAAATAGAACCAATATTTTCAATGGTTCTTCAAATTTTATTAGCTAATCTAGGCATATCTTTGCCATAAATGGCTTGGTATGCCATTAGATATAAGGTCTCGATCAGTCTAGTCATATTCTTCCTAAATTTATGTGTATGAAGCATATTTAATTCATCACATATTTGGTTCTTAGGATACTTAGTTTATATTTCGCATGATTCCTTGTAAGTTGAGTGAAAATTAACTATTATAGAGTCTACTAGATACAACATCATATAGAAGTTGTCATCTAGTTTATTTACTAAATTGAAGACTTGGCTAATTAAATTGGCACTAAGGATCTTGCCAATAGCTATGACCTTAGTCTAAGTGAGGATGGTGTCCAACAAGGGAATCCAAACCTTACTAACGTAGTTTATACTACGGAAACCATAAATTTAGTTTAACAAAGCCATAAAATTTTGGATTCTAGACCTAAAGATGGCAATGGTAATTATAGAAATATGGCCCTTAATTATGAAGATACTAGGGTCACTAGCACATTCCCAAAAAATTATTGGTTGAATTGTTTAAATACATCCATGAATTAACTAGGGCTTGATTGTAGGCCATTTCAAGTGTGAGCCTATAGTATTTTTCAAAGGTATGTCCACTAATATATGTTGTTGGGGTGATACATTGGTGAAAATGCAATTTTTTTCCAAAAAATTGGCCATTTAAAAATAAATCAAATAATAGGTCAACAGAGCATTACCTTAGGTTTTTTCCATAACATCATGTAGGCCTATTGATTTTATTACCACCAGGGCCTCTCTTTATCTTTGGGTAAAAGCTAAGAGTTAATCTCTAGGGCCACAAGGTTTTGATACTTTGACTTCCTCCCATATAGAAAAATAATATTTTGAATTCACAAATGAGGGTAACCTCATCAAACCTTGTATCTTTATACTTCTTAGGTCCTCTAATGGAATATGCAAAGGGGGATGGTGGAAGGTATGAATTGGAACTCATTATTTCACACTTAAGAGCTTTGATTCTTTGAAATTATGGAATTTGTGGTCATAAGAGAGCTTAAATTCATAGTAGAAGTTATTCCTTAGATGGAAATGTATCTATATTTGACTTCATTTATCACATATATTGCCTATAAATTAGTTACCTGACTGAATTGAATTCACTTAGTTGACTAATTCATGTGGATTAATGGCACCAATGGCCTTGTATTTTTTTTATTTCTTCTATTTTAGTATTTTAAATTTGCCTCCTAAAGTGTCATCCCCTTTTTTAGTCCTCGGTGCTAGGTGGATTATCTTTATTTTAATATGAGTGCTTTTTCACCTCCATTTGACACTTTCAACATTCCACTTCCTCAAGAAAATCACATTACTATTACATAGACTTGTTATTTATTGACTTGTTTCTTTTTTGCCTCAAGATTGTGAGATCATGACATGTGGAGGGTTATTACTGATACACTGTACCAGGAGTGTCATACCCATTATATCATTGTGAAGGATCTAGGTGAGAGAGATGATGATATGTGGCTACATCTTAGTGCTTTCCTCACTTGGGAGACTTAGAAACTTCTTGACTTGCTTTGATAATGATGGGTCTATAGAATCATGACATGTGGATGGCTTTCATTACTTTGTTATCCTTGGGACTTTCATACATTTAACCTAAATATACCAATCACCAAGAGAGTAGGATCATGACATGTGGATGATTATCCCTAATCCACTAACCCCATGACTTTCATACACTAAACTTCAATATGTTATTCACCAGGTCTACAAGATCATGACACATGGATGGTTATCATTGTTATGCTAACCCCAAGATTATTGTATAGTAAAATTTAGTATATCAATTTCAAGGTGAGTGGGATTGTGATACTTAGTATTATCCTAACCTTCCACTCACTAGGGAGTCCTTTTAGATATGTCTCAGTGTTAAAAAATCTATGGGCTGGAAAGAATGTGACACATAGTAGCATAAAACCTTTTTAGAATACTTAAGTATAAAGAATACTTCACTTCACTTCAGGGCTTTGAGAGAGTGAGTGAATTCCACATGGTAGACTTTAATGACTTGGTAGGGGTATAGGTAAAAATTAGAAATAATTATAAGTGAATAATGATCTACATAAGATAAAACACAAAACAACAAAACATTGACAAACATGTAAGTCAATTAGTCTGAAAGAGGTAAAAACCATCATGCTTCTTGATCAAATGAGGGAACTTCATAAATTATTAGAATCTAAAAAAAAACATAAACATACATATAAAAAATAAACTAAAGGCTATATATTTAACTCAATATAAGCCTAAGCATAGCTTTGGTTTGTAATAATAGAAGTGTCATTATGTTAGTTTAATTTTTAAGAAAAAAGTTTAGGTTACCCCACTGATCCTAAAAGAAAGAAGGATACTTGGCAAAGTGGGTCCTTATTTTTTTTAAAAAATTGAATGGGGGTATGTTGGTACACAATAAATGGTGACTCATAGGAGGAAAACTCCCAAGTATTCAAGAATGTATAATCTTTGGTTAATAACTATAAGGTGAAAATAGATCATACCATAGAAAGATAATTAAACCAAAAATATGAAAGAAGCTCTCAAAATCACATGCAACATACTAACCTTACTTATACCTTGGGACTCTATATGGCAGGGTGATTTTATTTTATCCTTGTTTTGAAATTTTTATCAAAGACTTGGAATAGACTATAGGTTTCACAATGGCCTCTTTGAAGCATAAATAAACTAGAGGCTCAATCATTACTTTGCTAACATCTAGGAATTTATATCCCCAATAGAGTTACCTTTTATTCCCCCCTTTCTCCCTTCATAAACTTTCATGGTGTGTGATACATTGATATTATTTCATCATGTGAGTCTTTGATCACCTTTCAATTTTTTTATTTAGGATTATTTGATCAATCTTTAGGATGAATTGATCCTCTCTCTCTCTCTTTTTTCTAGAATATGAATGGGAGAGAAGGTCATGAACCACCATGAGCTGGGGTATGGGAGAAATAAAATTTAATTTTCTAGAATGTCCCTGTCAGTAGACTCTATATCAATAGGTATTATTTGAAAACAAGTATTGGCATGGAAAGCATGATTGACCCAAGGAATAAAAAACTTTATTAATTTACATGTAGTAATGAGAGTAACTTTTACATAGCTGATAAAGGTATTAAATAATGAAATGACCATGGTCTATCTCTTATTATATACTTAAATCCTGAAAGTCTCAAATATAGGGGTGTAAAAACTTGTGGATCAATCAATTGGTGTAATCCACTTAGACTCTTGCTTCACTTACTTTCCCTTTGGGGACTACCTTAAGGATTTAATATATAAGCTCAAAATTTTATATGAAGCATAGTAGATTGGATATTATCTTTATCATTTAGAAAGGAGTTAATCAGGTTGTTATAAAACAAAGGAAACTTACTCTAGAAAATAGGAAAGTTGATATAAGGAAACAAAATGGTGAAAGTAGGAAAGCTTAATCTAGAAGTCATGAAATTTGCCTTAATTTTACCTCTACTATAGAATATAAAATTACTCAAAGACATTCTTAGTGGGAGTAGCCATGAATTAGTGCTTCAAAAACTACCCATTGACTAGGAAGTCTAGGTTATCACTATCGAAGTACTTCAAGTAGAAGGCATTATTACCTAAAATATCTGACACTTGATATGGTCTAATCTACAAGGGAGTGAAACTATCATGCTTACCCTTTTTTCATGAGATTTATCCCATACAAGAACCATTTTTAAGATCTAAAAGGCCTTAATCTTGGATCTTTTATCAAACCACCTTTTAATGTTTTGGTGTTTGTTGAAGTTTTGCAGTGATTTAGTATTTATATCCTCAAGCTAGACTATTTCCAGTAATCTAGACTAAACTCTTAGATCATCTTTCATGTAGTCTTATATAAATGGATAGGTTGGGAGTTTAAAATATAAGTAAAATAGGTTGACATCCATACACCAACAGGAAAGGTGAAGTCTTGAGGGTTTATTTCTATCTTGTTCTATCTACCCATAATGCATAATTAAACAATAGGTGACATTATCTTATCTTATCCTAAGCTAAATTCTTAATGGCATCAATCTAGTTATTATTTGTGGATTGGGTAACTCTTTTCCCTTGGGGGTAATAGTTTGAATAGGACTTGATCATTATCTAATTATTGTAGGCCCACTCTATGAATTCAGCCAATTGAAAAGCTAGGCCATTGTCATTGACCAAATATATGGGGGTACCAAATCTTGTTAATATATACACCTCAATAAACTTAATGACATATTGAGCTCTAAAGTTATTGGTGGCCACTGCTTCTATCCACTTGGTGAAATAATTAGTGGTGATAAGAATGAACTAATGCCTTATAGAGGAATTGAGATTGATCACTCTAATGAAGTCAACACCCCATTATATAAAAGGATGTTCCTCAATGACAAGGTGAAGTGGCATAATGTCATTAACATCCCTCTTCTCAAATAATTAGGATTCATGGAAAGTCCTAACATGGTTGTGGGTGTCTCTAAAAATAGTGGTCTAATACTACCCCATTATCAACATATTGTGGGCATTGTGGTCCTATAATGATGACTACTACCTATTTTTGATCTAGGTTGTCCAAGATATTTGTAGCTTCTTCTCTTGAGACACATCTAAGGTAGATACCCTCATAATTTTTATGGTAAAGGACCCCTGTTTTATCATGTTTTGGGTATGCTTGAGCTTCAAAATTCACCTTTGTTCTCTACTCAACTCAAGGGGGGTATGCTCCCATGACTAGACAATAAATGATTATAGCATACCACTCACCTCCTACCACATGGAATTCATTAACTTTATTGACCTAAATGCATGGTTCTATTTATCCATTAGAAATATTATTCCCTAGCCTCTCACCATCTTATCTAGTCTAATATCTAGATCAAACTCTTACAAATTTACCATACACTTTCCCTTTATTTCTCCTAGTTCATTTTGGCTAAGCATGAGCTTGACTTCTAGGTCTAAGACTATCACATGAATTTTATTCCTTAGGATATAGTGCTTGAACTTATTCATAGCCTTAAAAATACATACATTTTTTATCTATCATTGAATATTTTAATTCAATATCCATTAAATTAGTACTCATAAAGGCAATTGGGTGTTCACTATCATCTACCTTTTGGGTGAGTACTGCAGCAATGGTATGCTCTAAATCAAAGGAATGTAGAAAGAAATCCTTGATGAAGTTATTAATAATCAATATTGGAAACTGAGTAATAGTTGTCTTGATATCTTAAAAGGAAATCTTAGCCTTGACTATCTGTTCTATCTTATTATCCCTTTTCAACATAGCATTCAGTGGCTTGACAATTTTTACAAAACCAAAAATGAATTTGCATACAAAATTTAAATTAACAAAGAATGATTTCAATTTTTTTATACTATTGGGAGGTGTTAGATTTGAAATGGATTGAATTAATTTTGGATCAATGGAAATCTCATCCTTGATAATTATATGGCCAAGTAACTTGCCCTCTATGACCCCAAAGATACTCCTTTTTAGGTTCAAGGATACTTGATATTTCTTACATCTATCAAACACTTTTTGCATGTGATTTGTATGATCTAATCTATTCTTAAGAAATAAAGTGAGGTAATTGATATAGATGATAATGATGCACTTAACAATAATTCCTTGGAACACATGGTCTATGGCTCATTAGAATGTTTCCCCAATATTGATGAGGTTGAAATGCATCCTCTTATAAGCATATGTACCCCACTTTGTGGTGAAGGTTGCCTTCATTCGATCATGTGTTTCCACCAACACCTAGTTATATCCTTAGAAACCATATAAAAAAGACATCATTTCAAACATATTGATAGTTTGTATTACTCTGTCTAGAGAAGTTAGAGGATAATTAACCTTCTATAAAGATCAGTTCAAGTTCCTAAAGTTTACATACCCTTATTTTTCCATTCTTCTTGATGGGTAATGAGTTTTCCACCAAGGTAGAATGTCTGATAGGAAATATGATATTAGAATCTAATAGCTTCTAAACTTTAGTATAAATAAGAGGCTCCAAAATGGGATTCATGATCCATTATCATTACTTGAAGGGTCTGTTATTTGGACTTAAGGGAATAGTATGGGCAATTACCCTAGGATCAAAAGTATTCTAGTCTTCATACATCTAAGAAATCATGTCCTTATACTCCATCAATATATCCTTCAAATTTTGATTTTTAATCTAAGTTCAAGCCTGACCAATGTTGACATATTAGGGGGGCTCCTCAATTCCCATATATTCTTTGACAAAATTAGATTAATCTATCTTTGGTTATTATTACCTTCTGTCTTGTGGATCCAATTCAAAGATCCTTTTAAGGATACCATCCCCATGTGGAATCTATTATCTTTGAGTTGCATGATACCATCATCCCCAAGGTCTTTTGCTTCTAGACATTTGAAGTCCTTTTCATCTATAATATGGTCTTTAAAAGTCTCAAAATTATTTATGAACTAGATAATCTGTAGATCATCCTTGAAGACCTAGAATTTTTTTATATTATCAAGGACTGAGGGATAATTCACTAGCTCCATCAAAAATCTTTGAATCTTATACTCTTAGAGTGGTGCCAAGTTAGTTGTTAAATTTGCTAATGTGTTTATTGCCTGGTTTTCTTCTGATGAATCTAATGTTAAAAGCCTCAAAATATTCAAGAAATTTATAGGCTATATGATTTCATTTATTTAGATAAGCCAACTTTCATTGATACTTTCTTCTTATTTGGTTGACCATTAGCTCAAAATCACTAAATATCTATAGATACTTAATTCAATGCTTCAAGGTGAACTGTAAACCTAAGATTAGGGCCTCATACTCAGTTTGGTTATTTATAAAAAGGAACTATAGTTTGTATGCATTAAAATATTGTTCCCCCTCTATATTTGTTAGGGTTAAACTAACACTAGAACCTTGTTTAGATTGTGCTCCAACAAAATACATAGTCCATAACTATGAAGATCCTTCAAATTCTTGGCATGGGGTTCCATGTTCCATAGTGAAGGTATAAATAATAGCATGTGAGGACACATTATTGACCTTATAATTTTTACATTGTATTCAGTGATCAAGTAATTCATTTTCTGATCCCAGTCAATCCTGATTTTACTAGGCACACCTTTCCATGGAAGTGACATATGTGAGAAATTAGCATTTATGTACCCATTTAATGTTTTTGACAAATCCTAGTTGAGTAATAGACTATAAGATTCTAGGATGTTGAGCACCAAGATATTAATGTACTTTTGTATGCATGGCTCTAAGGACAATTATATGTGCATGTTCAACAATTCCCTGACATAAGGTACTACAGATTTGTCCAGCTATAGGACCACTCTTTTTTATTTATCTAGGGTTAACCCCATTTTCTTACATATAGCTATGGCCATCACATTGGCTAACATTCTCAAGTCCAGCAAATAATTATGAACATTCTAATTGAAACTAGGAAGGGTGGGACCTCATGTTTGTCCTTATAAATCATTACATTCCCCTACACAGTCTTAGACTTTCTTATAGAAGAACTTCCATTCAAGGCTTTTAGTAGTATCTCCCTCTATTTGGTGATCTAATCCAACTCATGTAGGGTGATTTTATCTTTGATCTTCTTCACATCCTCTACAATATTATCTCCTCCTCTACTCTATAACTTTGTTGGTTATGGTTGATCTTTCTCCTTTTGGGGAGGTGGTTTATTACTATTTTTTGTATTTGGAGTGGTGGCACTATTGTTTGGATGCATAGAAGTAGTGAAAGGTTTTTTTCTCCTCATGTTGTAATTACTTATATGAAATTACTATAAGGCGTGTACTTCATCTCTAATATCCTTTGGTTCATTATCATCTTCCACTAGAAAGGGAAAATCATACATGTCAAAGACCATAGAAGTGCTAGAGTGGATATAGGTATTGGAATGAGAAGGCTCAGATTGACTCATTGAATTTTTTGGTCTATACATTTCTTCTTGAAATATCTCAAATTTTGTGAAAAATTTTATGTAACTCAACTCTCTATGATGAGTTATGTTATGAACTTTACATCAGTTGGGCAATGTTGCCTCCAAAATATTCATCTTATGCCCCTTATTAGGTGGTTGTTTCCTGTTATTTCTAAGCCTATTGAATGGTATATTTTACCTTGAATATTCAAAGTTATAGTTGGTATTCTAGATTCCAGTATTTCCCATCTATTTTTGCATGATTAAGAACTCATTTCATAATTTTTGTACCATCATTTGAATAGTATCTAGTTAAATTTTATTAGAGTTAGTAGTAGTAACTTGGCTAGTGGAAGTGTTGAATAAGACTAAATCATGGACTCTATTAGATTTAGTATCTTGGATAGACTTATTTAGGAAACTTAAATATTGGTTCAGTATAGCATGTGATAGAGGTAACTGCATATGGACCTGAGTTTGACTATAGGCCGTAGTGTTTTGATTAGCATTTCAAATTAGATTTAGCATGGGGTAGGTTTGATAAATATTTATCCCTACTAATATTTGAGACTAGGGGTCCATTTGTCTATTAACCTTTATTGATTTGGCATAATCCTATGTAAAACTAGTAACACCAACTTCCCTATACATGAATACTACAATGGTAGGATCTAAAACATTTTTTTACATTTCAAGGGCCAAGATAACATCTATTTTATATGAAGTATCTACCTGGATATACATATTTCTAAATATTACATTGAATGCCCTAATAGGTTTATTGGGATCTCTTTTCATACTAGAAAAGTGTTGTTACACTACACTAGAGATGGTAACTTGGCCAAACTATCCTAGGAAAGCATTTTGGTACTCACTCCAAGACCTTATCAACCCTTTAACAACATTGAGGAACTAGTCATGGGTAGCATCTTGTAATGTAAATGTAAAAATACTACAAGCTATATCATTGTGGATCATATTCATTATTACCAAAGTTGTTCTAAAGGTCTTGACATGCTCTACAATAGTCTTACCTCCTAAAGGGGAAAAAAGAGGGAGGTATTTCTTAGGATTCTGAGGAAAATCATGAACACCTCCTAAAATGTTAAAGGTAGAACCAATTAACCATGGGTAAGCCTATTAACTCAAATGTATTGTATTTTGTTTGGAGAATATGATTGAGCCTAGGACCTCCTCTAGATAACTTTATTTGACCTAACCTTTTAGTGGGTTTATAAGGGTTGATATAATAGGTTGTTGATAGAGTCAAATATTATCTATATTTTAGGTATATCTAGTATAAATTTGATGATTTTCCCACTTTAGTAATGAAAAAGTCCCTCCTTCTAGTGCCAAATTATATTATTCTATTGATGTGGGTTTTATACACCTTAGAGAACAATCATGAGGTAACCTCTAACATTTTGTAATCTCAATGCATATTGACTTCACTCTAGGGCATGAGTTATAGGTATTGTGTGATGGAATGGGTGAACCAACTGTTAACTAGGATGGTTTGAATTTGGATATGAATCCTAGATTCACTTGGGTTGAATGGAATGGAGATGGACTTAACTAAAGTGGGCAAGATTTTGATAAATTTTAAATGGAGGGAAGGTTAAGGTAGGAAAGAGGATCTATAAATAAATAACATGAATTCTTTATAATCATCTTTAGAACAAGGATAAAGACCAAGGGACTAATGTTTTTAGTCTGTTACTTTAGCACACATAAGTGACAAACATAGTAAAGAGGTCTAAAGAATAAAATATAGTTAATTCCTAGTTATCAGCTAAAGGTTTTTGTTATTAAGGTTGTTGTAGCATTTATTAATAAAATATTATAATTAATACCAAAGATAACCTTCAACTAGCTATAGCTCAGTCTAGGAAGTTGCATCAAATGACATTTCTACACAAATTTAGAGTAACATATCAAACTTATTGCAAGAAAATAAGATTTACCAACCTAAAATTTTTGTTAAATATTTTAAATTAATAAAACCTTAATAATTAACCATAATCTACTTGAAATTTCTATATCATATATTAATAAACTAAGTTACCGATTAGATAAAATGCATAAATATTATAACACAGACATGAAAGATAAAGCTATGCAACATAGATTTTTAAAAATAACTAAAAAGGTCTCTATCTATATTGAATATCAAAATTTCTCCTCCCTTTGAAATTTTGAGGTACATGTATATATAGGGTTGGGATGGGTATGTCACATCCTTCAAGTCATGCTCAAAGTTTCATCATCAGTAAGACATACATGGCCACGACATAGAAAATCATTCACAAAGGACAAAAATTATTACAACAACATTATGTTATAATAAATTGATGTATTCATAGGGGGAATTAACTATGAATATGTTGTGGTATTTGTTGATACTTGGGCCCTGGCAATCATTACATTTGTAACATGAATTATAGTTGTGGTTAGTATAGGCATTTGAAAAGTAGTTACAACTAAAATAACTGGCATAGGTAGGGTAGTCAAAGATGCTTATATGCTCACCTAAATTTGAAAATAGAGGGTGTGACTCACCTAAAATTATAGTTTGATTGCCTCAAAGTCCAATAGAGGTGATTTGAAGAGCTATGGGAGTCTAACAAAAAAGTTTATATGTGGTTTTAATTCATCCAAAAGCTCCACATAAAGAGTCTCTATGTCAAAAACCCTACTTTTATAAAAATTTATCAACTATAGCAAGTCATCCTGGGTCTTATATACTACTCCATCAACTTCTACCTTGAAACTATTTATTGTTGTCTAGAGAAGGTCTTCAAAGATTGTCTTGAGGATAAATTCCCCACTTGGGTTAATCACACTATTGATTCTCATTTCACCCAAAATTATAATGAATTAATATTCATAGTTGGTGAGTTATTAAACTAAATTTTATATCTCTTGATGCTATATAATAAAGTTATACCTCCTAGAAGCTATATAGTTCAAGGCCCATATTGCATCTAGATTAGTTATTAAGTTCAGGTGGTTATAAACTTTGTTCAAGGATGATTAGTTTAAGAAATGGAGTTTAGCCTCCATTATCTTCATCTTATCATAAAGGGTGAATACATCTCCTGACTTGGGCTATGATTCATTCCTTGCACTTCTTATTAAATGGATAATGTCATATAGGTTTTGAGCTACTCCTTTCACATTATCCACAATGTCTCTTGCAGGTTGTATGGAATTTATCCCTTTCAATGCCTCCATAGCTTGATCAAAGCCTCTAAAAATTTCTTTTATTATTCCCCCCGTAGTGTCTACAAAGGTATAGGTGTCTTCTATATAATTGACAATATCGAAGGGGAACAATTTTCTTCTCATTGTTAAAGAGAATACATATTTTATCTACTTCAATTCTACCTTCTATCCTTCATCTATTATAGTTTTCCTTTTAAACTTCCTCATAATATTCATTTCTCTAGAAAAATGAAACTTGATTATTGGTTGTTTAATAATAACCAAGTCATGTCTACCTTCATCTACCTATTGAAGTGTATGGATCCATTCAGGAATGTTTATGGTAGTTGGTTGTTGTAAAGGTTTTGATTGCTCTTTAGGAGTGGCAGATGGGTATAGGCTTGGGATAAGAGGATGAAAGTTGAGGAAAAGGGGGAATATCTCTTCTACAACTAGTGACCTGCTTTGGGGTCACTGTGTCAATTATTATCTTTTTTTTTTACCCATTTCTATGTTATAATGGTTGAATCTTTCATTGGGGATGCATGACTAATTGGTGGGCCTAATTGAGTGTATGGTTGGGAGGGAGTAAATGGGGAAGCCAAAATAGTGTTAGAAACCAAATCTTTGAAGGGATTGAGGAATAAAATAATGAATAGGTAGGAGGGGTACTAAGCATATTATATAAAGAAAATATCACCATCATGAAGGTAATGCAATTAAGATCTCTAGAAGGTTGGTTGGGGGGGGCACCACAACCTTGATTATAGGGGCTTGAAAATTAGTCATTACAAAAAATACACTTACTAGAATATCAGTTACAATAGTAGGTAAAGATTTATGAGCTTGTGTAATTACCACTTGAGAGAAAGCATTCAGGGGAACTATTGTTGTAGGTGCCACTATTATTTTGGGAGGTGCTAAGGTTAGAGATATGTTTATTGATTGTCTATGTGTAGAATATAGGGTCTTAGACTTTCCTTAAATTTCTTTTTCTCCATATGGGTCTTGAAGCAATTCAATTGAGATCAAACTAGTCTTCAGGATCTCAGTGTCACATAATTAATCCTCATCTGATAACTATTCATCATTGAGATCACTCTTTGTGGTCTCACTAATGGTGTTAGACAATGATGTCTCTATTTTATCCTCCCATTAATCCTCAGTAAACCACTTCTTTTCACTTTTTATCACCTCTATAGGTTATAACACATTAGAACATTTTATTTTATCCAATCCTCCCTCTAATTTTTATTGTGGTGTCTCCTTCATTGGGGTGCTCTAAGGATAAATTAAGGGATCTCCTTACTTCCTCTTATATATAAGAAGGGTAGGTCTAAGAGGAGTGAAATTTGATGCTAGAATGGGTGAAACAACAATAGGTGAATCTAATGTGGTAACAAGTGATGATGAAGTGAGATCAGTAATGACTATTGGGGGTGAACGTAGGGAAGTGAATACTTGTCAAGGGGAAGAGGATATTGATGGAGGTGGAGGTGCAATGGTTTGGACTAGGGGTGTGAATGGAGCCAAACTAGAAATAGGAGTGAAGAAATATGGGAGACTCACCTTTTATACTATTGTGAATGGATGAAAAGGTATTATAGATAACAATCCTTTGAAATTAGTTATAGTTATGAGACCATGAGTAGTGTCATCCAAATGAGGAAGGGTGGACACTAGGGTTGTTGTTACAACTGTGACCACTAGGATGAGATGTTGGGGAGGTCCTTGGCTAAATTCATATCCACTTCCCATAGGTTTTTTTCCTAATGTACCATCTTGTTCTTATCCTTAGGAAGGATCCTTGAGAAGGTTTTGAAACCCAATAGTTGGCCTCAAATTTCAATTTTCCTAGCCTCTTCCTTAGTAGTTTTTGGATGATAGTCCATGTGTCTAGCTAACACTATGGACATATTTACCTATTTCATTCTAGTGTGGACCTATGTATCATTCAACCCATTCATGAATACTTCATCATATGGATATGATACATGGTATTAATCAATCTTCACCTTTTCAATGACTCTAGTCAAGTACTTCTTAACTCTTTGCCTTGGATCTCATTGCTTGTAAGGTACCAAATTGAAATCACAGTGTGTTCTAATTTTTTCAATTGGATTAAAATGCTCCCATTTGGTGTATTATATCTTACCAATTCTAATTAGATGTGGGTGGGCATCTCCTTATTTGGCACTTCTTAGTCTAACATCCTCATAATCAACTATCTAGGCTACAATTTCTTGCTCTTCCACCTTATCTAGGACTAACTAGGGTAGATACATAGGAGTAATTCTATTTTCCTCTATTATGATGACCATATGGTCTTGATATATCCAATAGTCACCAATATTTAGTTGTTATTTAGGTTTGATCAAACAATCTGGGCATGTCTTTACCATGTATGGCTTAGTATGCCATTGGATATAAGGTCTCGATCAGTATAGTTATATTATTCTTAAATTTATGTATATGAATAATATTGAATTCATTATAGATTCAATTCTTAAGATATTGAGTTCATGGCTCCCAAGGTTTCTTGAAAGTTGAGTGAAAATTCCCTATTATGGAGTCTACCAAATATGAAATCATATAAAAGTTATCATCAAGTCTATTTGTTGAATTGAGGATTTGAATGATCAAATTGGCACTAAGGATCTCACCAATAGCTATGACCTTAGTGTAATTAAAGATGGTGTCCAACAAGGGAATCTAAACATCATTAATGTATGTTATACTGGGGATAACATACATTTGATTTAGCAAACCCACAGCAATTTAGATTCTAAGACTAAAGATGGAAATAAGAATAGTAGAAATAAGGACTATGATTGTTAGGGTACTAGGATTTCTATCCCATTCACGTAACCTATTGGTTAAATTATTTTCATATATCCACAAATTAACTAGGGCTTGATTATAGACTATTTTAAGGGGGAACATATAGTTTTTTCTGAAAGGGAGGTCCAATAATATATGTTGTTAGGGTGATACATTAGAAAAAATACAAGATTTTCCCATAAATTTGGCCAATTGATAATAAATAAAATAATAGGTCAATGCAAGGCATTACCTTATGTTTTTATAGAGCATTATGTAGGCCTATTGATTTTATTGCCACCAAGTCCTCTTTGTATCTTCATATAAAAGTTACGAGCTGATCTCAAAGGCCACAAGGTTCTATTGCTTTGACTTCCTCCCATATAGCATAATAATGTTTGAATTCATGATTGAGGTAAACCTCATCAAACCTTGTATCTATGTACTTTTTAGGTCCTAAAATGGAATATGCAAAAGGGGGTAATGGAAGGTATGAAACAAAAGCCATTGTTTAGCACTTAAGAGCTCTAGTCCTGTGAAAATGTGGATTTTTTATCACAAGAGATTTAAAATTCACATTAGAAGCTATTTATTAGATGGTAATGTATCTATAATTAACTTCATTGATCACATATATTGACTTTGGATTCCTCACCTCTACTGAATTGAATGCACTTAGTCGACCAATTCATGCAGATTAATGGCACCAACAACTTTGGCTTTCTTTTTATTTTTTCTATTTTCATATTTTGAATTTTCCATAAAAAGTGTAATCCCATTTTGTAATCCTCGGGTCTAGGTGACTTCTCTTTATTTTATTCTTAGTGCTTTGTCACCTCCATTTCACACTTGGTGGCATTCTATTTCCTTAAAAACATCATAGTGTTTTTACCTTGGCTCATTCTTTGCTAACTCTTTTCTTTATTCTTGAGCTTGTAAGATAATGGCACATGGAGGGATATCATTATATCAATAGTGCCTTACCTCCTTCCATCAATGTGTAGGATCTAGTTTAGAGAGATGATGATATGTGGCTACATATCAACACTTAGTTCGATCGAGAGACTTAGAAACTTCTCAAACTACTTTGATAGTGGTAGGTCTACAAGATCATGACACATAGATGACTATCACTACTCTATTGGCCTTAAGACTATCATACACTAAAATTCAATCTAATATTTTCCAGTTGAGTGGTATCATGATAAGTAGACATTTTTTTCTCCTCTGTTGGCCTTGATACTTTCATACATTGAACTTGAATCTACTTGTCACTAGGTTTGTGAGATCATAACACATGGATGACTATTGTTACTCCATTTGCCTTAGGGATTTTGTATACTAAACTTTATTCTATCAGTTTTTGGGTGAGTGGGATCATGACACTTGTAATTATCCTAACCTTTCACTCACCCAAGATTCCTTTTAGAGATTTCTAGTGTCTAAAAAGTCATGGGTTGGCATGATTATGACACGTAGTAGCATAAAACAAATTTATAACATTTAAGTATAAATCATACTTCAATTGACTTTGGGAGTCTAATAAAGTAAGTGAATGCCACATGGTAGGATTTGGTGAATCGATAGGGGTCTGAGAGAAGTAGAAATAATTCTAAGTAAAGAACCATCTACATAAGATAAAACATAAATCAACATAAACATGGCAAACACATAAGCTGGTTAGTTTGAAAGATTTCAAACCCATCATTCTCCTAGATCAAATGAGTAAACTTCATGAATCATTATAATCCAAAAAAAAGTAGATAAACATGCATGAAATCAACCAAAGGTTGGAGATATAACTTGAGACAAGCCTGAACATACATTTAGTTTGTAATAATAGAAGTGTCATTATGTTAGTTTAATTTTCAAAAAATAAGATTAGGTTACCCCACCCATCCAAAAATAAGGAAGGTTACTTAAAAATAAATAAATGGGGGTATGTTGGGACACCATAGAAATGTGATACTCATTTCAATAATTACTCCCTAGGCCATCTATATCAAGTAATTATTCCATTCTCTATGGATTTACGTGAGCTCAATAGGATTTGAGTATTTATTCCTCACTTAGGACTTGACTTGCCCAACTCAACATAATATAAACTATTAATATTAAACTCAAGCTTACTCACTTTCTTTGGTGCCTATTTTATCAAGGCCTTCCACTTGGAGAGAGTCTTTCTCATCTTGAATTTTATCAACCCAAATACCCACCTTGTTCTAGATTAGAGTCCTTCAAGCATAGCTTTTAGACATGCCCCAAAGCTCAATATACTTGGCAATGGAGTCACAGTCTCTTTCATACCTTCTATATTGAGCCTTTTTTTTGGCATTTGGCCCTCTTTGGGGATTTTATTAATTAGAAAACATATATAGCTCTTTTAAGAAAAAATTTTAGAGCTATTAGTCTATTTCAATTATGGAAAACTATAAACTATATTATATTTAATAATGCATTAAAATCTTTTCATTTATCTATTAATGACAAGGTATATGTGATATCTTTAATCCTTATGTAGATTCAATCTCAAATGAAAAATAAGGCCAATAAAATCATGGATCTATAGGATTTACTCAAGAATTATGAGAGTGTTCCCTGTGTTATGATCCATGTCACCCCATATCTTCTTCCACATGGTTATCCACCACCAATACCTAGATATTATAAAATCCACTTGTACTATCACAACCATTTATCCACCCCTCCTCATAAATGGGGGATTTAAATTTTGATGCCTCCTCATGTGATGTCCACCACTAAGCCATTTTGACAGGGTTCACCTACTGGTCTTATCCCTCTTAGTAGTGTGGTGTAACTAGTCCTCCTAGGTGGGGCATTATTATTTATTTATATCCTCTAGACCCTATATATGTATGGGTGGCCCGATCCTCCATAAATTGAGCCTTAATCTTAGAGTGATTAGCTAAAAAATGATAATCCTCCACCTCCTCCTTTTAGTGTAATGACTTGTGCTAAGTTTTTTTCTTCCTATTAGCAACCCAAGTTTCACCCTGTGAAGGAGAGTGTTCAATTTTGCTTCGAATCTGGACTAACATGGGATTGTTTTAATGGTTGTGGATGAAATATATCTAAACCAAACATCTAGCTTATGGGGATAACTCTCCTAATATATTAATTATGAATCCTTATTCTAAAACCTATTTGCTTTGAGGGTGAAAAGAGTTAGAATGACAACTTAAAATGAAAATATATACTAGGGATGGTGATGTACCAATTCTTCAGTGATCCTCTCTTAACCTTATCCCTAAGCACACTTGTGAATCAAATGGAAATAACTTATCAACTAGAATTTCTTAACATAGTCCTAAACATGATTATTTCATATGGAGGTTAGATAAAAGGTCTCAAGCTTGAAAGTAAAAGAATGGAGGTATATATAAGACACTACAAACTAACTCACTCTTCAACACACATAAATTCTAGCTCTTAACACTTCATATGAGATGTAGAGAATGATAACATAGAATTTGGTGAAGAAGAGGACTTGTAAAAGAAGATGAATCTCATACTTTTGTTTGAGTCAATAATAAAGATACACACTAATACCAATGAATAAGTCTGCAATAATATTTTCTTATTAATTCAAGGTATAAGATACAATTTCAATAGAATTTTGTGATACCAACCTAAGGGATGATCAAATTAGGCCTTTTAAACTCAATAAATATAAGTACATGAATAGAGAAAGAGGGAGATTAGTGTATAAGTCTTTGAATAAGTCAAAAGACCATAACTATATTCTACATGATAGTTACATCAGTCTTCTATGCATTGAAGTACTTTTAGAGACTGTTTGTATGATGGTCAAAGTCAATTTTTAGTAACATTTTACCCATGAAAAGTCTATTAATACCATATTCATTAAATTACCTCTCCTTTATCTATTAAAAACATTGAATAGACATAAATAACCAACCTCTATATAGCATCAATTATTTACCTCTTCTTATGGATTTACCATATCCATCTAACCGCTAAGAAACCTTCATGAATGCTCATAAATATGGATTTTTCTTACTTCAAGGGGTAATTATGGATGTTTCTATATAGTTCATTAAATCCACATAGTCTCTCTATGCCCATAAGTTCCTCCATCTACAATTTTACTCTTATTGAGTAGTTAGGCCATTTTGACTAGGTTCATAACCTGGCTGATTAGTGAAGGCTGGTAGAGTTAATTCCAAGAAAATAGGTGAAAACCTCATTATTTTAGTAAGTGAAACAATTCTTAGATAAATACCTCTAATGTCTTACAAATTATTAAACTACCCTGTCCCTCTTTTTTTTTCTTTTTCCTAAAGAAACATTGTTTTATGATAGGTTCATACACCATCCATACAATAAATTACCATTAAAAAAGTCCCCTCTAAGTATAAAACATGAATTAAGCCCTTTTAAAGTGATTTAAATCTCTTTTAATTCCTCTTCCCTTAAATATTTCTAGTTGGGTCCTAACTAGGGTTTTAGAGAGGTTTAAGAGTACCCAAGACTCTTAACAATAATTCATAGAGTTTAGGGGTTAAATCTTTGAAATAATTTCATAAAACACTAGTATAATAATCCATCCACCTCTCCTAAACTATCCAACATCCCAAGGAAAATATCCATACAATAGTGAGCATGTGAAGTCACCTCTCAGGGAAGAAACATGCTTTCTGAGTAGTGTTAGGTGTCTTAAGGTTAGAATGACAAAATATAGTATCTCTTTTGTAGCTTAGATATTTTATAACTCCCTTTAACAACATGATAATTTCATTCATTAAGATTGAATCTATCATTATGAATTCATTTTACCTCTTGCTTCCTCTTCTAAATGACATTGTTTAATAAAGCTAATAGACACGCATATATTACTACATTGTTCTTAGAGTTTTGGCTTCATTGTGAGTTTTAGGGATCTTATCCACTATCTCTAACATGAATAACATCTTCAATTCCCTTATAATAATTTTGTTGGCTTGAATAAGCCATTTTCCCTTTATTTGAGTGCATATAGTTTCCTATTTGAACACCCAAGTATATTTTCCTATAGAACTAGTCATGGAGACCCTTGTATATGGTTCTCACAAGGTTATTTAGGGACTTTAAGACCCATTCTCTTACTTGAAGTCCATTATATATGCAAATAACCTTAATTTCCTTGCTCATAGGATTAAATTAGCCTTCTCAAACCTAGTTTGTACAACATGACCTCTGCACATGCTAACCAATAGGATGTTTTGATACTTAGGAGAGTTAAGAAGACCAAAAAAAACTATTTCATGGCTCAAACACTTTATTTGGATGCATTTTTAAGAATATTTCCTTCATCGAATAACTTTCAAGGTTTTAGCAAGGGTTTTAAAGGTCCACCATCTACAATATGGACCTCCAAACCAAAACTTCTTGTTATGGATATTAATTCCATTAAACCCTTCAAATTTCCTAAACATCTTGAGTTCCCATGTAAAAACTGTGTTAAGATATAAATGTATGGAAATGTGCTTCGAATGATTGTCTAGACTATGTAAGCTAATGGAAGGTTTAAGGGATAAACAAATAATTTATTTGTATAATCCTAACTCCAACACTTCCCTTAGATTTTCATTGATTCTCCACAACATTATTATGACCAATAATGTACAAAGAAAATCTGGATCTATCTCAACATGGTGGGAGGGTCTCTTACTAAGTTTAAGGTTTGTCTCTATAAACTATCTCTTAATGGAATATTGACTTGAAATATGAGTGAAATAATCCCATGGAGTATATGGCTAATTTTCATCACCTTTCTTTTCCTCACAAACCCCCTTATGAAGTATAAGCTTCCTATATTATCTTCTAACCTCAAAATAGTTCACTTGGTCTCATCACTAACTGGTAACTGACTGAGGTATGTCTAAGATAAAATATTAAATGTTTCCACTGATTATCCAATATTTAGAATAGAATAGATAGATTAATCTAGTGATAATGATCATTTTTACCAAATTTGAGAACATAAAAACACCTATAGAGGTTTCAAAACCACAAACCTCCCCAAGACTAGTTATATGCATTAAATGTGTGTCTATGACTATGTGTGTATGAGGTTTTGAATCTCATATTTACTATCCTCCACACCATATCCTTTGGACTAAACATGATTTATTAACTATATTTCCTATCTAAGATAGACCTTAGTGTTTATTATCTCATCTTTTTCCCTCCCTTTAGGCTTAACTACCTATCTTGAGTTTACAGCTTCTATATGCCCTTAAGTAGTCACCTGACTATGTTTAGGAGTTTTGAGGCTTCACATACTATAATATAATCCTTTCAAATTATTTTTAACCTATTTGAATCTTAAATAATATTATAAAGACTTTCAAACACCTTTGTTCTTCACTATGTTGCATCTTTTTTTCACACCTTGTATTACATGGTTGTAGGTGCTTTTAGGACTAAGACTGTGTCTTATGTCTAAAACCCCACATTAACATCCTTAATGGACTTGAACCTAATTCAATTCCCTATCAAGATCAAACATCTCTTCATGTTTCATATCTTATAAGTTCACCTTTAATCCAATGCATAAGACTCAGTTTTACTTCACTTAGCTATATATTTATACTAAGTTGGTTGTAGATGCACATTGGTTGTTTGATTTAGGTTTAGGACCTTATCACTACATATTTTAACTTTTCATAATCCTTGAATTGGCTCAAAAATCTTTACTCATACAAACTCTATCTTCTCTCTTTGAAACAAACCTATTGATTCTCCAAAAGCTTATAGGTTACAACTAGGGCATTGACTGTGAGTCATTATTCATGACTAACTATAGGTTATGTCTCCTTGGTCTAAAATAAGGGCCTTTTTAAATTTAATCAAAACATTGAAAACCATTCTTTTTATCCTCTCCAAACCTAAAACAAAAAAAACTTGTTTTGTAAAGGTAGTCTGACTATGTTTTAGCATATGACTGTAGGTGATGATCCACTATTGTTTGTATAGATTGAGATAGGGTGAGACTTTTAGAAGATCAATGACATGATTGATGAACTCACTCATCCATTAAAAACAACCTAGCAGGGAGTTAAATCAAATCCTTTTATTGATGAATTCTTCTAGCCTCCTCTATCTACAACTTTCCATGAAGCATACTTGATTATGTTTTCACCTTGGCTATAGGTGAATATTTATTATTTTAGCATGGATTAAGGATATAAAACACATATTCAAGACCATAATGATTCTTAACCACCTTTAGGATCACCAAAGACTTGGATTCATGATATGGATGTGCATAATTAGTAGTGATATATGTGTGGTGATAATGGAATACATGTGAAAACTAAGAATGGAGTGATTAGCTTACAACAGTGGTTAAATGATAGTGATAAAGTTATGGAAATGGAATTAATCATGAGGGAGTAGAATGAAACATGAATCCACAGTCAAGACAATCTTAAAGGATCCTAGGCAAGCATATGCATATGCCTAATCAAATACAATAGTTTAGAAATCCTTGATGAAGCATACACTGTTAAAAGAGAAACCTAGGATTCTCCAAACTACCTTAACATATGCTAAGTTACCTTAACATCTACTAAATGAGACTATGAGGGTGTTGAGGACACATTAGTAGTTTCTAGGCTATGAGATTTATGAAACCTTGAGAAACATAAATAAGTGCATGTGGTCATTGATGAAACATATCATGTAATATTTTATTGTGCTTTGACAACTTTGAATCAACCATTAAACTGTACATTGTCTTCAACCCTACCTATAAACTACAAATTTGGTGGTTTATGTGTTCTTTATATCTATATACTCACACATGTAGATAAAAATATTAATCAAGTCATGAAAGGTCTCATTAAGACCTAAATAATCAAGAACAAGCATTAGTTTAACCAAAATAGTTAGAAAATCAATAAAATTGTACTACTTCTCTTGCCTTGTGTAGATGTGAATGGTGACCAGAACCCTTAAGTTCATATCACTTGATCATAAAGTTGGTAAGATAAAACTAATAACCAATACCCATGATATTAAGGTCATAAATCCTAGTTCCTCAAGTCAATATCTTCAATCTGCTTTCTCTCTCTCCTATATAGTCTGAGCACAAACCTAAAGTGCCCTTGATGTTTACAAATAAGCTAAGTAAGAAAAACACATTGGTTTTTGGCTTCTTAAGCCATCAAACATTCTAATATCTTCACCATGTGCCTATAACAAGTCCTTATTACATCTCCATGACTTATCTTGAGTAAATATTTACTTTACTGATCTATACCACCTAAAAAGGTTGTTGAATCCTACAAATTCTCCTTCATTTCTTCATGTTTCATTTCCAAACCACCATTTTAGGGTAACATGAGGAAAAATATAGTCAAATGGAATATCAAATCAATGGATAAGTTTTGGAGAGCAAAAAGGTATATGTTTTCACACATGTGAGTCTATTTGATGGTAAAATAATATTTTAGACTCATAGAGGGGATAATTTAAAAGAATAAAATCATGTGAATAAATAAATATAAGGACCATGATGGTGATTAAATATGTTATTGATGTGTTAGTGTCCTCTTGAAGTTAAAATTTGTCATTTTAAGAACAAAACTTTCTTTTAGACAACATACATATAGTCTCAAAAGAATATTTTTCATTGAATATCACAAAGAGTGCCTTATAACCTTATTAAAAGTTTAAATTAGGATTATATGTAACTTCATCACCCTTTTAAGGCTTATATTCCACCATACCTTGCATATACTGAATACACTAGAGAAGCTCATGGTGAGTCATTAGCTTCCATATTCATCCATCTTCACTAAGGTACTCTAGATCATAAGACCACTTCAATACATTCTCAAAGACATCCAAAAATACTCAAACACCATGAATATATTTAACACAAGTTAAAACAAAGACATGACAATGATAAGACATTAAGACCCACTCCCTTCACTTGATAGCCAATGAACATTCCTTTGAATTTCACTGATTCCTCAAGAGACATGACAACTATAAGGTTTTCATGATGGACCAAATATCCCAATACTAAAGTTGACACCTTTCTAGGCCTAAGGACAAAAAGTGGTCAACATTTCTAGCGACTCAACTGGTTTGACTATCCTGCTGGTCAAAATAATCCTTAATCTCTTGCTTGTCACTCATAGTTACATAAAATCCATTGACTACACTTTAAAACTATCAAATCTTTAATACTTGAATACAAAGCAAATAAATAAGACACAAAGAAAAAAACAACAATAAACAACTAAAATAAAACAATAATTAACAAGCATGTGTAGTAACACTTAAAGGAAGAAAATTGCTATTATGTACAAGAGGATTGGTTCCCCTAATATCAATACTTGAGTAACATCCCCTTGATATGAATAGGGAGCTCCTCACCACTCAAATTGGACAATTTTAAATCATTACTCTCTTTAAAACTAGTAATGACATATGGACCACTCTAAAGACTATCAAATTTTGAATGTTTACCTTTCTTGGCATGATAATCATCCCACTTGAGTACAATGTCACCTTGTTGAAAGGTCTTGGATGAAGCTCTCTTTTTAAAATATTTTTTTACTTGGTCTTTTTAGACCACATAGCATGCATAGCATTTTCCCTTTTTTATTCTAATTCTCTTAACTCATTCATTCTTACTTCCATTGCATCATTTTCCATGAATTCAAGATGATGTGTAAGTTCCAAGGCTAGTATTTCTAGTGAAATGGGTAGTTTTAATTCTCTAACATAAATGAGGAGGTAAGGAGAGTGACCAATATCCTTCTTTTTAGTAATTATATCTTCCCACAAAGCAGTCTTTAACTTAGTCTACCATCCTCTTTGACTGTCCTCTATTGTCCTCTTAATGATCTTAATCAAATTCTTATTAGTGGACTCTGTTAGTCTATTACCCTGAGGATAGTAATTAAATGAAAACTTGAGATAAATTATATGATAAATGTCCCACTCACACACTTTTTCACTACTAAAATCCAAAGGATTGTCTGATATAATGGTGGAGGGGACCCCAAATCGAGTCACTAGGTTGTCGTAGAACTTTAAAACTAAGCTCTCATTTACTTCCTTGAGGGAAATTACCTCCACCCACCTATTAAATTAATAAATGGATATTAAAACCCAATTATTCATATAAATTTATGGGTAAATAATCATAACTATGAATTCTAAGCCCCATTGCATGAAGGGTTGTTCAACTTGAATAGGTTTCAGAGGCATGGCAGCTAGCCTCTACTTACTGGTAAACATTGCACATTTAGAACATATTCTATCCCAAGCATGTGATTATATGAAAAAATTAGGACAAAAATATCCTAATATTATGATCTTTTATGTTGTTTTCTTGGCTTCAAAATGGCCTCCTCCAGGCCCATCATGGAATTGCTCTAACAACTTGTCTACTTGACTAGTTTCTACACATATCAAAAACATACCACCAATGTCTTTCTTGAAGAGTACCCCATAAATCAAGATTTAAGGGATATATTTCATTCTAAAATTTCTCCTCTTTTCCCCATATAATCCTATAGGACACTCTCCTATTTGGAGAAAGTTTACTATGTATTATGTCTAGCTGGAAGAAGAGATAGTTGTTGCATGTTGACTATCTTGAACTATAAAAACCACTTCTTTCTCCTCTTTAACGTCTATTTAAATGTGATCACAAATTACCATACCTGAAATAAACTTTTTAACCTTAACCTATATATCATATTCAATGCATTTGGTCACCCAACCAGCCCTCTTTTCACTTAGGTCTCTATTAAGGATAAAATATTTTATGCTAGGGTGAACCACCATCACAAAGATATTATTATTAGACACCATATGTATGAAATTATTTAGGCCCATTATGATAGCAAGGAAATTATTTTAAACAAATTTATATTTCTCCTCATACCCCTCTAATGTTTGACTAGAAAAGGCAATGGGTTTCTCTAATCCTTCACTATTTTGTTGCATGAGAATGGTAGAAATTGTATCACATGTAGAGAAGGCATACATGAAGTAATATTTTATAAAATAAAGGTTGAGGAGAGTGGGATATTGACTAATGGCATATTTAATATCCTCAAAACTTATTTTACCTTCTTTTCTCCATGAAAACCCCTGATGCTTCTTGAGCATGTGAGTTAGTGGTCTCACCAATTCTACAAATCCGGGTATGAACTTCCTAATAAAGTTTATTTTACCCAAGAAACTTTGTAATCCATTCTTATGTTTTTGAAAATACAAAGAAATTATTACATATATTATTTCAAGATCAATATAAATTCCACCCTGGATATAACATATCCTAGAATCCTTCCTTCATGTACTACAAAGATACACTTTTTAGGGTTTGTTGACCAAATTTGAACCTATAGGTCAAATTAAGGTCCCTATAGGTAAAAACATGAATTTTAAATTTTTTATGGCATCTAATATCTTTTCATGGGAAGTATTATAATTTATTTAATGTCATCCTATCTTTGGTCTTAATCATATTAAGCAATGTATCATTTTGAGTCATTTTGGGATCAAAATAGGGTATAAAATGAGTTGTACGACCTCTTAGGGAAATTTTAAGTTTTAAAAAGGTTATGTCATGTGACATGTGTCTTATTATGTATTAGGTAATTTTTTCTAACTAAAAGTGTTAGGTGCTTTAGAAGAAAGGGCAATTTTCTTGGGAAAATAGAAGAGTTTAGCACTTGTACGACCCATGAGGAAGTGTGTCATATGTGATAAGGTTATGAGATGAATATTTAGGTTCCTTAGATCCATTTCCATTATTTAGTTACTCTTTAATTTTCAAAATTAGGCTAAAACCATTTTATTCCTTTCCCACCCTTATAGGCACACTGAACTCTTCATGTTGGTACTTGGTACAGATAGTTGGAGAAATTCTAGGTCAAACACCATTAGGAGGTAAAATTAAACTAAAGGAGATTAATTTAAATAATAATGTTTCTAATAATTTTGTCTTGTGATTTATGAACCACCTATGTTTTTTTGCTTGTTAATATGTGTACCCTATAGGTTTTGCCTTAGTTTGGACAGGTCTATAAAATTCACTTAATAAGATTGGTTCCAAATGATGTTTACTCCTTAAATATTTTCAAGATATTCATGTTTTGATCATGGTTCCAAAGTTTTGTGATAGTTTAATTATCATTTTTCAAATGTATTATCAATCCCTTCTCCTTCCATTCTCATTCTCTAATAAATGTTCCATGGGTGAAATCAATACACTATGCATATGTAGGTAGCTATTTGAATATACAAGTATCTCAGAATGATGTCATAATGAAATAGGATCTTTGAGAGGTTTTTCACATCTTTTGGAGTGATAAAAGTGTATTTTTTCACTTGGGAAATATATAGATTAAATCCCAAGCATATATTTCTTGCACACTACCTATATTTATGTCCACTACCTAAATTCATAATCTTTTTCCATTAAAATGCACCTATAAGTTCTCTCATGGATGAGGTCACATTTAAAGGGATGTATTTATACTTATTTCATATCCCTAATAGTGTGAAAATGCTTTTGGAGGTGTTAGTATAGGCATAAAATTCATTTTATGTCCAAACACAATGCATACTACCCAAGTTTGTAGTCACTGCCTATACATGGAAAAATCTACCTACAAGTGTCATCAGTAGAGCATGAAGTACTTTTATAAAAAGGTTAAAACATGTGGTGAAACCTTCCTTGGGATCTTAATATGTTAAACAGACTATGGTAGACCTAGTTTTAGGGTTGGATTGACAAATGGAGTTTGGGAATCATGCTCAAAGGAACAATGACAGTATTAAGGACTCTTTTCCCTTAAAATACAAACTAGAGGTGTAGGCCTTTTTGTCAAGACCATGTAATAGGGTTATCAAAGGTTTTGATGAATCTTGGGGATCAAAACTTGTTTTCTTCACATTTTAGAAGTACTTTACAAATTTTGGGGTCAAGAAGACTAGGGGAAGATATTTTTTAAGAGGGATAAAGTTGCCATTTTATGTACTGAACTCCTTCATTAACATCTAAAGGTTTTGAACCTTTTGAGTGATAATTGATGCCTTAAGGAGCAAACAAAGCATATTCTCATGTTTGAATGACCTAATAGAGTTAAATACACACCATGAACATGAATATCATTAGGACAAATTTTATATGCAAGGTTTTGTCCTTAAAATACACCTATAGGTTCTCTTTTTCATCACAAATGCAACCTATAGGTTGGTTGTAGAGTTAGCATGAAGGTTGAGTCAAATACCCATGGTAAGGGACCTCACTCCAAGAATAGAATGAATGATTGTAGTAATATAATGGTGTGGATAACTTCAAAGAGGCTCATTCAAGGTTTTTAAAAAGTCCAATCCATGTAGGTAACCTATAGGTGCCCCCTTCCCCAAAGCAAAACACAATCAATTATAACTGTGGTAGATAGTGACATAAGCATGGTGATTTAATAGTGTTTTAGATCTTAAAAAGGGAATGTAGGTATAAAACATTTGTTTTTTGAACTAAATGTTTATATAGGTGTCTTTAAACATTATTATCAAATTCCCATTATAGGAATAGGCACCTATAAGATTCAAATACGTAGGGTATCACAGTCAAGAGAGAATATTCATCTTTGTGAGCTCAAAAGTGTAGGTAAAGGTTAAGGGAGAGTTAACATGATAAATAAATCCTATGATAACCTTAATTTTATCCATTATTATCTATATATAATCTTTATATAATGTGAAACAAGCTTGAATAGACCTCTTAGGACCCTATATGCACCTACGACTGAGTGTGCAATCTTAATGAAGGTAAGAGGTGAAAATACATAAGGATGAGACAAAGGTTTCAAAATAATGTCAAATAATATTAATAGTTTAAAAATAGGATTATAATAATTTTATTAAATATTAAACACACATGAACACCTAGAGTTGCATTACATTGGAATAAAACATAGTCACAATCAACAAGGTTGCACACAGTCTTGATTGTCAAAGTATGGGAAAGGGTATGTAAGGAGTTATGGTGATGAGAAGACCCAAGACACATTCATAATTATATTTATGATAATTTTAGGATATTTACATGGAAATAAAATCAAATAAATGACTCTAACCAGGTATCACATAGTCCATATGAGGATACCTTACACACAGTCTACCATTTGAATAGTCTATTTTGGATTTTAAGTGAATTGGAAGGTCAAGTCACAAGGATAAAGGATGAATTTTGGTATATAGAGTATTTAAAACCTGATTAGTCCCATACACATTAAATTTTTTTGATGAAATAGTGGAAGTGCCCTATGTTTTGTCTTAGACAGAGGGTACTTACCACATGCATAAACCTTGCAGTCTTGACAAATGGAGAGAAAAGGTTGGACAAGAGGTTGATTGGACACTAAAGAGAAGTTTAGAGATTTAAATTAAATATATTAAAATATTATATACCTTTCCAAAAATGAGTAACTTCAACAAGTAGTCCAAACCCACGAGAGTTGCAATCAAGCCTAAAGGGCAGGGTTTTGGCCTAGAAGCCAAATGGAGAACCATATTCACTTATATCATGAGATAATATTTAAAACCTATTGGATCATGTTAATAAGGTTATTAAAAGTGTGTTTCATATTAAACCTTGCATATAAATCATTAGGAATATATCTTTGGGCTCAGAGACAATATTAAGCTTGTCAAAATGAGGAATCAAGCTCAACAAGATAATTTTGAATGCTCACATCTCCCTTGAGGATGTGCATGGGAAATTAAGAAGTTTAGGGATGTTTATGAAGGTATTTAACTATGAATTTTTGGAATTTTTTGGAATTTTAAAGGTCCAATCTTTATGAACGAACCTTAAGAGGGTAAAATAGGCCTAACCCCTTACCAATGACCAATTTGAAGAAATAGAGATGGAAAGATAATATGATGGCATAGTATATATAGAATGATAATTGGATGTTGTATAATAATCTCTCAGGATCCTATCCACCCTTTTTAGATGTATGAAATTGTACAAACAAGGTACTTTTGACTATTTTATGTGTTTTACAGGTTCTAGAAGAAGTCTGAAGATGAAATAAAGTTTTGGAAGAATATATATACTTTTAATAACTCACTATATTCATTTAATACCTTGAAAAAAATCCTAATTTCCTCAACAAGATCTCTCATCTTAGCTAGTCAAAACTGACATAGTGGACATGATGGTGAGAAGTGTGAAAACTTCAAGTGGATGGTTGTTAAAGGTGTGCCTAGTGATTCTAAGGCCATGGAGAGTCTTTACAAGTGTCATCAAATCCCTCCCACATATTTTCATGGAAAAATGAAGCAAATTTTGAGGCCAAGTGTGCAGGGTGCATGAAAGAAGAGTTATTTGGATTGTAAATGGTGATAGCTCTTTAGGAAGATTTTAGATGATCGAGACTATAACCAATGCATGGAGAGGAATATTTTAAATCATTCCCCTTCATTCAAATCATCATACCTATCCCTAGTAATTTTGGGGACATTAAAATAGAGGTGAATAATGAAGGTAGTTTTCTGAGCCAACACAAGGAGTTTCATGCCACTTTTCATAAGTTATATGCCTTGTATGGCCACTTATCTCTTTTGACCTTGCATGGTTGATCTCACATCCTATTCTCATGTACAATTAACTATTTTTCTCAACTTGATAAGTGTCCTTGTGACCCTTGGACTTCTCTCTTCTCCTCTCTCTCTCAAGTTCTATAAAAACTAGCCATTTTGGCCTTTGTAACTTATGCTCCACCTAAGTATGGTAAATCCCATCTCATTTGCATACCATTTGATCAATAATACTATCAATTTTTACCTCTTAATGACTACTCATAGGTTTTTTTTACTTGGATAATTTATTTTACTTGGTGGTGACTTGTTTCCTTAGCATTGTTGTTTCATTCTCTTACCTATTTATAGTTGGAAAGCTTTTTCTTGTAGGGGATTTGTAGTGTTATAGGAAGTGTCAAGGTTGAGTGAGTTAGTCTATTCACTAATTCTATTCAAGGCCTATTGTCTAGTCTTCCTAGCCTAAACATTCATCCATAACCTCATAATTTAATATTGATGTGAGAAGATACAGATTGGAGAAGTGTATGTTTGGTTAGTCTCTTGGTTTCATATGTAACATGTAGCCAGTTGGAAGTCATCAACTTATTTGGTTTATCACCTCCCTTAGGATAGTTTGTTTTTAGTTTTTTCTCTTCCTTTCCCTCACAAAGTTTAGGTGTAGTAGTGATCCAAAGTGGTACATCAAGGGAACTAGCCTATCTAAAGAGTCACTTCATCCGTAAGCTACCCACAAGCCTAGAGGTGTTTCAATTGTGCCACTTGGATGAGGAGAGATACGACATCTCCTCAAAGGGTTCAAATCCAAGTGACAATAGGGTTCAAAGAGACCCTAAAATTTCTACATCTATCAAACACCAATCTTAAATGTGTCAAATGATCCTTAGGATCTTTAGAAAACATAGTCATAACATCAAGATAAATGAGTACCATCTCACCTATAAGCCCTTGGAAAGCCACGTCCATTGCCCTTTGGAAGGTAGCTCCAAAATTTGACAATCTAAAAGGAATTTTCTTGTATGAATAGGTAACCTAATTAGTTGTGAAGTTATTCTTGTATTTATCTTACTCCACCAATATTTGATTATATCCCAAGTATCCATTAAGTAGGTATAATCTTTGTGAACCTAAAACTCTATAAAATATGATCCATAAATGGTAAATGGCGGTGATCTCTCAATGACACCCTATTGAGATCTCTAAAATCCACACATAACCTTATCTCCCCATTATTTTTCCTCATATGTACAATATTTTACACCCATGTAGAATGTTAAATGGGAAAGATTATGTTGGACTCAATAAGCTTTGTTAATTCTTTCCTCATAAGAATCTCAAACTTGGGGTTGATTGGTCTTTGGTTTTGCCTCATAGGTTTGGAATTTTCTTCTAGCTGTATGGTATGTTGAACCAACTTAGGATCAAACCCATTTAATTAATTATATTCCCATGCAAAAACACCCATAAATTATTTGCATAATTTTATGAATGCTTCCATCTCCTCCTTAGTATTCACTTTTCCTAATTTGAGTAGTTTATCTTCAAATATGATAATTTGTTCATAATGTTCCTTTTTAGTATATATGCTTAACTTATCTTTATTCATATATTAATACTCATTAAATATGTTCCCCAAAGTTACCAATCCCTTAGGTAACTTATTTTACTTCAATTGGACAATCTGGTCTCAATATTGATGTTGCAGATTATCTTGTTTCTTTGAGCAGAATTCTACTTCATCTTGTAGGAAACATGAAATTTGTTTATCAATATCAAATAATTGACAAATTAACTCATTATCATGGATTAAAGGCCTACATAAAAATTTAATCTATGACTGCTCCTTATTTTCCTTGAACCCATCAACTATATCATATTATGTTCCAATAACAACTAATCAGTGTGCATGTTGATTAGCTCATCTAGGAATGGAGTGAATGCCAAAAGCCTATAAGTCCTCCATAAGGTCCCAAACCCTATGTATAGGCATTCAAGAGTGGATTATTAGCTTCACTTAGGCCTCTTACCTACTTCACTACTAATTCACTATCTCCCTTAACCAGTAGAAGCTTAATCCCTCTCTTCTTTACCCACTGTAGACCATGAATGAGGGCCTCATATTCTACAGTATTAGAGCTACAACTGAATTGGAATCCTAGATCAAAATATTAATTTTGATTCAGAGGAGACACAAACATATCACATACCCCACTCTAATTATTTTATCTATATCCATCAAAAATAGATTTCAAACTCCTTCACGATCTTGTGTTTGGCTAGTGAGACTTGGTATTATGGCACCTTCTTCATGCATGAAAAAAACACCAAAAATTAATTATTCAATGATTTTATAAGGATCATAACTATGATTATCATCTACCCACTCATCAAAGAATAAGTCTGGTATACCTTCAAGTGGTTCAAAATGTTCTTGGTCATTGAAGTGTTCATACTCCTCTGAGATAGTGCAATTAACATTTGATAAGTTGTGCATATAAGGTTCTAAATAGAACCTAGATATACGTTCAGACATTATGGTAACCATTGTACCATGCCCACTTCTAAAAACCATGTAGTACTAATCAGAAAAGAGATACCCCCTATTCTGGTAGTGAAATCCCTATACAAGCATAAAGTAAAGTAGGGGGAAGATCAACTACTACCAGATCTTAAGAGATATTAAAATCAGGACAAGAAACCAAAATGAACTTAAGGTCCTTAAGGACACTTATGGTCTTATTAGGAGACCCATCCAACTATAAAACTTATTTTTCATGAGGCTCATATTTAAGTCCCAAGTTATCATCTATGGACTTAGGCATGATAGAGGTACTAGCCCCACTATAAATCATGCATTTATGTACAAGGCAATCACCTATGATGAATAAAATATATAAAGGGGGTAGTTTAAATACCTTTGGTGCTTGAGGCTCATGTGGTTGACTATAATTTTTAAGGATTGAACTTAATTTTTTTGTTTATTTGTCCAAAACATGAAGCTTGGAGATCTCTTCTTGTAGGAGATCCTTTTATCCCAAAATAAGCAATGTGTCTCACATAGGAATAGATACATGAACCTTTTTCATCTGATCAACAATGTTAAGAGAATGATTAGCTACCTTGGACTAAAACTTAGGAGTAGAAGTGTTGCCTGAATCTTGTGTAAATTATGGTATGAAAAGACCTTTCTAATTCTGCCCCTTACCATATTACATTTGTTGAGTTGATGGTGACTTATGAGCTACATATTGAGTGGTAGTATTTTAAGGTGGTTGGGAAGGTAGAGTGGCTACATTTTCAAAACCTAAACCATCACCAAATACCATTCTTTTGGCCCTTATGTGAGTTACAACTAAGTTGTCCACATTTTTTATATTCTAAGCCTAATTAGCTGCCACTTGATCAAATGGATTTTCACCTTCTTGGAAATTTAGAGGTAGTTTCAAAAGGTTTTTTATTCTAATTTCTCCTTAATGACTTGGTACCTTATTTTGAGTCATAAAAGGATTGTCTTCATTTGGTAGAAGAGGAACTTTTTTGTGTTTTGGAGGTGGTAGATTATCATGAGACAAAATAAAGGGACGTTATTTCATTAAAGATTATTTCTCACCTCACCACTTGGATCCATTGACATATTGTTTGATATCTCCCATTAATTAGGCCATTGATATTTTTCAACATAATTGTTTTGAGTTGGAACCAAATCTCTAGAAATACTAGCAGCATTGGGATTATAAGTAGTAATTTTCCCTTGACCCTACTGATTGGGTTGAAAAGGAGGCATGTTATACTAATAAGATTGGTTAGGGGCTTGGTAAAGTGATTTGTAAGGCATGTGAGGTGTAACATGATACCTTTCTAAAGCCACTAGCTTGTTATCTTGGGGTTAAGTAACCCCTCGATCTCATCCAACCTATCAACTTGGTTACCATCTATTTGATCAAGATTGGTTGGGGCTAGTAATGGATAAATGGTAGGCATAAGGGGATGAATTTATAGGAACAAAGGCATGAATGGTTTATGGGTGAGTTTACCTTCTTGGATTAGGAAAATTTGAGCCCTTATGGTTACTTTATAGGCTTCTAGCAAAGTGTTTCTCGCCATTGACTGTATCATAACCACCACATCAGACTTTAAATATTTTAAGTAATACAAGAATGCATAATTGAGGGCAGGTTTGATAACTATGGGGATTATATCTGAAGTTTTATGAAACCTATATTTGAATTCTACCATGAACTCATGAGGGTCTCTTTTGATTGTAGTAAGTTGTTCCACTAAAGAGAGATGGTCACTCTTATCTTCAAAATGTTTACACATGAGTTATCCAAACTCATCCTAGGTGTTAATTGATATAGGTGTCAAACACATATACCATTGGAGTGCCTTATCCTTAAAGTAATTTTCCAACAATCTCATAGCCACATTCTCATGGGTTACATTATGAATTGAACCTAGATTGGCTATTTCTGCAATATGCTCAACAAGGGTAGTTGAGTTCTCTCATATGAAATAAGGAATGATTTTTAGGGCAAAAACATGTATATCATAAAATTGACTGAGTTTTAAGGGGATACCACCATTAAAAGGCACAAAATCTTATATCTTAGGAATAGTCATTTATAGTGTAGAATTTACAATAGTATTTATTTGGACAAAAGTGGTTTTTTGGGCAAAAGTAATTTGTGGGAAAAATTAGGAGAATTAGGAGGTGAAATATTGGGATTAGACTTAGAATAATTATTTTTATTAACTATATTTAAAGATAACTCAATAAATTCAGTCTCCTTGCCTTTTAAGAAAGATATTTTAACCACTCTTGGAATGAAATGTCTAGTAATCTGCCTCTGAAATCTTTGAAGCTTGTTAATATGATCAAATCTAAAAATTTATGTTCCAAATATCTTGAATGAGTGGTCCCTCGAGTGTCCCAAAACTGTTAGTAACCCAAGTTACACTCTATGAAGGATAATGTTTAATTATGCTTCAAACCTAGACTAACATGGGATTTGTCTACATGTTGTGGGTGACCTATAGCTAGACCAAACCTCTAGCTTGTGGGGCTAGCTCCACTGATATATCAATTGTGAATCCTTCTTCTAAAACCTATTTGATATGGGGGTGAAAATAGTAAGAATGACAACTTAAAAGGAAAATCTATATTACGGATGATGATTCACCAATTCTAATGATCCTCTCTTAACCTTGTCCTTAAGCACATGTGTGAATCAAATGGAAATAGATTATCAACTAGAATTTATTAACGCAATCCTAAACATGCTAAAAGTTCTAAAACTTGAAGGTAAAATAATGGAGGTCTATATAAGACACTACACACTAACTCACTCTTCAACATAACTTCTAGATCTTAACACTTCATATGACCTATAGAAGATGACAACATAGCATTAGGTGAAGGAGAGGACATAAAAAAGAATATGAATCTCATTTTTTTACGAGTCAAAATTCAAGATACACACTAATACCAATTAAAAAGTATATAACAATCTTTTCTTATTAATTCAAGGTGCAAGATAAAATTTTAGAAGATGTTTTGTTATACCAACCTGAGGGATGATCAAATTAGGCCTTCCAAACTCAATAAATAGAATTACATGAAGAGAGAAAGATGGAGAGTGGCATAGAAGTCCTTGAAGAAGTCAAAATACCATAACTATATTTTACATGAAAATTATAACAATCATCCATGCATTGAAGTGCTTTCAAAGAGTGTCCTTATGATGGTCAAAGTCTATTTTTAATAACCTTTGACCCATGAAAGGCCTATGTATGTCATATTCATTAAATTACCTCTTTTTTATTTGTTACAAACATTGAATAGACATAAACAACTAACCTCCATGTAGAATCAACTAATTATCTCTTCTTGTGAGTTGACCATATCCATATAACCGCCAAGAAACCTTCATGAATGCTCATAAATATGGAACTTGCTTGTTTCAAGGAGTAATTATGGATGTTTCTAGATAGTGTGTTAACTCCACATAGTATATCTATGCCCATAAGTTCCTCAATCTACAATTTTACTCTTATTGATAAATTAGGCCATTTTGACTAGGTTCATAGACTAGCTAACTAATGAATACCTCATGATCTAAGGAACTGAAACAAGTCTCAAATAAACACCTCCAATGGTTTGAAACTTATTAAACTACATTGTACCTATTTTTTTGCTCTTTTTCTTGAAAAAAAATTATTTTTTATAGGTTTTTACACCATCCATACAATAAAGTACCATTCCCAAAGTCCCCTCTAAGTGTACAACATGAATTAGGCCTTTATCAAGTGATTTCATCTATTTGAATGACTCTTCCCTCAAATCTTTCCAATCATGTCCTAACTAAGGTTTTAGAGAGGTTTAAGAATACCCAAGACTCTTAACAATGATTCATAGAGTTTAGGGGCTAAATATCTAAACTAATTCTACAAAACACTAGTATACTAAACCCTCCACCTCTCCTAAATTGCCCAACCTCCCATGCAAAATCTTTGTACAATAGTGAGCATGTAAAGTCACCTCTTAGGGAAGAAACATGCTTTCTAAGCAATGTTAGGTGTCTTAAGGTCAAAATTACCAACTATAGTATCTCTCATGTAGATAAAATCTACTATACATCTCTCTAATAACTTGATAATGTTGTTCATGAATATTGGAGGTGTCCTTATGACCTCATTTTGCCTCTTACTTCCTCTTCTAGATGACATTGTTCAATGAAGCTAATAGACAAGCATATATTACTAGAAGGTTCTTAAATTTTTGGATTCAATATGAGTTTTAAGGATCTTATCCACTATCTCTAACATGAATAACATCTCTGAAGTCCCTTGGAATAATGGTATTGGCTTGAATAAGCCATTTTCCCTTTATCTGCATGCATACAATCTCTTATTTGAACACCTAGGTCTATCTACCTGTAGAACTAGTCATGAAGACCCCTATAGATGGTTCTCACAAGGTTATTTAGGGAATTTATGACACATTATCTTCTTTTAATTTCATTATATATTCAAATACCCTTCATTTCCTTTCTCACAAGATTGAATTAGCCTTCTCAGGCCTGATTCGTACAACATAACCTATACACATGCCAACCAACAGGTTGTTGTGATTATTAGGAGAGTTAATAAGACCAAAAATATCATTTCATGTCTGAAACACTTCATCTAGATGCATTTTTAAGTGTCTTTCCTTCATCAGGTACCTTTCAAGGTTTTATCAAGAGTTTTGGAGGTCCACCATCTTAACGATGGTTCATATAGTGCAGACATCCAAAATAGAAATTCTTTTAATGGATATTAATTCCATTAACCCCTTCAAATTTCCTAAATAGCTTAATTTCCCATGAAAAATATGTGTTAGGATATGAATGCAGGGAAATGTGCTTCAAATGACTATCTAGATTATGTAAGCCAATGGAAGGTTTAAGGGCCAAACTGATAAAAAAATTCATCACCCTAACTCCAAAAATTCCCTCAAATTTTTTTTGACTCTCCAAAACATTATTATGACCATTAATGTGCAAAGAAGACCTGTATCTATCTCAACATGGTGGCAGGGTCTCTTACCAGGTTTAAGGTTTGTCTCCTTAAACTAGCCCTCAAAGGCATATTAACTTTAAAGATAAGTGTGATCAATCCCATAGAGTATACGTAGACTTACCATCACCTTTCCTTTATTCACAAACCCCCTTATGAATTATAAACTTCCTATCTTGTCTTCAAACCTCCAAATAGTTCACTTGGTCTCATCACTGACTTCTAACTAATTAAAGTATGTCTGAGACAAAATAGTGAATGTTTCCATTGATTGTATAATCTTGACGATAGCTTAGAGAGATTAATCTAGTGATAATGATTATTTTTACCAAATTTGAGAGCCTATCTACACCTTTAGAGGCTTCAAAACCAGAAACCTCCCCATGACTGGCTATATGTGTTGATTGTGTGTCTATGATTGTGTGTTTATGAGGTTTTGAATATCCTCCAAAAAATATCCTATGGCCTCAACATGATTTATGAATATATTTCCTATCTAAGATAGACCTTAGTGTTAATTATCTCATATTTTTTCCTCCCTTTAGGCTTAATTATCTATCTTGAGTTTGCAGCTTGTGTATGCCCTTAAAGAGTCACTTGATTGTGTTTAGTAGCTTTGAGGCTTCATCTACTATACTATCAGCCTTTCCAATGCTTTTGAGCCTATTGGAATCTTCAATAATTCTCTAAATTATTTAAAACACCTTTTTTCTTCACTGTGTTGCATCTTTAGTGCACACATTGTATTGCATAGATGTAGGTGCTTTTGAGACTAGGACTATGTCTTCTATCTAAAACCTCAAATTAATATCCTTAATGGAATTTAAGCTGATTAAAGTCCCTATAAATCTGAAACATATCTTCATATTTCATATCTTACAAGTTGACCTTCAATCCAATGTACAAGACTGAGTTTTACTTCACTTAGCTATATATTTCCACTAAGCTCATTGTAGATACATGTGGGTTATCTCATTTGGGTCTAGGACATTATCACTACATCCTTGAACTTATCTTAATTTTTGAATTGGATTAGAACTCTTTACTCATACAAACTCTATCTTCTCTCTTTGGAACAAACCTATTGATTCTCCAAAAGCATGTATATTACAACTGGGGTATTGTTTGTGAGTCATTATTCATGACTGAATGTAGGTTATGTCTTCTTGGTCCACAATAAGGACCTTTTTTACTTTTATAAAAACATTCAAAACCATGCTTGTTATCCTCTCCAAACCTAATACATAGAAAAATTGCTTTGTAGAGGCATCCTAACTGTGTTCTAGCATATGATTGTAAGTGATGATCCACTATTGTTTGTACGGACTGAGATAGGATGAGACCTTGAGAAGGTCAATGACATGATTTATGAACTCACTCATCCATTGAAAACAACCTTTCAATCAAACCCTTTCATCAAAACATTCTTCTAGCCTCCTCTATCTATAACTTTCCATGAACCGTACTTGATTATGTTTTCACCTTGGTTTTAGGTGAAGATTTATAATTTTAGCATGGCTTAAAGTTATACAACACATCTTCAAGACCATGATGATTCTTAACCACCCTGAGGAGCACCAAAGACTTTAATTCATGATATGGATGTGCATAAGGAGTAGTGATATATGTGTGTTGATAATGGAATACATATGGAAACTAAGAATGGAATGATAAGCTTACATTAATGGTTGAATTGTAGTGATAAAGTTATGAAAATGGAATGAATCATGAGGGAGTGGAATAAATCATGAATTCACAATCAAGACAGTCTTAAAGGATTGTAGGGAAGCATATGCATATGCCTAACCAGATACAATAGTTTGGAGATCCTTAATGAAGCATACACTATTAAAAAAGAAACATAAGATTCTCCAAACTACCTTAACATATGCTAAGTTACCTTAACATCTGTTAAATGAGACTATAAGGGTGTTGAGGACATATGGGTGGTTTCTAGGCTGTGAGACTTTGATGAAACCTTGAGAAACATAAACAATGGCATATGGTCATGGATGAAACATCTCATATAATATTTTACTATGCTTTGACAACTTTGAGTCAACCATTGAACCTATTGGGTGAATATTTTGTCACCAGCTGACTGACGGAAAAATGGTTACATCAACCATAGCATAAGGAGATTTATGTGGCAAAATGGGTGTGGTGACCACAGCCAGAATGAGATAAATCTCTCCTCTCAGCAAGGGGAGGTTCCCTATAATATATATATATATATATATATATATATATATATATATATAAGCTAAAAATACACTCAGGGGTGAAATCATACCATCCATCTCTCTTTTTTCAGAGATGATGTTCACAAAATAGAGGATAATTCTTGGGTAATTGCTGAAGGCATTTCTCTTCTTTCAGAAATGATGTTCAAAAAACTAGAGGAAGACTTCCTAGGTAGTAACTGTAACCACAAGAAACCCATGAAAGAACAAAGTCTTTTGTTGCTTCTCTCACACTAATTATGACAAAGAACACTTTAGAATGAAGTGTATCCCAAAGTCTCCACCGCATACTACAATAGAGTGAAAGATTACGAAGGATAAGGAGAGCTTGAAGTCTCTCCAGTATCCTTTACACAAAACACAGATTGAAGACAATTATGGTAGCACAAAGTCTCCCATAGTTGGCTTTAGGACATCTTCTAGCTTATTTCCACTTGTTATTCTTGTTTGATTAAAAGGACAAGACTATATTTAGGAAATAGACATAAGAACAATTTCCTAGATGACACAAGCTTATTCCAACACAAAGTCTGAAAGGTCGCTTGCTTTCTCATTCATTTAACAAAATATGATTAACAATCTAAGCTTAAAGTCTTAGGAATGTCTTTCAATTTGGGCAAAGCTTCGCTTCTAATAATAAAGAGATATCTCTTATATAAAATGAGAGATTACAATATATAACATCATAAGAAAGACTTGGGTGCTTGTTTTATTGAAAACGGCCCATGCTGAATTGAATGCATTGAATATCTATGAAAGGGCCATGATGGAATAGGTCATCAACCTTAACTTTGGCATTCTGAATCATCTCAAATGTCTCCTCCTAAGCATGGGTTGTCTGGTCTTCTTTATGACACTTACACAGCTGTCTATTCGCCTTTACTTAATGCAAAAAAATAGCTCGCACCTTTGAATGTTTTCTCTTTCTGATGTCCACCTAGTGGACTATCCCACCTACTAGAATAACTCTTCTACAGATATTTATAGACTTTATGTAGTTATTCCCTCCTTCCTTGCCATGTTTTGTCTCTTCCTAGTGATTTGAGCTCTTGGAGCTATCTTCTCACTTTCATCTGGCTTCTTCGGCTCTTTTCTTGGCTGGTCACTGAGTTTGTTCTCAGGTCTTTTGAAAATCAATAGTTATTCCATCACCCTAAATTTGACATCCACGGGGATGTCACCAGTCGCTTGAACCACTTTGAACCTTTGAACCTTAAACTATTTTGATTCAAAGGTTCAATGGTTCAACAGTTCAATGGTTTGGTGATTCAATGTTTTATAAAGGGTTGCGTTCACTTGGTTTTCTTCTTCAATTGAACCATTTCTTTGAACCATTTGGTTGAACCTCTTTTTGGAATCTTCTAATTCATCCATTCACTCAAAGCTTCTGCTTGAACTTTGAAATCATTGAACCCTTTGAACCTTTTGAAGTTCAAGGTTCAATGGTTCAATGGTTCAGATCTATTTCTTTGAATCCTTTGAAGCTTCGAACTCTCTGGATCCTTTCATTCTCTAAGTCCATTGAAATCATTGAACTCATTGAACCTTTTAACCTTTTAAAGTTAATGCATTGAATATCTGTGAAAGGGCCATGCTAGAACAGGTCATCAACCTTAACTTTGGTATTTTGAATCATCTCAAATGTCTCCTCCTAAGCATGGATTGTCTGGTCTTCTTTATGACACTTACACAGCTATCTATTCACCTTTACTTAATGCAAAAAAATAGCTCACACCTTTGAATGTTTTCTCTTTTTGATGTCCACCTGGTGGACTATCCCACCTACTAGAATAACTCTTTTGCAGATATTTCTAGACTTTATGTAGTTATTCCCTCCTTCATTGCCATGTTTTGTCTCTTCCTGGTGATCTGAGCTCTTGGGGCTATCTTCTCACTTTCATCTAGCTTCTTCGGCTCTTTTCTTGGTTGGTCACTGAGTTTGTTCTCAGGTCTTTTGAAAATCAATGGTTATTCCATCACCCTAAATTTGGCATCCACGGGGATGTCACCAGTCACTTGAACCACTTTGAACCTTTAAACATTGAACTATTTTGGTTCAAAGGTTCAATGGTTCAATAGTTCAATGGTTTGGTGATTCAATGTTTTGTAAAGGGCCGCGTTCACTTGGTTTTCTTCTTCAGTTGAACCATTTCTTTGAACCATTTGGTTGAACCTCTTTCTAGAATCTTCTACTTCATCCATTCACTCAAAGCTTCCGCTTGAACTTTGAACTCTTTGAACCCTTTGAACCTTTTAAAGTTCAAGGTTCAATGGTTCAACGGTTCGGATCTATTTCTTTGAATCCTTTGAAGCTTTGAACCCTCTGGATCCTTTCATTCTCTAAGTCCATTGAACTCATTGAACTCATTGAACCTTTTAACGTTTTAACCTTTTAAAGTTCAAGGTTCAATGGTTCAATCTTAACTCTTCAAATCATTTTATTCTTTAAGTCCATCGAAGCTATTGAACCTTTGAACTCGTTGAACCTTTGAACCTTGCGAAGGTGGGGTTTAATGGTTCAATGGTTCACTCCAATTGTTTGAAGCCCACCGTTAAGTCTTTTGATTTAACCTCGGCATTGAACCATCCTCAAAACACTAAGGAATGCCTTAAGTGTTTTGAACTTCCCTTTGAGAAAGCCTGCCTATTGAACCTGCAACTTCCTTAGCTGAAAAGGCTTGAATATTTGAAAAACTTAACTGCTCAGAACATTTTGAAAGAAAGATAGAGACCATTTTGGCCTACAGGACCAAAAATGATAGGCATGTTGTCCACAAAAACAAGTGACTGATTTTGAGAACAACATAACCATAAGTTGTCTTCAACCTTGCTTGTAAACGATATATTTTGTAACATCCCCATTGGAATCTACTAGAGAAACGTAAATTTTTTTTAACAAAAAATATATTTACAGAAGTAGTTTATAATCTGAGAATCTATCAAATATAAATAAAGTAAACATGTGTAATTATGATGACAAATCATAATACAATAAAGGTACATGTGTATAAATACATGAGTGTATAATATTTTAGTAAGGAGAGTAATAGTTACATTTTAATCTTACACAATAACCTATGTAAAAGTGCATCAATGTAAATTATAAATATTTAATTTAAAATACAATATTTTACAATGTACAAATAAGATACTTGGCTACCCTAGAGCTCAGTTCTTGAACTTCAAGTATCTATGGCAATCTCAAGTGTCATCTCGATAAGTAGTATTGTTGTGGGGAGGGAGAGCATCATCTGAGCACTTTTTCACACCAACCATGGACCAACAATCTCCCACACTATCCCATTAGGAAATGGCCCTCCCTTCACAGATGGGTAGATAGTGACGACATGGGAATCCAGAGAGACTAGCAAGTACCTTTGTGATGCATGATTTCTAGCTAACTAAACATGCAGTGTATCATAGAAAACTTAATCTATTGCACATACATGTAAATCATACCTATGAATGATAATGTCTCACTAAACATACTTTGGCCAAAGATTTATGAATAATAATATAAAATGACCTATAGATCTATCAATTTCATGCACACCACTTGATCATATTTCCTTCATCTAATATTATAATGCTAGTAAACTAGTGAAGTCCATCTCACTCCTTACTCTGCATTAACAATGCAGATTGGTCAAACATAAATTCAACTATAAGATTCAATAACATACATTTCTCTTAGCAAATGTAACACACGGCATGTTATAAGTAAGAATGATAACAACATATACTAATTCTATTTAACATATGCATGAATATTTCATTATATTCTATCCCATACTAGAATTAATGTTCATCAACATACCACTCAGGTAAATATACAAATATACTATACATTTTTAACAACAAATTGGTTTCTAGTTCTCTACACCCTATAGCAACCCATATTACCACAGCCTAGTGTAACTAGTAAATTCATCTTATAAAGCATTTAAGAATATATAAAAACATTCATTTTAACCCCAAGTAGGCATAATTGTAATTCAATATTCTACTAGTTGTATTCTATATTTTAAAGGTCTAAAAGTTTATTTTCTTCCATTTCACAAGCAAGGTAGTGAATCCATTTAACTACAATATGTCATCATAGTTACTACTATAATAGTAATTTTCATTTTGTATAGAATTGGTTTTCTTGTCTAAATCTAACCAGAGATTCAAAGTTATAGAACACACTCCTAAACATACAAGGATTCAAAGTTATAGAACACACTCCTAAACATACAAGTATGTTATTCATTGTATAAACATCTATAAATACCAATAATCTCAAAACGAATTTTATTGAAAAATTATTACACAAATCATGTTTTTACATTAAGTGTTTGGTAACTTATTCTTTGTTTACTTTATACCCACTTATAAATTTATAGCTTTATCATGGTCACTTACCTAAATACCTTCCCCATAGATCCACTAATATAATTGACCCTTTTTGAATATATATATATATATATATATATATATATATATAAAAGCTTTCCCTATGTTTAAAAATTCTTAAACTTTCAAAGGCCCATTTATAGAATTTGACCAGTTTAAATATATTTTAAACACAGAAGCATACGGCTCCCTTCCTTTGACCCAATTTTAGATTTAGGTTTTTTTTATAAATATATATTTATCACTAAACAAAAATCTGTACGGCACTTAGAAAACACACACACACACACACACATGGAAACGTCATTCAACTTTGCTAGAATTTTCAAGAAAAAACTAGTAAAATATTTCAAGTCTGGACAGTTAAATTTTTGATGCTTTTAAAAAGGTTATTATTATTATTATTATTAATCCAGTACGGCCTGTACGAATTCAATGCCATATTCGAAATGTATTTTGAATCACCCTACTTGTATAATACTCATGAGTAGATTTTTGTTTGATTTAAAATAATCTAAATTGCGGTTTGCTAAAAATTTGACACCTTAAACTCAATGCCTTAAATTGAGTGTACAGAGAATCACAATGCATTTATTCTTTTAGAAACCTATATTTTGCATTTAGGTCGATTTGTAGGGGGTGTCAAACCATATCCATATTTAAAATTACAGAGTTTAAAGAATTTAGAAAGTTTCACCATATATAACAAAACTACCTGTGGGTTTAAGCGGTTGGATAAACGTATATCTGTATTTTGACTAAAAGAGAATATGCAAAGATGCCATACCCCAAATTTCTCACAGATAAATACATTTGAGTCCAACGTTTCAAAAAATTGTAAGCAGGTTTTGACTTCTTCCACAAAATCCAAAAGTTTGACACCAGCCAGACACACACACACATATAAAACAGATTTTAGTTGTATATATATATATATATATAAGTTGTGTAAAATCATTAGATTGGGTCGATGCTTAAGGACTTAGTTGGAGTTTTACTTAATCATGGAAAGACAAGACAAATTTTTTCTTATATTCTATTCATCAATAGATCCATACGGTTCTTTAATCAATGTATTGTTTTAGTGAGAAGATCAGAAATGGATGTTAATATTTAAAATTATAGTGCCTAAATATTTTTGGGTAAGAATTTTAATCAGATATCTCAGAATGGACTAAACGGTCCAGATATAACAAAATACAAAAATCTGAGGTAAAATTATAATATACCAACAGGGAACGATCTAACATCAATCTAAGGGTTTTAAATCCAAAATCTAGATTTAGAAAGATATTATCAACAATTAAACTTTTTGACCCACTTCTTGTTTTCTACAATGGGTTTTTTACTTTTTAGATTTAATATTTAACAAAATTATATCACCAACATAACAATGAATTTTAATACACCACTTACAGTAAAATTTGCTAATTGATCCTTTGATCTCTTCTTTCCACGCTTTGTTCCTCCTCTTTTTTTCTAATGCCCAAAACTATCTCAAACCTCTTTCATGACATTTCTTAAATAGAGCAAAAGATAGCAATTTTTTTTCCATCCTTTTATTTTTATTATTTTATTTTTTTTAATTTTAGTCTATTTTAATTCTTTTCTTATTTTTGCTAATTTTTAATTGATTTTTCTATCTTTAATGTTTTTAAAGCAAAACAATTCCTTTTTATTTAATTAAAATTTTTTATTTTCATATTTAACCATTTAAAATCATATTTTGGCAATTTAAAAGGGAAAATAATAAATAATAATTTGAATTTAAATTTTACTCTAATTAATTTTCGCTTTTAGAATAATAATGACTCATTAGGCTAACCACACAAGGGACTCTTATTCGTATTACATATATACTTTAAGCAACCATAGAAATAAACAATTTAAACAATCATTTTTAAATGCATTTTAAAATGACTAATTATTGTGGTGTGTGTAGGGTTTCGCTAACACTCTGTCAACTAGTGATATCTCTATCTACACCACCCTCTCTGCTGATACTCTCCCTTTAGCATGTTCGAGGGAAGAATTCTCCTACATCCACCTCACAACACACAAGTAGTTATGCTATATCACATGATAATCATAATCAACAATATGTAACTATAACAATTCATTAATATGCTTAAAAAATAAAAGCGTATACATAAACTGACTCATACTAAGCAATCATGAATTATCACCTAATTAAGCAATATACTAATATCCCAAAATAACATAATCTCAAGCTTAATCAAAAAATATAGTTAACATCATATGTATCTACCATAATTATCTATAAATAATTAAATAATTAGCTTAACGAGGATTCAAGATGTAACACATTTGGTAGTTTATGTGTTATTCAGCTCCATATACTCACATATGTGGATCATAATGTTGAGGAAGTCATGAAAGATCTCTTCAAAGCCTAAAGAATCAAGAACAACTATTAGTTTGACCAAAATAGTTATAAAATCAACAAAACCATATTGCTTCTCTTGCTTTGTGCAAATGTGAATGGTGACCAGAACCCTTAAGTTCTTAGCATTCGTTCATAAATTTGGGAAGACTAAACCAAGAACCAATACCCATGATTGGAAGGTCATAAGGCCTAGTTCGTCTAGTTAAGAGCTTGCATCTTCTTTCTCTCTCTTTTATATGGACTAAGCACAAACCTGAAGTGTTCTTGATGTCTACCAATTAATTGAGTAGGGAAAACATATCAGATTTTGGCTTCTCAAACCATCAAACATTCTAATCTCTTCACCATGTGCCTGCAATAAGTCCTTGCATCTCCATGACTTATCCTGAGCAAATTCGTACTGTATGGATCCATACCACTAGAAAACGTTGTTGAATCCTGTAAATTCTCTTTTATTTCTTCATGTTTCAATTCCAAACCACAATTTTAGGGCAACATGAGTAAAAATGAGAGTCAAAGGGCATCTCAAAGCAAGGAACACATTTTGGAGAGAAAAAAGGTATATGTTTTCACACGTGTGAGTCTATTTGATGGCAAAACAACATTCTAGAGTCATAGAGGGGACAATTTCAAAGCATAAAACCATGTGACTAAAGAAATATAAGGACCATGAGGGTTATTAAATATGTTATTGATGCTTGAGTGGCCTCTTGAAGTTAAAATTTGTCATTTTAAGAACAAAACTTTTCTTTTATACAACATACATATAGTCTCAAAAGAAGATTTACCAATCAATATCACAAAGAGTACTTTATAACCTTCTTAAAAGTTTGAATTAAGCTTTTATGTAACTTCATCACCCTTTCAAGGTTTATAGTCCACCATACCTTGCATATACTTAATACACTAGAGAATCTCATGGTGAGTCATCAACGGCCATCTTCAACCATCTTCATTAAGGTACTCTAGATCATAAGACCACCTCAATCCATTTTCAAAGACATGCAAACATACTCAAAGACCATGAAGATACTTAACACAAGTTAAAATAGAGACATGACAATGACAAGACATTGAGACCTACTCCCTTCACTTGACAGTCAATGAGCATTCCTTTGAAATTCGCTGATTCCTCAAGAGACATAACAACTATGAGGTTTTCATAATGGATCAAAGATCCCAATACTCAAGTTGACACCTTTCTAGCCCTAAGGACAAAAAGTGGTCAACACTTCCTTATGTAGTTGCTTTGTTGCCTTGTGGCTTATCATGATTTGCCAACATCTCTTTAATTTGAATTAGATTTATTTATTCGATGGGAAGTATGAGTAATGAAAACCAACCAAATGTTTTACTTTATAATTTCGTATATATTATTATTTTTTCGTAATAATAATTATACCAAATATTCCAATAATAAATTATAACCTAAAAATTGCATGATATATTTATTTATAATAGATTTAAACTTTATATATTTTTTTATATTTAAAAAATATTTTAATTCTTTCAAATATGTGTATATTAATTTTTAAATTTTCATATATTTTTTAATCCTTCCAAACGAATCCAATTTCTCAAACATGATAACTGTGCTTTTCTTTGATAACAAAACTATAATTTAAAAAATTAGTCATAGGATTACATATTCTTCCTCATCCAAGATATCTGAATCTTCAACTTTCTAACTTTAGACATAAATTTCAAAACCAAGAGAAACTAATGTGGTTTCAATGTATAGAAATTAAGTTTGTTCTTTAGTTTCTCAAGAAAATTATGGTACAATAGATTTTTTAAAATTCTAATATGATAGTGTAAAAAGTATTACGTAATCATTTATTAAAATATCAATTTAAAAAAATATAAAAAAAAATTATGAAATCAAAATCATATGCTAATTTTAAAAAAATGGTGCACTTCGGTTATTTTGGTTGTGGATGAGGGACCTCTAAATTCAAGTGAAAAAGGCCAAAAAAAAATACATTTTTAATGACTACGGACAATTTTCCCACGTTGACGCGCTAAAAATAGGAAGGATACCGTCTGGACGACACTCTTCCAAGGCGGTTTTCTCCAAGGTGGCACCCTGACAATCGCGGCGACACTGCTCAACGCCAAGTTTTATACTCCAACCAGATGTTCAGCCATCTGTAATGGAAAAACGCATCTTCATCTACGTGAAAATGACGACAATGGTTATCGCTTGTCTTTAAAAGACCTGTCGTGCCGTTCCTTCAAGCTTAGAATTCTCCCTCCCTAGCAAAATTTGACCTCGTATTTTCTTTAACACTGTTATCGATGGAGACTCGAAATTTGAGATGTATATTTGTAATTATGGTATCATCCCTGTTTTTTCATGGAACAGTTTCAGACACTGGCTTCATCTTTCAGGTCACTGATAAATTTTACAAAAACAATCCTTTGAATTTGCGTTTTCGCTTCGACAAATTTATAACCGAACACGGAAAGGTGTGTGGCAGCGTCGAAGAATACGGTCACAGGCTGAGAATATTCGAGAAGAATTTGGTAAGAGCATTAGAGAACCAGGTGTTGGATCCTACTGCCGTCCATGGGATAACGCCGTTTTCTGATCTGACGGAGGAGGAGTTTGAATCTCGTTATACAGGTTTGTTGAATGTTCCCCTCGATTTTATGAATGGCGCGCCTGCGGCAGATCTTTTGCCTGTGGATGATCTGCCCTCAAATTTTGACTGGAGAGAGAAGGGCGCTGTGTCGGAGGTGAAAATGCAGGTATGTATTCATTATTTAAGGGTCACTTCACACTACCAGATAATTCATATTTTTTTTTCAGCATACTTGACACGACATTCTGCTAATTAGTCATTTGGAATTTTTTGTAGGCTTCCATAAAGTTTTGACTCTAAACAGTTTTAATGTCAATGAGAATTATAGGGTCAGTTTTGTGTGGAAAAATTAGGGTTGGTATTTACACAATAAACTGTTTAGTAGGGAGAACTTTACTGGTTAAAGTTTATCATTTGGCTCTCTTAATTCAAAAAATAATGCTCAAAATATATAATTTGCACTCTGAAAAAGAAGATTCACCGACATGAATATTGCATTTCCTTTCCAGTTTGTACCCTCGAGAATCGGTCATCGAAATAGGAATTTGTATAATATTTTGGCCTAATTAAAAATTGAAAAAGATTTCCCAATAATAATCAATGTATGCTGGGAAACTATAGTGGAAATTTCTAGAAAAACTATGAGTTGCTTCTCTTTGCTGTGCCAAATGCTCTGCATAATTACTTTCGGATTTCGAAGTGTTTGGGCTCTCTTAATCTCTCTCCTTAAGTTATCTCTTAATCTTTTTCATGTTTTAAGAATTTGTTAATCTTAAAATGTTAGACAAATCTATGGTTCAATGCAGAGGGGTTTACCTAAAATATCTAAGCAGAGAAAATTTATAAGTCTTTTCCCAGTGAAGTGGTAACATTGATTTCCTGCTATTTCTCAGAGGCAGCTACAGAGAAATTTTAGGGGAGAAATTAACAGGAGAAGAACATGTCAATAAACATATATTTCCATCCAGATTCTCATTAAACTTAATTTCCCAGAATCCAAATACAAATATCACCTTGATTGGCCAGAATCGGAAAAAAAAAAAAAAATCTAGATTGGCCGAAATCCAAAAACAAAAATAAAAATGATGTTCCTGGCAAAAACCTGAACATCAGCAAACAAAGAAATGACCTTTTCATTCAATATAGCAAGTAGTGCAGATTGACCCTATTAAATAAATCGAACAAATTTGAGCTTAGTTTTAAAGGAAGCAAAATTTTGATGATATTTACTTTCAGTTTTACCATGAACATACAAAGAGGCCCCTGTTTTAATTAATACTTACAGTATTCGCTCATCAATTGCAAGATCAGGGTTAGGTTTTCCTTTGAAGCTAGATAATCTGGGTGAAATACAAATTATTAGTTGAGCATTTTCCAAGTTTGTTCTGTGATTTCTTAAATAACATTGCTGATTGCACATTGAGAATAAAATTATAAATTATATTTCCTTCCCTTGTTCTTTTCTGTAGTACTGATATTCAGAAGCTATGTCATTTATTAGAATTTAAAGTATCTTATCTAAGGCGAATATGAGGATAGTCTGTGACTCTCTTCATCTGTGGTGATGGGGTTGTAATTTTGTGGGTAATCAATTTGTTTACAGCACTCTTCCGTGATGTGTAGCAATGTTTTTTACAGCAGTTCAAAGCAGCCCTGTGTTTAATTCTTCTGTAGTTTTAAAAATTCTGGAGTATCTTACTATAATCTCTTCTCTTGATTGATATTTTATCTTGTTTAATATATCATCTGATCTCTTACATTCCCTATAGAAACTGAAAGTACATAATGCATTCAATTCAGAATTTGAACTTCTCACTGCAATCCATCACTATCAGTTACATGGATGAGGGACGACCATAGAAGTAGCTCTGTATTTGTTTACGATCCTTTGCTGCAAGTTGTCTGGATTTTTGTTGGAAATGATATGCCCGTTAGAAATGAAAAGAATTCAGTGCTCTAATTTCATTTATGATAACTTCTTTATACCATTGTAAGTTCTTAGCAGCAGAGGAAAACAGGAGACCCCTAACTTGTTGTGAGTGATTTGAGAATAGAGAAATGTATGATGATTTTTTCTTGTTTTATGAATATATCTTAATACTTATTACATTTCATCATCTTTACATGGGTATGGTGGCAGGGTACTTGTGGTTCATGTTGGGCGTTCAGCACCACAGGAGCTATTGAAGGAGCAAACTTTCTTGCCACTGGAAAACTCTTAACTCTCAGCGAGCAGCAACTCATTGATTGTGATCACAAGGTAAAGGGCACAATATTTTTGTCCACTTCTTTTTCCAGCCCTGTTTTCATGGACCTTTTGTACGTGGATTCTGATTTTTTCACTTCTTGTAGAAGACCAACATTTCTAATGTAACCTTTTCCATTCTGTCAGTGTGATCCTCAGATAAAAAATGCTTGTGATAATGGCTGCAATGGAGGATTAATGACAAATGCGTACAATTATCTTATTGAAGCTGGAGGCATAGAAGAAGAGAAGAGCTATCCATATACTGGGGCTCCAGGAGAATGCAAGTTCCGACCTGATAAGGTAGCTGTGCAAGTCAAAAATTTCACTAATGTCCCTATTGATGAAAATCAAATTGCTGCCAACCTAGTGAAGCATGGACCTTTGGCTGGTATGTGTATATTTGTCCTTATCATCGGTCAATATTCAAAATTTGTATTATCTGCTACCATCTCTCAATTCTATTGTCTTTTCAAAATTTCATTCCTGGAATTTTGGTGTACTAATAGGCATGCCCTTTTCTTATTCCAACGTTTGGTTTGTGTTCCTCTGTTTCTCCATGGAGGGATCCCATGGATCATTATATAATGCTCATTTAATAATGCTATTGGGGGTAATAAAAACTTTGTTTCCTACTTACCGGGTGCATTTTGGTACAGTTGGGTTGAATGCAGCATTCATGCAAACATACATTGGAGGGGTTTCTTGCCCTCTAATCTGCAGCAAGCGGTTCATAAACCATGGAGTGTTGCTGGCGGGATATGGAGCAAGAGGCTTCACGCCATTAAGGCTGGGATACAAACCTTACTGGATCATCAAGAATTCATGGGGTAAACGGTGGGGAGAACATGGCTATTACAAACTCTGTCGTGGTTATGGTGAATGTGGAATGAATACAATGGTGTCTGCGGTAGTAGCAGCAAGATGAATTGAATAAGTTTCTGAATAGTATGTTGTATATAATCGTGTGCGGTTTCTGTTACATATAAACTTTGATGTTAGTGCTCTGAAATTTGGGTTAAGTTTGTGGAATTGTGATCCAATATTACTTTTAATATATTTAGTATGTACAAATAATCTGTCCATTACACAGCAATTTATTTGTTACAATGCTAGCCCGTCAGTCATTATGATTTGATTGATGGTGCTCTCTATTCCGTGTCATTTCTTTGAGCTTTTAGATAAACAAAGGCTTAGGCAGTCATCACAATCTCATAATAAACAGAGCAATTGTAGTATGGAATAAGTTCAATGGAATCCAGAGTAGGATTAGATCGTAACTTGTTTCAGAAAGGCTGAGCTTCTAGATGCGTTCCCCAGAAGCTTAAGTGGCAGGGTGGGCTCAGTGAGCAGTGAAACCAAAGTACACTTAGGAAGTGGTCCCATAGGAGGGCGCTCCTAAATTTTCTAAGGGCCCTCTTAAATTTTCTAATGGAGTAGCAGGAGTGAATTTAGGAGCATATGTAGTAAAAGTAGGCCTTTAATTTTTTTAATGGAGTAAAGGAGAGTGAATTTAGGAGCATATGTAGTAAAAGTAGTCTCATGGAATAAAAATTTTGAGCCTATATTCTTATTTTATTGGAGATAATATTTAAATTTATTATTATTTTATTTATAATTAAAATTTACATAAATTTTGTCTAATCATATATTTACAAATGGTAAAATATTTTCCTACAAAATAAAAACACATATGACAAACTCTAACAATTAGTAGAATATCTCCCTATAAAATAGAAGTACATATGGGAAACTCCAGCGCTTCTTTTTTCCCTCCCACAAACTTTCCCCTTAAAAAATAGCAAGTGTTTCACTTTTAAGAAAAGATTTTAAAATTTCTTTTTATCATACTTTTCATTTTTCATAGGGCCACCCGCTCATTAAAAATAGGAGTAACAACACTCTCCATGAGACCCCTACTTTATCATTGAATATATAGATAAGTATCGTTAATTAGAGCAGTAAGGGTGGTGGTGTTAATGACCTAGTTTATTTTTAATTCTAGCATTAAATTTGATGTCGATTTGACTCTTATTTAAACTTAAGCAATAATACGTTTACGCATTTAATTTTGCTTTACAATAATAATTTTACGGAAATAATTTAAAATTTTACTTATAAATTAAATTGTAATAAGTATTTTATAAGAAGAAATCAAGAAATTCAATCACATAATTGATAACGGAATTAGGTACTATGGCCTACGTTTCTAAGACCTATATCAGTAGATATATTGGAAAAACGGTTGAAAAATAATTACAAACATCTCCAAAATAAAATATGATCAACTACAAAGTTGTTCCTTGGAAATAAAATATGATCAACTGCAAAGTTGTTCCTTGGGAAAAATTAATATAAATCCATTTTCGGACTTTTTCCCAATTCTGCCTTTAGCACCCTCTGCACTTTGTCCTAGCTCTAGCTTTATACAATGGCTGCTTAGCTTGTTTGATGTTGATTAAATACAATCTCTCGGCTTTATATAGACGTTTAGGTCCACAGCCCAAGCAGTTGGACCTTGATTTTTTTGCACGAGAGGTTCACGATTCACGGTTCAAAACCTCATCTTCACATATTAAGGTGGTCCACGCTTATTTTTATTCCCACAGTGGAAAGTGGGGCGGGGTAGAATGAGGCATTGGATGTGTATTAACCACGAACTTCGTGGTTTAATATGCCAAGTGGTTGGCATTACCATTTATTTCGATGGCGTGTGGGTATTTGGACGTGGCATGTGGTATATTGGGGCATGTAATGTGACATGTGTGGCATAGAACTTGGAATAGGTGGACTTCGTTGGTATGACATGGATGTTACAGGGAAGTGGTAAGTATGAGAATAATTAATTAATAATAAAGTCAATTAAATGATTATTAAAAATTGGACCATGGAAATTAATTGGTGGCAAGTCACATGGTGGCTTGAGGACCCACTATGTGGATCAATCTTCACTTGTCACTTATCGTCTATTGGATGAATGTTTCATCATTTTATCAGTGGTAGGTTCCTTTTCTGAGACAAAAGCAGATCCCCTCTGTTACGGTATCTATAATCGACCTTTTTTTTGGTCAATTATGTTACATCTGTTGAAAATGACTATATTCGCTTGTCAAAGATAATGATAAAAACTCACCATTTATTTCGCACAAACTTGTCGCCATGTGTCGTAGCACGATTGGTTGACTTGATAAGCTCGGATTACACTTGTGTCACCTTTTGCCCTATGTAATATAGGAACTTTAAAACGTGATATCTTATGCATACGGGCTCGAAATCACCCTATTCAAATTGCACCAAAAATCTCTCGACGATTTCTATGCTGCTTTATCGATCAATCTGCAACCAGAGCATATATGGATCTTCCTGGATCAATCTTCCCCACTAAAAGAGTTTTTTGTCCTCAAAAAGCTAGTACTGAACCTGGTACTCAATATGAGGATCTTTTCATTGCTCTATTTCTAATGATCGTTGAAGATTCTTTGAAGGGTCTTCAAATATGAAACTATTGCATGTCCCCTAATGTTATAACAATCACCATTTTACAATTTCCCTCTTAGGGTCTTTCTTAGCAATACAATTTACAAACGTTGCCCTTCTTAGATCTTTACAAACACTGTAATGATTACAAACATTTCCCATATAGGGCTTACAATCATGCATAAATATTTTCACATACAAATTAAAATATACAACCTAAATTTCAAGCTATTCCTGATGCTTCTCATGACAACATTTTTCTTGTTGCCTTGTAGTGTTCTTGTAACGATTACTGCCGATGTACTCGCACAAGATATTTTATCTTGTCTTTTACAATGTTATGATAATTTTCCTTTTTGGAAAAAGTTGCTTTTCTCAGAAACAAATATAAATGGATAATGCCACTAAATTGAAGTGGAACCACATCTAATTCAACTTCATCTAGGAAGTTGGAGGTAATCACAAACCCTAGTTTACATGTTTTACTTACATGTACGTCTTTACCATCATCTATTCTATCTAGAGAATAGGGTTGGAAATGTGGCTTAGTTTCCAAACCTAGGGTTTCTACAACATCTTCAGAAATTAATTTATTTTGATAATTTATCTCAAAAATAACATCTATCTTTGAATGCTTAGTAATTATTCTTTTAAAGAAGTGTTGCTTACTTTTCCAGTGTGACAATCTTTGAATTATCAGATTCTCATTGACTGTTGTTTCCCTCGTTGATGTTGTCTCTGGTTCTGATTGACAATACTTTATCTTTCACTTGATTGAAAATGTAGTTACAACCTTTGCCTGGGGTTGTGGATAACTTTGATTATCTTCTTTCAGTGTTTGCCCCTTAGCATTGAAGTAAAAATCCAACTTCATGTCTTCTTTAGGTAAATTTGTGTTGTCAGTCTTCTTGAGCATCTTTTTATGACTTTCTTGGGCGTAATCAAAAAATACATTCGAGTATTTATTTTTTGCATACCTTGATGAGTCATTTAAAGATTCTTCATCCAATGTAACTGTTATATCTTCGAAGAGTGTTTCTTCCAGCTCTTCAGGGTGTTCTAGCATGCTATTTGACTAATCATTCAACTCAGTTTCGTGGGCAATTTGTCTTTCACCTCCATATCCTAATCCTATATGGAGTGGTCTCTTTGCCACTTAGATAGGCTGGACAATCCCTTGACCATTAATGCCAAGACCTTTTCCTTCGAATCCCATTTTGCTAATAGCTTAGAACCTATTCCCTTTGTGTGTTTTTCAAATGTATCAACACATGAACTTGATAAATGTTTAGGGTTAGTACATTTAGTATCCCTAACATTGTTAATATAGCTAGAAGAGTTGATTTTATTATTTTCATCTTCAGAATGTACATCAAAAGATACATTAATAATCAAAACATTATTTGCTTCTAGATTTACAACATTATTTTCATTGATATGACTAGCAGGAGTATACGAATTAGAGGAATCACTGCTATAACTAGAATGTACCTTAATTATATGGCTTGTTCGAACTGAACCTCGTAGGTATGATTGGTCATCAGTTGGATTCTGTCTTTTGACATCGTGTCTCTGGCATGTTAGGACGTGAGATAATAATGTCTCAAAGTGATCTCTTCAACTTCCCCTAGAACTATGTCAAGAGCTACTTGATCAAAGAATAGTCCTCCAATGCCAAAATGTAGGATGCCATAATGAGTCGCATGTCTACATATTATGCCATCAACTCCTCCAAATGTCTTAGTGTGGGGTAATGGAAGAGTCCTTAGTTTTAGACGTTGTACGAGACTTTTAGTAATATAACTTGGCTCCAAAACTCCAATTAAAATAGATCTGCATGAACTTCCCTTCAACAATAGTAGTGCAGTTCTGTGTTTGAGTTTCTTCGAAGCATAGCATAATTTTTGGCATTTTTATTCACAACAACTGTCACATTAAAGACTCTGGAGTTGCTTGACAAGGTGTTGTTGGTTACATTGATTGACCCCTACTGGACACAGCGGGTGTTTTGCCTCTCTCCTCATTTTGTCTTTTAAACCATAATGGAGCCTGATTGGGATGTAGTATCCAACATTGCTTAGCAATATGACCTCAACAATGTCTGCAAGTCTCTGAATCTCCATGCATCTTCTTCTTTTATTGATGTTATTACTGTAGTTTTCCCTACAAAGCATCAATGCTCTATTGGAGCTTCTCAATTTACTGCTCCTATCATTACTCTGTCACTTGTTGACTTTGCTCTTGAGATTGCAAGTATTACATTATCGCAGTGATAATAGTATTTAGTAACAACTGAATTTGAGCTAGAATTGGATCCATTATTCTACAATAGCTAAGTTTAGCTAAAATAATAAAATCACAAATTTATCTACAAACTTAGTTCTGATATCAAACTTGACATTTCAGAGCAATGTCTACATAGAAGTTAGCCCAACACACTAACTGCTCTGATAACAACTCGAGCCATAAACTTAAGCAATAATATGCTTACATATTTAATTTTGCTTTACAATAATAATTTTAGGGAAATAATTTAAAATTTGACTTGCAAATTAAATTGTAATAACAATTTTACAAGAAGAAATCAAGAAATTCAATCACACAATTGATAATGGAGTTTGACACTATGGCCTACGTCTCCGGGTCCTATATCAGTCGATATATTATAACAATGCTTGAAAAATACTTAAAAACATCTTCAAAATAAAAAGCGATCAACTGCAAAGTTGTTCCTTGAGGAAAAATAATATAGATCCCTTTTTAGACTTTTTCCCAATTCTACCTCTAGCACTCTCTGCAATTCATCCAAGATCTCTAGCTCTAGCCTTATACAATGTATGCTTAGCTTGTTTGATGTTGTTTAAATACAATCTCTCAACTTTATACAACCGTTTAGGTCTGCAGCCCAAGCGGTTGGGCCTTATCTCTTTTGCATGAGAGGTTCACAGTTTAAAACCTCATCCTCACATATTCGGTGGTCCACACTTATCTTTATTCCTACATTGGAAAGTGAGGCGGGGGGGGGCATTGGATGTTTATTAACCATGAACTTCATGGTTTAATATGTCAAGTGGTTGGCATTACCATTTATTTCGATGGCATGTGGGTATTTGGACATGGCATGTGGTATATTGGGGCATGTGTGGCATGGAACGTGGAATAGGTGGTATGGAACGTGGACTTCGTTGGTATGACATGGATGTCATGGGGAAGTGGTAAGTATGAGAATAATTAATTAATTAATAATATAGTCAATTAAATGACTATTAAAAATTGGACCATGAAAATTAATTGGTGGCAAGCCACATGGTAGATTGAGGACCCACCACATGGACCAATCTCCACTCACCACTTATCATCCACTGGATGAATGTTCCATCACTCTAATGGCAATAAGGTCCCCTTCTGAGATAAAAATGGATCTAATTGGCTACGATCCCCATTGCCAACCCTTTTTTTTGTCAATTGCGTTATGCTTATTGAAGATGAATATATTCATATGTCAAAGACAAATGATAAAAACCCACCATTTCTTTTGAACAAACTCATTGCCACGTGTCACAACATGATTGGTTGACTTGACAAGCTCGGATTATACCTATGTCACCTTTTGCTCTATTTAATATAGGAACTTCAAAATGTGATATCTTGTGCATACGAGTTCAAAATCGACCCATTTAAATTGCACCAAAAAGCTCTTGATGAGATCTACATTGCTCTATCGATCAATCTACAATTTGATGACTTTATTTCTAGAGCATATATGGATCCTCTTGGATCATATTTAGAAGTTTGTGGAGATGTAAATCTAAAAATGTTGGTCATATGATTGTTATTGAAGTAAAAAAGAGCATTATGATTTTCATTTATTTCAAAAGGGGCATTATGGATGTCATTGATGTCAAAGGATCAGGTAGGATTCATGGAGAGAAGAACATGTTTTAAAGTTGCATAGTGAAAAATTGTCATGTTTTTATAGAGACCATCTCTAGATCACTTGAAGAGTAATTAATAGAAGATTTGTTATGGATTTTTCATTAGCATCTTAAATATATGGTCCATAGGTTCAGATAAAGAGAAATAAGCTCATAAATAATTTATTTTAGCTCTCGAACATTACAAGGTTTCTCAGTTAAACCTTAAGGGTTTAAGCCATGGTATTCATAGACATGTTTTATTTTTAAGTTGACTGAATATAGGAAAGAACCAGTTATTTAAGTTATATCTTAAGTCCTTATCATCGTCGTACGACTAGACCCTTCGAACTAACAATTATCAGCTCGAGCAGTGATCAAAGACCTTAATATTTCCTAAGTCTTAGACTTGATATTTGTCCCAGCTTGATCAACGGTTAGCTTTTAATCATACATTGAAGATCCAAAAAAGTGTAGTAAAGTCAATTTGTCAAAGACATTTGCGAGTAAACTTGTTAGTGACAAGTGTCACAATCACGAAGCTTGCACAGTGAATCTACGGAGTGGTTTAAAGTTAAATAGTTAAGGAATAATGTGGGAATGCCAAGTGTCACAATAATGAGAATTGAAAGTAAATGTATAGAAGGCACGTGAGGGTGCCAAGTGTCACATTCATAGCAGCTTGTCAGAGATAAAGTTTGACCCTATTAGAAGATTGAATGGTGAGTGTGTAATCATGCAATGAAGATCTAATGAAGTGAGTGGACTCAATGGGATCAAGTGATCGATGTTTAATGACATAGAGGTGAGTTAAAGATCAAGATACTTTGATGACATTGATAGAGCATATTCATTCCAAAGTCTTAGGAAGCAACAAGATTAAATCAAGTGATCAAGGTTTAACATTAGATAGAAGTAAAGTTCATGCAAATTTGAAGATCTAACAACACACGGGAGATCAGATCAAAAGATCCAACAGATGCATTTTAAATTTGAAACATTAAAGCCCGAAAGCATACAAGGATCCAATGGATCATGTGATCCTATCATAACTTGATCTTACAGATGCATTTTAAAGTTGAGTAAATTGAAGGAGGATAATCATATTATGGTGCAAAAGTTAAGATCAAAGGCCAATATTTAAAGATGTGTTCATCCCAATAGTCAAGTGACAGAACATGTAGGTAAGATGTAAGATATGACATAGAGAATGAAATATATTGTTGTGATCGATCAAATTTATGTAATATGGCATGTACATCAAAACCAAAGCCCAGTATATGCTAAAAATAGTAATGAGACAAAGAATCATGGAGGTGGAGCATGAATTCAAGATGCGAAATACTTGTTCAAAAAATATGATCTGAGTCTGGAATTGGTGTGATGTATTAGAAAACAAGTGTGAACACAGAGAAGATATGAAACCTAGATCAAATGTTTATATGTATGTCATCTAGGATAGAGGTTGATGTTGTTGAAGTGGTTGAATTGTGTCAAATAGAGAAATATAGTGACAAAAATAGAGGGGTAGAGAGGAAAAGAAGAGAAGAGAGAGATGTGCAAAGTTTGAGCAGTTGCATAATAAACTTGTAACAAAGAATTGGAATTGGATCCATTATTCTACAATAGCTAAGTTTAGCTAAAATAATAAAATCACAAATTTATCTGCAAACTTAGTTCTGATATCAAACTTGACATTTCATAGCAATGTCTACATAGAAGTTAGCCCAACACACTAACTGCTTTGATACCAACCCAAGCCATAAACTTAAGCAACAATATGCTTACATATTTAATTTTGCTTTACAATAATAATTTTAGGGAAATAATTTAAAATTTGACTTACAAATTAAATTGCAATAACAATTTTACAAGAAGAAATCAAGAAATTCAATCACACAATTGATAATGGAGTTTGACACTATGGCCTACGTCTTCGGGTCCTATATCGGTCAATATATTATAACAATGCTTGAAAAATACTTACAAACATCTCCAAAATGAAATGTGATCAACTGCAAAGTTGTTCCTTGAGAAAAAATAATATAGATCCCTTTTTATACCTTTTCCCAATTTTGCCTCTAGCACTCTCTGCACTTCGTCCAAGATCTCTAGCTCTAGCCTTATACAATGTATGCTTAGCTTGTTTGATGTTGTTTAAATACAATCTCTCAACTTTATACAACCGTTTAGGTCTGCAGCCCAAGCAGTTGGGCCTTATCTCTTTTACACGAGAGGTTCACAGTTTAAAACCTCATCCTCACATATTCGGTGGTCCACACTTATCTTTATTCCTACATTGGAAAGTGGGGGGGGGGCATTGGATGTTTATTAACCATGAAATTCATGGTTTAATATGTCAAGTGGTTGGCATTACCATTTATTTCGATGGCATGTGGGTATTTGGACATGGCATGTGGTATATTGGGGCATGTGTGGCATGGAACGTGGAATAGGTGGTATGGAACGTGGACTTCGTTGGTATGACATGGATGTCATGGGGAAGTGGTAAGTATGAGAATAATTAATTAATTAATAATATAGTCAATTAAATGACTATTAAAAATTGGACCATGAAAATTAATTGGTGGCAAGCCACGTGGTGGATTGAGGACCCACCACATGGATCAATCTCCACTCACCACTTATCATCCACTTGCCACTTATCATCCACTGGATGAATGTTTCATCACTCTAATCGCAATAAGGTCCCCTTCTGAGATAAAAATGGATCCCATCGGCTACGATCCCCATAGCCAACCCTTTTTTTTGTCAATGACGTTACACTTAATGAAGATGAATATATTCATCTGTCAAAGACAAATGATAAAAACCCACCATTTCTTTTGAACAAACTCGTTGCCACGTGTCACAACATGATTGGTTGACTTGGCAAGCTTAGTTTATGCCTATGTCATCTTTTTCTCTATTTAATATAGGAGCTTCAAAACGCGATATCTTGTGCATACGAGTTCAAAATCGACCCATTTAAATTGCACCAAAAAGTGCTTGATGAGATCTACATTGCTTTATCGATCAATCTACAATTTGATGACTTTATTTCTAGAGCATATATGGATCCTCTTGGATCATATTTAGAAGTTTGTGGAGATGTAAATCTAAAAATGTTGGTCATATGATTGTTATTGATGTAAAAAGGAGAATTATGATTGTCATTTATGTCAAAAGGGGCATCTTGGATGTCATTGATGTCAAAGGATCAGGCAAGATTCATGGAGAGAAGAACATGTTTTAAAGTCGCATAGTGCAAAATTGTCATGTTTTTACAGAGACCATCTCTAGACCACTTGAAAAGTAATTAATAGAAGATTTGTTATGGATTTTTCATTAGCATCTTAAATATATGGTCCATAGGTTCAGATAAAGAGAAATAAGCTCATAAATAATTTATTTTAGCTCTCGAACATTACAAGGTTTCTTAGTTAAACCTTAAGGGTTTAAGCCATGGTATTCATAGACATGTTTTATTTTTAAGTTGACTGGATATAGGAAAGAACCAGTTATTTAAGTTATATCATAAGTCCTTATCATCATCGTGCGACTAGACCCTTCGAACTAGCAATTATCAACTTGAGCAGTGATCAAAGACCTTAATATTTCCTAAGTCTTAGACTTGATATTTGTCCCAGCTTGATCAACGGTTAGCATTTAATCATACATTGAAGATCCAAAAAAGTGTAGTAAAGTCAATTTGTCAAAGACATTTGCGAGTAAACTCGTTAGTGACAAGTGTCACAATCACAAAGCTTGCACAGTGAATCTACGGAGTGGTTTAAAGTTAAATAGTTAAGGAATAATGTGGGAATGCCAAGTGTCACAATAATGAGAATTGAAAGTAAATGTATAGAAGGCACGTGAGGGTGCCAAGTGTCACATTCATAGCAGCTTGTCAGAGATAAAGTTTGACCCTATCAGAAGATCAAATGGTGAGTGTGTAATCATGCAATGAAGATCTAATGAAGTGAGTGGACTCAATGGGATGAAGTGATCGATGTTTAATGACATAGAGGTGAGTTAAAGATCAAGCTACTTTGATGACATTGATAGAGCATATTCATTCCAAAGTCTCAGGAAGCAACCAGATTAAATCAAGTGATCAAGGTTTAACATTAGATAGAAGTAAAGTTCATGCAAATTTGAAGATCAAACAACACACGGGAGATCAGATCAAAAGATCCAACATATGCATTTTAAAGTTGAAACATTAAAGCCTGGAAGCATACAAGGATCCAATGGATCATGTGATCCTATCATAACTTGATCTTACAGATGCATTTTAAAGTTGAGTAAATTGAAGGAGGATAATCATATTATGGTGCGAAAGTTAAGATCAAAGGCCAATATTTAAAGATGTGTTCATCCCAATAGTCAAGTGACAGAACATGTAGGTAAGATGTAAGATATGACATAGAGAATGAAATATATTGTTGTGATCGATCAAATTTATGTAATATGGCATGTACATCAAAACCAAAGCCCAGTATATGCTAAAAATAGTAATGAGACAAAGAATCATGGAGGTGGAGCATGAATTCAAGATGCAAAAAACTTGTTGTTTAAAAAATATGATCTGAGTCTGGAATTGGTGTGATGTATTAGCAAACAAGTGTGAACATAGAGAAGATATGAAACCTAGATCAAATATTTATATATATGTCATCTAGGATAGAGGTCGATGTTGTTGAAGTGGTTGAATTGTGTCAAATAGAGAAATATAGAGACACAAAAATAGAGGGGCAGAGAGGAAAAGAAGAGAAGAGAGAGATGTGTAAAGTTTGAGCATTTGAATAATAAACTTGTAACAAAGAATTGGAATTGGATTCATTTATGAATCAATATTGTAATCTAGAGTTGTAGCTCCATCAATCTGATTGGTAGGTGCCATCATAAGCACTGAGTTGGTGCTCAGTTAGGGAGTTAGTGCTTCCTTAGAGTAGGTGCTCTTAAACTAAGGGATTGGTGTCTTTTTAAGGTCGGTGCCTTTAAACATTGTAACTAGTGACGTTTTGATTGTGAAGTTAGATTAGAAAGTAGGTTCTAGTAACTATTCTCACCATGTATTTTCCATATTGAGTTTTCCATGTTTACATATGGTGATGTGTATGTGATCTCTGCATATATGTTTTAATCTATATTAAAAGTGTTAAATGAATAATTTATTCAATCTCTTGATTCATCCCCCTCTCAATAGATAGTTATGTTCCAACAATTGGTATCAGAACCTTGGTTCTTTAGAAGAAACTTAATCAATTCAAGTAGATCTTGGATGGTGAACACAAATGGCTAGTCAAGAAGGCTCTTCCTCAAACAAAAAATATCTCTTTATGGATCAAACTATGCATTTTGGAGAATTAAAATGGAAGCATATTTATCTTCATTAGGATTTGATGTATGGATATTTGTTGTAAATGGATATATAGCTCCTCCAACAACTCCTACTGATCAGGTTGCCAAGAAAGCAATGTTAAGGCTAATAATTATATTATATGTGGATTGTCTAATTTAGAGTTTGCCAAATTGATTCATTGTCAAAATGCACAAGATATCTGGAACAAACTAAAGAGCATCTATGAAGGTGATGATAAGTTAAAGCAGGTCAAGCTATAAACATACAAAGACAATTTTGAAAGCCTTAAAATGAATGAAGAAGAGAAAATTGTAGTCTACCCCCTTAGAGTAGATGAAATAGTCAATGCAATTAGAGGCCTTAGAGAAGATGTGAAATAATCATTCATTGTGAAAAAGGTCCTAAGATCTCTACCATCCAGGTATAACTCTAAAATCTCTGCAATAGAGGAAGCAAGAGATCTGGATAAACTCACTGTTGATGAGTTGTATGGAACCTTCATTGCCTATGAGATAAAAATGAGAGAAGCAAACACTTTCAAGAGAAAAATTGCATTCAAAGTAGTCAAACAAGTAAAAGTAGAAGCACCTACATTTGGATCTAAGGAGACTGGTGAAGAAGAAGCCAACTTTGTTAGAAAATTAAGATGTTCTAGAAAATACAAAGATACGTTACCCTTTAAATGCTTTAATTGTGGTAAGGTAAGACATTATGCTATTAATTTCCCTTATAAAAAAATTGATAACTCTAAGCAAGAAGAGAATAGTAAAAATGTGAAACCCCACTATTCCAAGAAGAAAACTTCTTTAAAAATAAAAAGGCCTGTACATAAGAGAAGATAGTGATTCATTAGATGATTGTCATAGTTTCGATGATGACCATGATTGTGTCTTTGTGGATGAAGAAAATAAAGTCCTATTCATGACATTAGTATCAGCTTTTATGGATCAAGAATATGTTGAAGACTTAGATGAAGAAAAAATGAGAAGTGGATATAGAATGTGAACTCATCTTTGCTCTATATGAAATTGATAAGCTGAGAAAAGAGAGCTCAAAATAGAAGAAGTTTGAATAAAAAGAGATTGAAAAAATGTCCAAAATTCTTAAATTTTTTTATCATATGGTGGTTAGCCTAAAGACACAAGTTGAAGAGGCCAAAAAAATAGAAGATGTAGTCAAACTTGAACTAAAATCTAAATCTGATGAATGCATGAAGTTAGAAGCAAAGATAGTGGCTTTGAGAAAAGAACTTAAAGAAACTAAAGAACAAATAGACAAAGATTTGAAGCTAAAAGGAGGTTCAGTAATTTTTGATGAGTTGATCAACTCTCAAAAGCTATCAAAAGAGAAATTTGGCCTTGGTTATGAAAAATGGAAAAGTCCCATAACCAGTACATCTAAAAACATATATGACAACTTCAAAGTAGAAGGAGAATCAAGGATAAAGAAATAAAAATCTTGCATGAATGTCTCCAAAGATACTAAGATAAACAAAAGTAGTGTTGATTTGAAGAAAGCTGAAGAAAAGAAGAAAACAAAGGTAGTTGATGCAGATGGTTTCATAAGGGTGAAGTATTTGAAGAAGCCAATGTGAAGAAGATTTCCTCATCTGGCACAAAGAAATGCTATGACCAGATATTCCTCATCTTTATATGGATATTTTTATACCTGTAATTAGTTTGGTCATAGGGCTAATGATTGTAGAGTTCTACCTAAAATGATAAAAAAAAGTTTAAGAAAAAAATCATTTGCACCCTTGCTAGATACAAATGTAATATGCCATAACTACAATAATTTTGGTCACATAGCTCGACAATGTAGAAATTTTTTTGTAAGATCAAAAATACAAAGGAAAACATGTCTCCCAGTGTGAACAAAGGCTCACAAGTCTCTGAAAAAAGGAAAACATAAGTTAAATAAGAAACCCAAGGATGTGTGGAAAATGAAAGTTCAATCTATGATTGCTTAAACTGCACTTCATGCCAAGGAACAAAATTTGTGGGTAATAGACAGTGGTTGCTCAAAACATATGATTGGTGACAAGATCAAGTTCATCAAACTAAGAAAATATAAGGAAGGATCTGTCAGCTTCGGAGACAACACTGTAGTAAATATCCAAGGTAAAAGAACCTTGAATATAGATGGAAAAATGCCTACACATGATGTCCTTTATGTTGAAGGATTGAAACATAATATGGTAAGTTTTAGCCAAATGTGTGGCAATGGATATAAAATCACATTTAATGCAGAATACTGTAAGATAAGGAATCTAGAAGATTCGTTTTAGAATGGAAAAGAACTGTAAGTAACATTTATAATCTTGGTGAAGTGAATGGTAATAGTTGATTGATAGGAAATATTGATGAGAGTTGGTTATGGCATAGAAGAATGGGTCATATCAACTTTGATAACCTAGTCAAAGTGAGCTTAAATAACTGTGTTAGACACATGCCTAAGATAACCAAACCTGTAGACACTACTTGCAAGGAATGTCAACAAGGCAAGTAAACAAGGTTCAAATTTCAAACAAAGGAGTATACAACTACAAAGCCTCTAGAATTAGTTCATACTGATCTTTGTGGTCCTACTAAGACAAGAGGATCTAAAGGAGAAAGATACTTCATGTTATTTTTATATGATTATTCAAGAATGACACGGGTAACCTTTTTGAAGTATAAATCTCAGGCATTTGAAATATTCAATATCTTTAGAGCCATGGTAGAGAATGAGATTGGATGAAAAATCAAATGCTTAAGATATTATAGAGGTGGATAATTTACCTCAAATGAGTTCATAGAGTACTTTGAGAAGTATGGAATCAAAAGGCATTAATCTACAACAAGTACTCCACAATAGAATGGAGTTGTTAAGAGAAAAAACATGACAACCAAGGAGATGACTAGAACAATGTTAAAAGAGACCAAGTTGCCTGATAGATACTGGAGAGTAGTACAAATGATATTATATAGCTTGGATAGATTTCAACTAAGGGTAAATAGTGATAAAACTCCGTATGAACTATGGTATAAAAAATTTGTCTCTATTAAGTATTTCAGAGTGTTTGGTAGTAAATGCTACATCAGGAAAAAGGAAGACAAATTGGGAACCTTTGAATCAAGATGTGATGAAGGAATATTACTTTTTTATTCCACCCAAAGCAAAGCCTACATATGTTACAACAAAAGGCTACACAATATTGTAGAGAGCATCAATGTCAAGGTTGAAGAAGGATTGAAATATGTTAAACCTGATAGAGAAATATGTAATGAAGAATCAAATTATGAAGAGGAAGCATCTAATGAAAAGCATGAGGAAGTAAATAAAAATGCACCTACAAGATTTTTTCAAAAGAATCATCTTATAGAGTAGATCATTGACGATAAAAATGAAGGATTTCAGATAAGGAAAAGAGTTGTAATGAACAAAGAGCAAGTAAGTTTTGCTCTAATGTATGAAATTGAGCCTAAGAGCTATGTTGAAGATAACAAGGATGAGAATTGGCTAAAAGCCATGGAATAATAACTGAGCCAAATTAAAAAGAACAAAAATTAGGAATTAGTTTCAAGACCTTCAAAAAAGAATATAATAGGTATAAAATGAGTCTTTAGAAACAAGCTCAATGAGGATGAAAATGTTATAAGGAATAAGACAAGATTGATGTGCAAAGGATATGCACAAATTGAGGGCATAGATTTTGAGGAAACATTTTCTGTAGTTTCTAGATTGGAAACTATAAGAATGTTTCTAGCATTCTTTGTTTATAAAAAATTCAAAGTCTATCAAATGGATGTTAAGTCTACTTTCTTGAGTGGGAACCTAGAAGTGGAAGTCTACATAGAACAACATGAAGGTTTTCAGTTGTTAGAATAAGAAGATTATGTTTGTCAACTGAAGAAGCTTTGTATGGTCTAAAATAGGCACCTAAAGCATGGTATTCAAGATTAGACCAGTACCTGTAACAACAAGGATTCCATAAAGGATGTGCAGACAACAATCTATACTTCAAATCAGAAGGTAAGCATATGTTGATTGTTGTTATTTATGTATATGATAGCATTTTTGGTGGTAGTAACAATAGAATGTGAAAATAATTTTCTACTCAAATTCAAAATGATTTTGAGGTGTCTATGCTTGGAGAACTTTCTTTTTCCTAGGTCTACAGATAGCAAAAAATGATGAAGGGATATTTATATCTCAAACCAAGTATGCTAAAAAAATGCTCAAAAAGTTTGGGATGGAACATAACAAATGAGTAAGTAATCCCATGCTAACTAGATCTAAGTTGAGAAAAGAGGATGAGTCCCTTGATGCAAATCAAACTATGTACATATCAATGATAGATAGCTTGTTATACTTAATTGCATCAAGACCTGATATCATGGAAGTAGTAGCATGGTTGCAAGATTTCAAGCTGCTCCTAAAGAGTCAGATGTAAATGCAGCTAAATGAATCTTTAGATATATAAAGAGCAAAATTGAATATGGCCTACGGTATCTTAAAAGTGAAGATTTCACATTGACAACATATATAAATGCTGATTGGGAAAGAAGTGTGGATGATAGAATAAACACTAATGGTGGTGCATTTTTATTTGGAAACAAACTTGTTTCATGACTGAGCAAAAAATAAGAGTTAGTTACTTTTTCTAAAGTATAAGTAGAGTATGTGGCAGAAGTGGCATGTTGCACTCAAGTCTTGTGGATGAAGCAAACACTCAATGACATCAAGGTAAAATATAAATCACCTATCTCTATTCTTTGTGACAATTCAAATGCTATTAACATATCAAAGAATCTAGTGATGCACTCTATAACTAAGCACATATCAATCAAGTATCACTTTTTAAGAGAAAAGGTTGTAGATCAAGAGGTCACAATGAAGTATGTTCCAACTTAGGATTAAGTTGCAGACATTCACCAAACCTCTTCCCAAGGAACAATTTGAGTATGTGAGATAGAAATTGGGAGTGGTGGCTCCTACATCACATAAGTAGATCCTAATGATAGGGCATGAGTCCATGGGAAATGTCACATAAGTCTTGTTAATCCCTAGAAGAAGAGATAAAAGGAAACTCAGGTATGCATATTTTTGTAAATTTATAATGAGTTGATGGTTGCATATTCTTGGACAAACTCCTTTATTTGATAAAGGGGGAGAAAAATTTGGACAAACTGTGAGAAAGTTAGATCCCTTTGCCATTGATGTCAAAGGGGGAGAAAAAGTGCAAATACTCTCTATAAAAGTTTGAAATAGTAGAGCATGTGTTCAAGTTGAGTTTAGGAAAATGTTCCATTGCCTAAGGGGGAGTAAGTTTGGTATGAACAATTTTAGCTCAAGTTCATCAGAAGCCAATGCAAGAAATGTCAAAGGAGCAGAATACTATAAAATCAAAGCATTTAGTTTTCCATCAATGCCAAAGGGGGAGATTGTTGGCCACATGATTTTCATTAATGTCAAAAGGGTAATTATGACTTTCATTGATGTTAAAAAGGGCATTATGGATGCCATTGATGTTAGAGGATTAGGGAAGATTGATGAAGAGAAGAACATGTTTTAAAGTTGCACAGTGCAAAGCTATCACAATTTTATAGAGACCATTTCTGGACCACTTGAAGAGCAATTGATAGAAGATTTGTTATGGGTTTTTCAATAGAATCTTAAATATATGGTCCGCAAGTTCAGATGAAGAGAAATGAGCTTAGAAATAATTTATTTTAGCTCTCAAACATTACACGATTTTTCAATTAAACCTTAAGGGTTTAAGCCATGGCGTTCATAGGCACGTTCTATTTTTAGGTTGATTGGATATAGGCAAGAACTGGTTACTTAAGTTATATCTTAAGTCCTTATCATCATTATGCAACTGACCCCTTCGACCTAGCAATTATTGACTCAAGCAGTAATCAAAGACCTTAATATTTCCTAAGTCTTAGACTTAATGTTTGTCCTAGCTTGATCAATGGTTAGCACTTAATCATACATTGAAGATCTAATGAAGCATAGCAAAGTCAATTTATCAAAGGCACCTATGAGTAAATGCACTAATGATAAGTGTCACAATCACAGAGCTTGCACAATAAATATATAGAGTGGTTTAAAGTAAAATAGTCAAGGATTAATGTGGGAATGACAAGTGTCACAATAGAGAGAACTGACAATGAATGTGTAGAAGGAACACGAGGGTGCCAAGTGTCACATTCATGGGAGCTTATTAGAGATAAAGTTCAAGCCTGTTAGAAGATCGAATGATGAGTGTGTGATCATGCAATGAAGATCTAATGGAGTGAGTGGACTCAATGGGATCAAGTGCTTGATGTTTAACGACATAGGTGAGTTAAAGACCAAGCTACTTTGATGAGATCAATGGAGTGTATTCATTCCAAAGTCTCAAGAAAAAAGAAGATTAGACCAATTGCTTGAGGTTTAACATTAGACAGAGGTAAAATTTGTGAAACTTTGAAGATATAATGACATTCAAGAGGTTAGATCAAAAGATCTAACAGATGCATTTTAAAGTGAAACATTAAAGCCTAAAAGCATACAAGGATCTAATAGAGCGTGTGACCCTATTAGAACTTGATCTAATAGACACATTTTAAAGTTGAGAAAATTGAATGAGGATCATCAAATTATGGTGCGAAACTTAAGATCAAATGCAAATATTTATAGATGTGTTCATCATAATGGTCAAGTGATGGAACATGCATGTAAGCTATAAAATAAGACATAGACAATGAAATTGATTGCTGTGATCAATCAAATTTATGTAATATGGCATGTGCATCAAAAATAGAGTCCAGTATATGCTAAAAATATTAATGAGACAAAGAATCATGGTGGTGGAACATGAATTCAAGATGCAGGAAACTTGTTGTTCAAGAAATATGAACTGAGTCCAAAATTGGCATGATGTGTTACCAAACAAGTGTGAACATAGAGAAGATGCAAAACCTAGATCAAATGATTATATATATATGTCATCTAGGATACAGACTGATGTTGTTGAAGTGGTTGAATTGTGTCAAATAGAGAAATATAGAGACAGAGAGGAAAAGAAAAAAATAGAGAGATGTACAGAGTTTGAGCAGTTACAGAATAGACTTGTAACAAAGAATTGACATTGTATTCATTTATGAATCAATATTGTAAAATAGAGTTGTAGCTCCATCAATTTGATTTATAGGTACCATTAGAAGAGTTGAGTTGGTGCTTAGTTAGGGAGTCGGTGCTTCCTTAGAGTAGGTGCTCTTAAATAAGAGGATTGGTGTCTCCTCAGGGTCGGTGCCCTTAAACATTGTAACCAATGAGGTTTTAATTATGATGTTTGATTAGAATATTAGATTCTAGCAGTTATTTTCACCGTGATTTTTCCCATATTGGTTTTTCCATGTATATATATGGTGTTATGCATGTTTGTGTGTGTGATCTCTGCATATATGTTTTAATCTACATTAAAAGTATTAAAGGACTAATTTATTCATTCTACTGATTCAACTCCTGACCTCCCTCCCTCTCAATAGATATTGTGTTACAACAAAAAATTGTAATATTTTGATTATGTAGTGAAGTTGGACTTTTTTGTCGATTTTTTTCAAGCTCTATATATTTGACTCTTATTTAGAAGTTTGTGGAGATATAAATTTAAAAATTGTAACATTTTGATTATGTAGTGAAGTTGGACTTTTTTGTTGATATTTTTTCAAGCTCTATATATTGTTATAATTAGATTGACACAATCTTTCACTAATGAGTGAACAATAATAAATTTTTTGAAAATAAAGTAATGAATTTATTAATAATTGTGATGTACAAAAAAGTGATATATTGGTATAATTAAATTGACACAATCTTTTATTAATGAGATTTTTAAAAAAAGAGGACAACGAAGTTATTAATAATTATAAGTATAATTATATTAACACAATCTTTTACTAATGAATAAAAGTGAGTAAAAGTTATGAGTAAATTTTTAGAAAAGAAAGTAATGAAATAGTTAATAATTATGATATATGGAAAATTTAAAATAAGAGTCTTGACATTGCTATCATTTTTAAATATATTAAAGACAAATTTATTAAAAATAAATATTTTTCAAATAAATCTATTAAATAAGATGTATTAAAGATATATTTTTTTAGATAAATGTATTAAATATATAAGTACTAATTTCATTGACATAGAATTATGATCTTGAAAGATAAATGTTTAGTTTCACTAACAGAGTTGTGATCGCAAAGAAAAGGTGTGGAATGATATGGAATTCATTATATTTATTACTAGGGGGTTGTGTAGTGGGCATTTATTGAGGGAGATGTATTTGTTTAGGTCATGTTTAGGAAAAATGCTTCGCATTGAGCATGTTAATTTCATGATCATGTAAATTTTACAAGGTATTGTTTTAAATTTTAAAAAATAAAATCATTTTAATATATTGTTTTAAGTATTTATAATTAATGTTTGAAGGTTTGAATTATTGTATGCTTTATAAAATAATTAATTTTATATAAAATATTATTATATAAGTTTTTTAAGTATTGATTTGTGAAAATAATTGATCTAAAAAACTTTATGTATACTTAAATGGTAAATATATTTAAATTTTGATTTTTTTTCAACATTCTCTACTCATCTTAATATAATGGAGGTTTATTTTATTCATATCTTTGTTCGAAATAATTGATAAAAAAAACTCTATTCATATTTTAATAGTATATATATTTAATTTTTTTTCCAACATTCTCTACTCACTTTAATATAATGCATGTTTATTTTATCCATATCTTTGTTCATTCAAGGAACCCAAGAAGATGTTATGCTTGTTATCTATCTTTCAAATTTTATTATTGCTTATTATAGACCCTCTATCAATATAAATGTTATGAATCTCATGTTATTAAGCATAGTTCATAGATAACAAAATGAGAGTTAGGGTTATCAGCAATGAAGTGAATGAAACATGTTCTAGTACTACGTATGTTCAAGACTGCTCCATGTTGATTGTAGTACTCATGGATCTTAAACAAATTTATTTGGTTGGTTTTTTTTAACAGAAGTTAGATTTGGAATTGTATACAAGTCAATTTTAATTCCCTGATCAATCAAAGTAGGGACTACAAGGTATCCATAGGATATCATTGTTGGTGGTTTTGTGCTTCATTATTGCAATATGACTTTTAATTGAGTTTGTGCTTCATTGTTGTATTTTCCCCCTCATCTATTATGAAGGAGGTATCACTTTGGTGATGCTCCATAGGATATCATTGTTGGTGGGTTTGCATTTCATTCTCACAATATAATGACCTTTCTTGATATAACTTTTCCAATTGGGTTTATGAATCATTCTTGTATTTTTTACTCATCTATTGCAAAGGAGGTATCACTTTAGTGATGTCCCATATAGACTGTCAATGTGATACACAGAGTTATTGTGGATCAGTCATTTATAATGACGTCTAGGTGAATGATAGAGGTAAAGATCAACATTTTTTACTTTAAGTTTCTAATATGTTCTTGTTAGGAACCCATGTCCTACCCTTCTCTTTGCATTATTAGTGTATTAGTCGCTATGGACACATATGCTTTATAAGTCATCCCTTTAGCATATTTGAATTATCTCACATGCATGGTAAGTATTAGTTGCTAGAATAGAATTAGTATTTAAGTAAGTATTGAGGTCCAATGAAGAAATTCATGAATATTATTGTATTGATCTTACTCAAAGGATCTTTCCCCCTCAAAGTGGTCTGCGATCAATATAAAATATTTGAATTTTTTTAAGTTAATTTTTGAAGTTTTTTTATTATTCCATTATTTTTTGTAGTTCATAAATCTATGCAAAAGGTTCTTCACATTTAGTATCAGAGCATTTTCCTCAGCCTGCGGCTAGATTTTTGATATTTTTTCTTTTCAACAATGACTTTCTAGGAGCTACACCATTTGAGAAACTATTTTTCATCGTCTCTATTTTTACATCTTCATTTTTAGGTTCGGATAAGGATAAATACCCATATGCATAACTGTGAGAAGTTTTTGGGTATATAGCTCTAAAAATTATTATGAGGAGTACTATAGGAACCCCAAAGTAGTTGTCCCATTGAGAAGACCTATTAATGAAAAGGGAAACATCCCCATCTCAATTAACTAGTTTCCATCTGTGAGGTAAACCAAGAGCTACCATTTAGGGGTAAATCTATGGCCAATTTTTTTTGGAGAGTGATACTCAGACAGTAATGGCGGCTAGAGAGATTTATTAAAAACTTTAGGCAGTCGAATAAACTTACAACCCATGTCTAATGTATAAGTTTCTAAAGATTATCAATAAAAGTAACTACAGTTGAGCATAGTGGTAACTACAAACCTACCAATAGACTTTTGACAGGAGTAACCAAGAAAAACTAGTTTCATATTAGCACAGTGGTAATTGTAAACCTATTGCTAAAATTTTGATAGGAATAATCAACAAAAACTAGTTTTAGATTAGCACAGTGGTAACTACAAATGTGTTGACAAAATTTTGACATGAGCAACCAAGAAAAATTAGTTTTAGATTAGCACAATGGTAGTTAAAAACCTGTTGAGAATTTTTTTAAAATTGTTTTTGCCATATCTCTCTATCTCTAACTCTGTCGATCCTCAAACTTTACTAGGACACTTGAAATTTCATTTCACACCTTTTATTCCTTGAGGTCCCATCTCTCATTTCCACTTCCATTAGCTGTAAATCTCATTTTTTGACTTTTTTGAGTTTTGTCATAACTTTTTCATTTTTTATCCTCTTGCTTCAAAAAATTTCCATAATGTTCCTTTCCCTTTTCTGATCCTTTATTTCTCTTAGAAATTTTTTCTAATTTTTCTATTTCAATTCTAAGATTGCCCCTACCCTCATTAATCATACCCAAATAGTGCAAAAAAAAAAAATCATAAATGTACATGTACTCCTTCCACTTTAGTCCAAATAAAAAAAGTTCCTTACTAATTGTGTCATAAAACTTGTTTTTTCTCTCTTGTAGAGAAAAAACACTGGTTATGGTAGTCACCCATATAGGCACAAAAAACATGTAGGAAGAACTCACCACATTGAAAGCCTAGGGTATCGAGTTAACTGAAAGGATGAATATACTGAATCAACAAAATAGTGTTCTCCTCAACAAGTTGTAGAAGGAGTCTTCCTCAGAGAATAGTTTCTCTTCTCACCACACATCACGTGGGCCTAAATAAAAATTTCCATGATTCAATGGTAGAGATCCTACTGGATAAATATATCGAGCTGAACAAATCTTTAACCTTCATAATACTTATTCTGGCAACAAAGTCCCAATTGCTTCCTTTCATTTGGAACAAAAAGCACTTTAATGGTACCATTAGTATCTCAAGTCAAATTATGAACCCAATTGGAAAACCTTTGCATCCTTACTTTTGGGTAGGTTTGCTCCTTTGACATTCAAGGACTGTATAGGATATCTCACCAAACTCTGCCAGACAGGCACCATTCATGATTATCAGATTGCATTTAAGAAATTGACTAATCACACTGAAGGGTTATCAGATGACTTCTTGAAGAGTTATTTTATTAGTGTCCTCAAAGAGCCAATCTACTCAGAGGTGAAAATGTTTTAGCCCACTAACTTGATGTTTGCCTTGGGTTTGGCTAAGTTAGCAGAAGATAAACTCTTAGCATAACATTGACTTCCCATTTTTCCACCTATAAAGAACACAACAAACCCATGACCAACCACAGCCACACCGATCAAGCACCGTACTGAGGAAAAGATGTGGGCTTATGAGGAGAAGGGATTATGTTATAATTGTGATGAAAAATGGTTTAAGGGTCACTGGTGTATCACACAAAATATTTACTTGCTAGATATGTAATCACTACTAGAGCAGGACAATGAGCTCGATATCTAAAAATTCCAAGATTCTCAAGAAAAACAAAGCCTCTTTGATGACTTCATGGCTTGGGAAACCCAACATAAGATCTATCTCCATGCACTTACAGGTGAGACCACACCTCAAACCATGAAGGTCAAGGGGTTCTTGTTATAGACGTGGATTGCACCGTAGGTGAAAGTAGAAATGTTTAAGTCCTACTCTCAAGTCTAGTCCAACATGGAAATGACTCTAGGTTATGGGTTACCAAAACTTGGTTTAGTCCCTTAGGGTTTTTTATGAGGCTATCTTCTTAGATATAACCATATAGTCCCTTTTACTAAACCTATGCTATTGGGATGAAAAGGGATAGAAATACATGAATGGAAATCTATACTAAATGAGGTGATGTACTAAATGTTTGAAGATCCAATTTTATCTTGGACACTTATATGACTACTAATGAATTCAATCAAGATAAGGACTGGTTAGATTCTATAACAAGGTTGCAAGCATGAGTATTTTATATGGAGGTTGAAAAGGGACATGTGACTTGAAAGACAAAAATAAATAGATCTGTATAAGACACTATGGACTTAGAACACTTCAAAAAGAATGACACTATCTATCACTTCACATAACCTACAAGAAAATAATAGAATTGAAGTAAGGTGCATGAAGAACATACAAATGATGAATAGAAACATACACTTTGCACATCAAACTTTAGTGAAGCACACTTAGCATTCAACTAGGATCTAAAAACTATTTTATATTATTTCAAGAGAGCGTTACCAAGTGATTTTGGTAGAGCTTCGATATTTCCAACCAAGGGGATCCCAACCAAGAGCTCAAAGCCATTATATATAGGAAAAAAAAGGTGGGAGAGAGAAATTGGTGTTAGAAGGAGGGAATTAATAATCCCAATCCCATATAGAACAACCATCACCATAATCCTCCTTGAGCCTACTCTTGCATTAATGTCAATCTATCCTTTTCTAGTGTGATGGAGGATATGAAAACAAAGAAAAGTTGGAAGGAATGATTTTAGCTACTACATGAATCTTCTCATTCTCTTTTGTATCAATGTCTTTCATTACAAGGTAAGGTCTTTGTATTCATGGCACACTCGTGTCTATTTTTAGTGGCTAAGAATATGTCTCAAGATGTTCCTTCATTAATTACATATATCTACCTTTGATTTGAAATGTGAACCTGGCCTACTATAGGTTGAAAAACAATTTCAAAAATTAGTTTTCCTATAGTTGATACATCAATCTAGACATATCCATATCATATGAATAATTAGTAGCCCACCCTGATCTATATCAGGTCTAAAAAGACCTATTTTATCCATAGAAAGACTTAATGATGCTATTTGATCCTAAAATATCTACTCTTGGTCCAACCTAGATTGTGTTCAAGCTTAGTTCCATTCATACTTACTTTTTTTGGTTCAAAAATGGTTTTGTCAACTTCCATTGAAAGTCCTAGGTTCACCTTCATTTAATTGGCTATCGACCATGACTCGAATCACTGACTCATTAATTTTTTTATTTCACCATATGATCTTCATGATATGAGTTAAAATGATCCCTTGGATCTATCCTTGACCTATCAACTCTAACTAAGCTAGTATTACTTGGTAGCCTCACATTTGCACTCAATATCTACAGTCAATCTATCTACTGCTGCACTTGTGTCACATGGTTTCCTCTAAGATCCTTGACCTTTTGACTCAATCACATCCCATTAGATCTAAATCCATGATTAAATGTGAGCCATTGATCTTCTTAGGCCCATTAACCTTTCAATAATCACTCGCCATTGGATCTTCTATATGATTTAGTGTTGATTGTTGATCCTACTTTTTGATTCAAAATGGCTATTCCATGGGGATTAAAATTGGAATTTGCATGCCTATATCTGACATCTATGTGAATGTATTTGATGTTCATGTGACTGTCACTAAGATATTTGAAAATCAATGGTCATTTTCCATGTCTTAATTTTGACGTTTGTGCACCTGTCAATTGACGTCCATAGGAACGTCAATGATATTTGCATGACCGTCAATCTTTGGACCCTAATGGATGACTGATGAGCTAAAAATTTGACACTTACTAGAACATCACTCTGTTGGAATAATTTTCCCAATCCAAACCATTTTTAGGAAATTTTTTATATTAAACTTTTATTTTGACCTTTTTGTATCGAGTAATTTGTTTGATGGAAAAGACTTGCCTTTAGGACAATTTCCCTGAAAGAATTCTATCTTATACCTTTTGTTGCAGGATTTATGTGAAATAATTTCTCTAAAAGAATTAATCTTTATAACTTATGCTGTAGACAAAATTTCTAAGAGAATGAGCCTATGGGGTTCTAACTTAGCCTTTTTGAAGCAAACAATTTCCTCAAAACAACTAGGTCTTTAGAAAAATTATTATAGAACAATTTATCCAAGATAAGTCTATCTTTGTCTTCAGGACTTTTGACTGCATGCTTTTGTGTCGATACATTTTTATAAACAAAATGTTCAAGAGAATTGGTCTTTAGGGAAATTATTGTGGGACAATTTTACTGAAAGAGTTTGTACTTAGCTTTTACTTCGGATAAAATGTCTGAAATAAATTAAGTCTTAGGGGATTTTGTTTTGGGTAAAATGTCTGAATCAATTCCAAACACTTAGTAAAATATCCCAAAACATTTTCTCCCAAAATAATTCACACTTAGCAAAAATAAAAGCCTGAAATAAATTTTCAAGTAAGGACTTAGCAAAATAAAGGTTTTTCACTTAGCTTTTTAGCTTTCAAGCTCTTCTAGACTTATGCAACTTGCCCTGTTACTGGATCTTTAAAATATAAAATGAACTATAAAAACCTAAAGATTACGTGGACTTGTTCCATGACTTAGAACTACTTTGATCACCATGAGAATCTACTTAGACACTTTACCTCATTATGAAGACTTGTCCCTTAAGAATTAACAAAATACACTTCAAGCAAGATTCAAGTGTTTCAAAATATTTATAAGCTATGGGTGATTTTGGACCACTCATTCCATCCAAAACTTGGTCTACCTACTCAAACCATTTCTAGGCAAGATCTTTATGTGGGCCAAAAGTGGATAACATTTTTGGTGACTCAGCTGTCTTGACTATCCTACTGGGCATGAAACCTAGAATTTGATCAAGCTCATTTATGATGACTTAGATAAAAGAAGCATTATTTATAGAAATAACCTAGCTATATACTTGAAACATATTGAAGTAATGAGACAAACATGAATAAAAATAAAGTAACAAAAGAAAAAAAATAGCATGATCATTTCTTTCCATTTCTAGTTCTATTTTCAAATAGTTTTTCCTCACTAAGCTCCCCCTAGTGACTAGTCCTAGAGATGTTATGATAGTTAAATATGATAACTAAAATGTAGTTCTCCCAAGAAATGGGAAGAAAATGGAATCATATAGTTCATCTATTATCGTTGAATTTATAGGCATACATGACCCTTTTCATTCTTTGAGAAGATGTTATTGTGTTTATATCTTGTAACACCTTCCCAAACAAGGGAAAATTGTAGACACCTAAAAGTGGCAACCAATAACCTCCAACTAGGCTTTTGACCAATTTCTATCAAAATGCACAATTTGGCCTAAAAACACTAAAATATTTAAAATTGTCATATAAAAGTGCCAATTTTGGCCAAAGTATCATTAAATGAGGTAATGAAATTTATGAGACAACTAACTTTGATCAGATCATTTTGAGTCAAAATGACATTTTCATACCTGGGTGCTCTGGATTGCTCTTTTCTACCAAATTATTACATGAGACACATGCCTTTGTTATTTTATGTGGGAAACATACTAAATGGGATCATAGATCCAACAAATCTAACATCACCTTCTTATTCCAATATAGTTAAATTCCAAGCCATTAATACAACATTTTGACCAATTTGATTAATTTATTCACCAATGGACAAGATTTGCACCAAAAGTGAAAATCATGTTTAAGGCTAATTAATCTGAATCAATAGCCTAATTAAGAACTTCATGAAACTTTTTGAATATTTATTTTTAGAAATTGATATTAAATATCTACATCATCAAATGACATCATTTCTTGGAAAGACATCCCCAGGCCATAAATGCATAAAATATCTCATCAAGCCATCCCATGCCTCATTAAAACCTTCCATACCTCTTTAATGCCTCTCTATCCCAAATATTTATGAGTGAATTTATTTAATTTGGCCTCCGAAATTGAATGTATTCTTAGCCACACATATCCATCTTGAGATGGATGGCTCAGGTTCATTCTAAACATTTTGCAAAATCTATAAATAGGAGGCCTTACCTATTGATTTTTAAGCTCTTTTAAGCCAAAGTTACCATGCATAAATAGATTCAAAGCAAATATTTATGTAGTGTTATTATTCCCAAATATTCAACTAAAGCCATCACAAGCCAAAGGTACCAAGAGGAGATGAAGATAGCCACACCTCATTGGCAAAGATCTCTTAAAGCACAAGCTGAGTAAGCCAAAGAAGGAGCCTTTTGAAGCAATCAAGGATTTGATAATAAGTTTGTGTTTTGTGTTCACATTTATCATTTTTTTCCATTTCTAGTTGTGTTTTCAAATGGTTTTTCTTCACTAAGCTCTCCCTAGTGACCAGGCCTATAGATGCTATGCTAGTTAAATATGATATCTAAGATGTAGTTCTCCCAAGAAATGGGAAGAAAATGATAACTAAGGAAAAAAAATATAATGGAGATATAATAATAGGAATGAAATCACAAAATGGCAAAAGGGTGATGTAAAAGGCCAAAAAATATGGGGAAACTAAGGAATAAGTGATTTGCTTGTGACTTAGTAAGGGTTCCCAGAATCCTTAAAGCAAAGAAGTGGTCAATGTTTTTAGTTTTTTCTAAATTATTTTTTGAATATTTTTATAAATTTTGGGGTATCTCAACTTGATTGAGAATGATGAGACACTAAATGGTCCAAGCTCATGAAACAGTGAGAGCATTACTTAAGTTGCTTACAAAATGATAAGAGCGTGGTTTAGGGTGCTCATAAAATGGTGAGATCATGGATTAGGGTGACTGATCTAACCTAAAAAATTATCGAATTCTACATACATAGTCCTAGGATGGGACCTTAAGTCATTGTAGTTCCACCTTATAGTGGAGGAATCTAACTAGTGTAGCAACCAATTCAAACAAAACATGCATAGTTGGTATAAAGACACAATATGACATAGGAAATGGCTAGTTGGTATGTCAAGGTATGAGAAACAAGCGTTTCCCCTAGTTTTCCCATAAGTGGTTATAACTTAGGAAATGATAATATTCATCCACTTAGCCATTATAAAGTTGGGCTTGGTTTTTTGGAGTGGGCAATGGAATAATGGTAGGTGGGGTTGGCTAAAGTTTAGGAAATAGTGGTATGAGAGGTCTTGGCATGAGTTTCCCTACTTGTATAAAATAGTTTTTTTCTCTTATAGCTATCTCATAAGCCCTAGGAAGAGTTATCCCACCCATAGATTGGATCATGACCATAATGTCTGAATTCAATGTTCTCAAATAGTAAAAGAAAGCATAATTGGGTGTGGGCTTAATGATGACAAGGATCTTATCCAAAGTATTTTAGAATTTATAATTGAAATCAACCATATATTCTTCGGGTTCCCTTTTTATTGAGGTAAGTTCTTTCACGAGTGATACATGGTCACCTCTATCCTCAAAATGTTTACATAGGCACTCACCAAACTCATCCCAAGTATTGATTAAGGTGAGACTTAAACCTATATACCATTGTAGGGCTTTGCCCTTTAAGCATGTGGCTAGTAATTTCATGGCTACATTATCTTGTGTAATATGATGTACTAAGCAAAGGTCTAAAATATCAACATTGTGTTCTATAGGGGTGGTGGAGTTTTCTCTTGTAAAATATGGTAGGATATTCAAAGAGGCAATATGGATGTCATCATATTGCTAAAGATAAAGGGGAATACACCCATCAAAGGGTAAAAAATCCTAATTTCTCAATAACATTATGAATGGAATGAGAACTAAATCTCACCTAAAATAGAGCCTCTTGAACAACAGTGTAGCCTATGCTCTATGAGGTGAGTGGTTTATGCTACACCTCCTGACAGGGGACAAGGATGTTCTTACTCTCCTTATTCTTAAGGGTACTATAATATCACTAAAATAGAAGTTGATACCCCTTGTAGATGATATTATTCCTCTTGGAATGTAGGTAAGGGGCTAGCTTTTATGGACCAAATATGTTTGGAGTCACCAAGTGCTCTTGTTGAGTGTTTGCTACACTTGTTAGCCAAAGATAGCACCAATTCTTTAGCTTTTGTTAAAACATCCCACTAGGTGTAATAGAATTGTTATGGACATGGATTACACCCTAGCTAAAAGTATAAATGTTTAAGTCCTAATCTCAAATCTAGTCCAACATGGGAATGACCCTAGGTTGTGGGTTACCTAAACTTGGGTTAGAACTCTAGGGTTTTTTATTAGTCTAGCTCCTTAGATATAATAATATAGTCCCTTTTACTAAAAATATGCTATTGGGATGAAAAGGGAGAGAAATACATGAATGAAAATCTATACTAAATGTGGTGATGCACCAAATGTTTGAAGATCCACTTTCAAATTGGACACTTCTATGACTACTAATGAATTCAATCAAGACAAGGAATGGCAAGATTTTATGACAAGGTTACAAGCATGAGTATTTTGTATGGAGGATAAAAAGGGACCTGCGAATTGAAGGACAAAAAAATAGGTTTGTATAAGACACTATGGACTCAAGACACTTCAAGAAGAACATCACTGTCTATCACTTCATAGAATCTATAAAACACTGATAGAATTAAGAAAGGTGCATGAAGAACATACAAATGATGAATATAAACATAACATTCAACTAGAATCTTAAATCTGCCTTATATTATTTCAAGAGATTGTTACAAGTGATTTTTGTAGAGATACTATCTCCAATTGAGGGGATCCCAACTAAGAGCTCAAAGATAGTAATTATAGGAAGAGAAAGGTGAGAGAGAGAAATTGGTGATAAAAAAGAGGGCATTAATGAGCCTAATCCAATACAAAATAACCATCACCATAATCTTCCTCGAGCTTGCTCTTGCATTAATGTCACTCTATCCTTTTCTAGAATGATGGAGGATATGAAAACCAAGATAAGTTGCAAGGAACAATTTCAGCTACCATATGAATCTTCTTGAGCTATTCTATATTAATGTCCTTCCTTGCAAGGCAAGGTTTTCATATTCAGGGCCATGCTCATGTCTATTTTTAGCAGTTGAGAGTATGGCTCAGGATGATCCTCCATTAATTAAATATATTTACCTTTGATTTTAAATATGAACTTGGGCTTACTATAGGTTGAAAACCATTTTAAAATATTGGTTTTCCTATAGTTGATACATCTATCTAGACATATCCATATCATACAAATAACCAATATCTTACCCTAATCTATATCAGTTCTTAAAAAACCTATTCTATCCCTTTAGAGCCTTAATGGTGCCATTTTATCCCAAAATATCTAATCTTGGTCCAACTTGGATCATTCTTGAGCTTGGTTCCATTCATACTTACCTTGCCTGGGTTAAAAATGGTTTTGTCAACTTCCATTGAAAGGCCTCGGCTCACCTTCATTTAATTAGCTATCAACCATGAATCAGATCATTGAATCATTTATTTCTTGATCACACCATTTGATCTCCATGATATGAGTTAACATGAGCCCTTGGATTTGTGCTTGACCTATCAACTCTAACCGTGCTGGTGCTACTTGGTGGCCCTGCATTTACACTCAGGATATGTTTTTAGTCTATATATCTATACATTTATGCCATGTGATGGCCTTTAAGATCCTTGAATTTTTAACTAACTCGCACACCATTAGATTTAAATATGTGATTAAATATGAGCCATTGATTTCCTTGGGCCTATTAACCTATCAATCACCACTCAATGTTGGATCTCCTATATGATTTAACATCAATTATTGATCCTTCTTTATAAATCCAAATGGCTATTCCATGGGGTTTAAAATTGATATCTGTGTGCTTGTATTTGATGTCTACATGAACGTATTTGATGTTTTCACAACCATCACTAAGATATTTGAAAACCAATAGTCATTTACCATGTCTTAATTTTGATGTCAGTGCACTTGTCAATTGATGTCTATAGGAATGCCAATGATGTCTATGTGATTGTCAATACTTGGACCCCAATGGATGACTGCTGAGCTCAAAATTTGACACTTGCATGAACTTCACTATACTGGAATAATTTACCTGAGCCAAACCATATTTTATACTTTTTTACTATGGGTATTTTGTATCGAATAATTTTTTCAACAAAAATGACTTTGGATTTTGCCTTTGGGATAATTTCCTTGAAATAATTCTTCCTTGTACCTTTTATTATGGGCTTTACACGAAACAATTTCTATGAAATAATTAATCTTTAGAACTTATGCTATGAATAAAATGTCTGATAGAATGAGCATGTGGGGTTTTAATTTAGCCTTTTTGATGTGGACAATTTTCCCAAAATAATTAGGTCTTCAGGAAAATTGTTTCAGAATAATTTATCTGAGAGAAGTTTATCTTTGTATTCGATACTTTTGGTTATAGAATTTTGTGTCAGGACATTTATTGTGAACAATTTTTTGAGAGAAATGGTCTTTGGGGAAATTGTCACAGGATAATTTTCTTGAAAGAATTTGTGCTTATCTTTTTCTTTGGACAAAATGTTCGAAATAAATTGGGTCTTTGGGGATTTTATTTTGGATAAAATGTCTGAATCAATTCCCAACACTTAATCAAAAATCCTGAAACATTTTCTCCTAAATAATTCACACTTGGCCAAAATAAAATCTTAAAGGAAATTTCCAAGTAAGGACTTACCAAAATAAAGGTTTTGCACTTAAAATTTTAGCTTTTAGGATCTTCTAGACTTGTGAAACTTGCCTTGCTGCTGGATCTTTGAAAGCTTAAATGAAATATGAAAACCTAAAGCCTATGTGGAATTATTTCATGACTTAGAATTGATCTAATCACCATGAGAACCTGCACAGACACTTTACCTCATTCTAAAGACATATCCCTTAGGAATTAACAAAATACACTTCAATCAAGCTTAAAGTGTTTCAAAAGCTTTGCAAGCTATGGGTGATTCTAGATCACTCATTCCATCTAGAACTTGGTTTACCTACTTAAACCATTTCTAGGCAAGATCTCTATGTGGGCCAAAAATGGCCAATAATTATTTAAAACAATTCCTCTCACAGTCCTCATCGACTCTGGTAGCACGCATAATTTCATTGATCCTCATATTATAAATCATGAAGATTACTTTATTCACCCTTGTTCCAATTTTAAAGTCATGATTTCTAATGGGGAACATTGTCCTATAAAGGGAAACATCAAAATGTGCATATCATGATAGGTGATTATAATCTTCACTAAGATAGGTTATCCCTACCTTTAGGGGGATGTGATGTGGTCCTAGGGGAATAATGTATCTACACATTAGGTCTTATTCTATGGGACTTATCTGATCTTTAGATGCAATTCACTGATAGTGGCCAAAATCACACCTTAAAAGGGTTATTGCTCAAATCTGCTAACATCATTAGTTCTCATTGCATGGAAAATATTCTAAAGAAAGGTTCACATGGGGTCATTTCCCAACTATACTCCATCCAAATACAAATTATCACTTCTAATAACTACCCTATTGATTTTCAATCCATCCTTGACAAACATTCAACCATTTTTATAGAGCCAATGGGTTTTCCCCATTCAAATCCTAAAGATCATCACATCTCACTCCTTCCAAGAAGCATCCCACCCAACATCTGACCATATCACTATCCCCATCTAAATTTTTTTGAGATTGAATAGCTAGTATGAGAACTCCTCAAGTTTGGAGTTATTCTTCCAATTACTAGCCCATACTCCTCCCCAGTGCTTCTTGTCCACAAAAAATATGGGTTATGGCACCTCTGCATTGACTTCCATGCCCTTAAGCACCTCACTATCAAAGACAAGTTTCCAATTCTAGTCATCTATGAGCTCCATGGGGCAAAATTTTTCTCCAAATTGGATCTTTATTTTGCCTATCATCAAATCCAAGTGCATGCTGATCACATTCCAAATATATATTTTTGAACTCATGAGGGTCACTATGACTTCTTGGTCATGCCATTTGGACTTTCAAATTCCCCTTCAACATTTTAGGCCCTAATGAATAAAATATTTCAATCTTTCATCCAATTTTCTTTGCTTTTCTTTGATGATATTTTGATCTATAGTTACACATGGGTAGAGAATATCCAACATATTGATAGGGAATTATAATTTCAAGTAGATAATTAATTATGTGTCAATTAGTTTGAGTGTTCCTTCAGTCAAGAAGAAGAAGAATATCTAGGGCACATTGTTTCAATCAATTAGAGTCCATGTGGATCCAGATAAAATCAATGTCATGCAACATTATCCTTAGCCAATGAACCTTAATAGCCTTCATGGATTCTTTGGCCTTATAGGATACTACTAAAAATTCATCAAGGATTATGAAAATATTACGGCTCCTTTGACTTCCTTATTAAAGAAGGATGCATTCACAGGGGATGCTATAGCTAACTAGGCATTCATGACACTCAACAAGCTATGTATAGCACACCAATTTTGGCCATGTTGGACTTCACTAAAATTTCACCATCAAAAGTGATGCATGTGGAAACAAACTTAGTGTTTTTCTTCTCTAAGAAGGTCATCTCATTTATTTCACTAGTAAATCCCTTTCTAGATGAAGTTTAGCTTTGTCTACATATGAAAAAGAAATGATTACAATTTTACAGTATAAAAATAGTGGCCATACTTACTTGAGAATCATTTTTTCATTAAAACTAATCACCAAAGTTTAAAATACTTCCTAGAAAAATGAGTCTCATCCCTGACACAATATAAATGGGCAAACAAACTCATGGGCTATGATTATGAGATCACATACAAGAAGGGTAAAGATAATGTAGTGGAATATTATCTCTCTTGCATGTTCGAGGACTAGACTTATCTTTATGCCATCTCCATACCCATTCTGAACTAGTTGGAATCTATACACCAAGGGTATGCACATGATCCCTCTTTACACCAATTCATTAAATAATTGACAATTAACACCTCTACAGTACCACATTATTTATGGGATGGTTATTCTCTATGTTACAAGGGTTATTTGGTGCTTCCCAATATCATAGACCTTTATTAGGATGTCATTTTTTTCCATCATCAAGGCACTCAGGATTTCTCAAAATGTATGAGCATGCAAATTGAAATTTCTTCTAGAAGGGGATGAAAGGGGAAACTGAATAGTCCAAATGTGATACCTACCAATGCAACAAAGGTGAAACCATAATGATTCCTAGTTTACTTGAATCCTTTCCCATCCCTACTAGGATCTAGATTGATATTTCTATGGATTTTATTGAGGAAATACTTAAATCTAGAGGAAAAATAATGATCCTAATCAGGGTTGATTGCCTCTCTATATATATTCATTTTTGTGTCCTCAACCACCCTTATACAAATTTCAAGATCACACAAGTTTTCTTGGATTAGATCTTTCATTTTTATGGAATCCCTTCTTCAATTATCTATGATTGTGATGCAACTTTCACTAGCCACTTTTAGATAGAGCTATTCTGATGCACATGCACATAACCAAAGATGAGCTCGAGGTATCATCCTTAAACCAATGGCCAAACAAAAATCATCAATAAATGCTTGTAAAAATTCTTTCATTGCTTTGTATCAGAATAATAACACTAGTGGGAAAAGTGGTTCCTCATAGAATGGTGGTACAATACCTCATGCCACACTTCTACTAAAATGACTCCATATGAATTAGTTTATGGTCAAGTGCCCCTAACACCTCTCGTATACACCTGGTAGTTCTCCAGTTCATGAAATCAACACTACCATCTACCATTGGGATTATATTCTCAACATCATGTGGGATAATCTTCATTTGACATAAAACCAAATGAAGTAGCATATAAATCAATACCACTATGAGTGCACCTTTTAACCTGGTGATATGGTTTTTATTTGTCTAAATATATATAAATAGTCCTCCTTAAAAATAATAGGGCATCATAAGCTTTCCCTAACGTTTTATGGGCCATATAAGGTTATCCAATAAATTGGGTCTATTTCTTACAAGTTGGAGCTTCCACCTTCCTCCTGAATTCACCCAGTCTTTCATTTCTCTTATTTGAAGAAAGTTTTTGGACACCATCAAAGTGTAGATAGTTTTAACTAAACTTGATAATGAATGATCCATCCTTCTCAAATCAAAAGCTTTCTTATATATGCGTACCCACCAACTTCGCTCCCATTTTATCATGAAAGTCTTAATCTAGTGGCATGGCATGTAACCTGAAGATGCCACATGGGAACCATTATTCCAAATTCAACAATGATTCCCACATCTAAAGCTTTGAGGATAAAGATTTTTATATGGGGTAAGTGATGTTAGGAACCCATGTCCTACCCTTATCCTTGCATTATTAGTGTATTAGTCACTATGGATGCATATAATTTGTAAGTCATCCCTTTAGCATATTTGAATTATCCCACATGCATGATAAGTATTAGTTGCTAGAATAGATTTAATTATTTAAGTAACATGTTTTAAATATCCCACATGCATGGCAAGTATTAGTCGCTAGAATAGAATTAGTATATAAGTATTGAGGACCAATGAAGGCATTCATGAATATTATTTTATTGAGCTTTCTTAAAGGAGGTTCCCCCTCAAAGTTTCCTATGATCAATACAACATATTTGAATTATGTTGAGTTAATTTTTGAATTTTATTTTATTATTCCATTATTTTCTTTAGTTCGTAAATCTATGCAAAAGGTTCTTCACAATTCCACATTGATTTTTTTGCTAATCTTGTAAGTCATAATATGAGATTGTTTTATTTGGTTATGCTTATAGTGGTATAAGGGAAAAATATTTTTTTTGGTAAATCTATAATGGATGGAAAAACATGGATCCTCGAATACAAGATCTCAACAACACTTCAAGGTTGAGGGGTGGTTTTACATAATATATATTTTGTGAGGTGGATTATTTTTAAGATTTATGAGGATGTCAAGTTTAAATTTGGATTATTCCTACCACCCAATTTCTCCACATACTTGTCATAATTTTAGAGCTCCAACTTAAAACAAGCTCCTTATCAAAATTGTTTTAATTCAAAGTTTACTTTTGAATAATACTCAACTATACAAAAAGAATAGGTAGGGCCAAACATGGGAATATTTTGAATAATTCTTATTACAATTTTAGTATGATTTTTTTTTTTGAATTTAATATTATCTTTTCACGAAATAATGGAATGCCTTCATAATCTTATGAATCAAAGTTGATGAATGGCCAACTGGTTTATAATTAAATTGAAAACAAAGATATCATGGTTTTGTACATGAATTTGAAACCAATTTTATTTTATGGAGCATTGCAATGCACTTTTGCATTGCTTCTATTTAAAATAGTTGTTATGATGTTCATGTTATAAATGAAAAAGAGATTGTCTTGATTAAATATTATTATGTTGTGGATTGTTTTGAATGTAAGATTATGTTTAAATTAAAAGTTTGAATTTCAATTATTTTAATAAATTAGAGTGACATGCCTTCTCTTTTATTTGATTTACGTGAAACATGAAAAGGTATATTGTTTTGATTCATAAATATTTGTCATGGATTGTTACCTTACAAGCTAAGGTGAAAATTGGAAATAAATTTGTTTAAAGGATGTAACTGCTTGTTAAATAGGTGAGTGGCTAGATAATGAAAGGCATATTACCAAATAGAATGTCATACGTGGTAGAATAAAGAGTCTCCTACTTTTATAGATATTCCCTGTTTCCATGTGGTTGGCACAACATAGTAGATAAAATGAAATCTCACAAATTCTAGAAATCACCTCCGAAAAAGCCACTCCAAATTAACCTTTTCTCCTTTTTAAAAGAAAATAAACCATCAAAAATTTATAGAATAGAACTTAGTTTTAAATTATAGTTGATGGAAAATATAATGGACATACAACCCCCTGACTTCAATGTATTGTGATAAACCTCAACAATAGTATGAATTGTTGTAGAAGCATCTACTAACACAACATAACAACCATGTCATTGAGCCAAAAATTTAACCTATTTATATTTATTAATTTAAAAATATATGAATTTTAATAATGCATTTACTAAATTATAGTGGAAATAAAGGTCAAGTTGCATGTTACAAGGTAGAGCTGGCTATACAATGTTTGAAACGAAATTTTGTTTTTTTCATTTGAAGTTTTATATAGATCACAATGTGTGACAAGTTGAAATTTGTAATGAACCTCAATTTTTGTTTAGTGTACATTATATATATGTAAGTAATTATGGGAACATGAAGCAGAAATGAGTATAACAAACTCAAAGCATAATAATTGTAGGTAATATTTGGGGTTCAACCATCCCACTAATTTAGAGTAATGGGTAGGGTTATAGAAAAAGTTCAAGTTTGTTACAACATTCAATAAGCCAAGGTATACCTATTAAATTTCAATCTTGTTACTACAATCTCAAAGTTAGTGAGGATACATATAAAAACAAATCACATGTAAACTTGAAGAGTACATAGAGGTTGAGGGGGTGAAGAAGAATTTATCATATGTAACCAAAACTAATATTATTCAATTTTCAATTTACTAGTTTAAAATTGGGTGGAATAATCTCAAAATGTTATAAATTCTCAATTTGTTTGTTTAAGGTTTGGGGATAATCTCAAAAGGTTATTGAATTTTTATTAATATTTTAGATAAATAAATAAGAATGTATCATAGGTAGGGAATTATTTTTAAAATTTTGAATTTTCAATCTACCAAGTTGGGTGTTTTTATAATTTTTGTATGGTTTTATTCATTAATTTATACAAAATGATTTTCTAATTCTGATAGAAAAAATAAATTATTTAATATAAGTTGAGGTGACTATTTATTTGAATTCTAAATGGGGAATATGCTTAGGAAAGTCTAACATAGATGATCAATATGTGAATAAAATCCACTAAAATTTTCCTTCACGAGTAATGCATGGGGTTAAATTATATGCAGAGGTGATATAACCATGTGTCAATGTACATAAACATATTTAGAATGATAAATTTTACATGGTGTTGAAGATCTTGGATGTGATTGAAATGGATTACTTGACAAATATATCATCTTAGAAGTTGAGATAGATGGTGGAAAGGTAGGTGCCTATACTGATAAGTCATGTGGAGAAGAGATTTATATTAGATTTCAGTGATTGGATTGTCAAAATTAGCCACTACTAGGGAAATTAGGTGGCAAGCCATTGGCTACACTTTTTTGGCCCAAAAACAAGAGGATGAGGAAGAAGAGGAGACAAAGGAGCAGAGCAAGGTGAGTTTAAGTGATTGTTTGTATTTCCTAGAAGCATAAGAAATTGAGGAGAGTGAATCCTTCTTAAATTTTTGATTTGACTCATGTTTACAGAGCATTCCATATCAATACATGCCTTGGATTGAAGGATATATTCAAGGATTGATACTATGAGAAAAGTAAGTTACAGTGGAATTTATATTTTCAGATCTCTTATATGAAGGATTTTATTGAGTCTCATCATATTTTATTTGGAAATATTTTTGGTTTTTAATTGTTGAGGAGTGGGTTTTGAGGATTGGGGGTGGGTTGATCTCTAGATCAAAGGTGGAGGATATTTGGGATATGGTTATCAACTGGATAGCAAAGTCAATCAATATATGAATATTAAATTTAATTTATGTGTAGACACTAAATTATATTTTTATATGACAATTTAGTCTTGTACATTTGAAAAATACCAATCATGTCTCAATCCTTCAGTTCATGACCTTCTCTCTACTAAAAACCTCTTGTTTACCATCTAAATGTGTCTAATTACTTATCTTATAATCCAAACCTAAAATTATTATGATAAAGATCACTTGTAACCTTCATTATACATAAATCCTAGTTTATATCCTACACATATAGTTACAAATACTCATAAATTCTTTACCCTACGAGACACTAACATCAACACTAGTGTCCCAAATAAGACACTAGTGTCCTTACCTTCCAAATGTTTAAATTATAAATATTTTGACATGTATGGGTTGGCATATTTGTATTCCTTAAATATCTTGGGAGATTATTTTAAAAGGTTCAATATAAATACAAATCAAAGGTCATTCACTATCTCTCAAGAAATATCTACCAAATAGAAAACAAACACCTCTCAAACTCACACTACACTACTGAAAATCATTTGCACAACTAAGCTATACTGACTTAGTCTTCCCTATTTACAAATCAATAATAAGATCAATATTATTATAGGTATAAGGAATTTAAATATCAATACATGATTAGTATTTGTTAATTTACAAGTTAGATAACTAAATGCACTCACATATAAAATATTGCACAATTATTCACACACAAGCCACATAAGGTTTAGAACTATGCCAATCTGAGGCCTTATTCAAAGTATATGGATATGTAGGTAATATTATTTGATATAGATGTCTTTGAGGTTGAATTTATTTCACTTGAGCCCACTAACCCATGTTTTTAATGGTGACATGCCAAGCTAGAGGACATATGGTTTTTAGTAAAAGAATGATTTTGGGAACCTGTGTGCACAATCCAAATTAATAAACTATAAGGAGATAATGGAACCTAATATGTGTAGGTGGTTATTCCATAAAGATCTTGTATCTTGAGCTAGATAAAATCCTCAAAACCATGACAAAAGCATCAATGGTAGTGTTTAGGTTGACAAAGAGCTATTTTATAAAATCTTATGAATCAAGACAAAAAATTAATATTTGTTCTTGTACACATGTACATCTCATATATACATGTACATCATTGAATAATATAAGTATTGTATCTCATTTATATTTCAACTATAAAAATATTTTTTGGCATTGTACTTATCTATATTAGCATGTTATTAGATTCAACATATTTGTCAAAATATTATAAATCTAAATTCATTTAGTTGGATTGAATTTATAATATCTTACTCCATAGTTGATTAGGTTTTAGATTAAGGTAAAATCAGGTTTTGAAGGGGCCCCGAAACCCTTTACAGATCAAAAAAGATAAAGCAATACAAACCACCTGGACAGGCAAACCCACTGAAAAAATAGTAACAAAACCAGGTTTTACATGGACCTAAAACCAACAAAATAAACCATTTAAAGCTCCCTAGGTTTTACAAGGACCTGAAACCTAAACAAAAAAACCAAGCTCTATGACCTGAAACAAGAATCCAGGTTTTACAGGGACCTGTAACCTTAAAAAATCCATGCAATAATAGATCTGTAGATTTCAAAGCCACATTAACATGAGGAGGGATTTAAGGGAGCCGCATAAACATTCACCCTCAGCCCCCAACCCCAACCAAACAAACAATAAAACAATCCCCAGAACTAGCACTGCCATCGCCCAATCTATCCACCTAATCATCAACCCATTCTCCCCCTCTACTAAACTCAGAGGATTCACTACCTTGGAAATCAAAATTTTGTCAATGACGTTTGGAAGCACTTCTACATGAGCCACAACCCCACATACAGAAGGCAATGGTGAATAACCAGATCTGACAACCACCCTAAAAAACTCATCTTCAATCTTGACCCTGGGGTTATAGAAAAAATATATCCCCTCCTGATCTACTATTATCACATCAGCTACTACCATGGGGATCCGTTCAAGGCACTCCCCACGGCCAAACCGTCACCACACGTGCTGGTCAAGTATCTCAACAGCCAACTCCTCTCCACATGCTAGTTTTGACAATCCATATAGGGAAATAAAGTTTCCCCCATCACATAATAAAGGATTCTCATTTCCACACTGCACTCAGCACCATGGTTCCCTTTGCATCTGGGAACTGGTCACCAAAAACCATGGTCGTGAAGGTTAGGGTTTCAGTGCGGCCATATCCTCAGCCGCGCTCCCTCTTCCCTTGGCCATATGCAAACATTTGTTGATTAGTTGATTAGGTTATTCCTTCATAATTCATCCAAAAATGGTTAAAATTTTAGTGAACCCATCCTGTAAGTACTCTTGCATAACCCTAGCTTGTTTTAGGGTTTCTAACCTTCTAGGGTTTCCAACATTCTAGAGTTTTAAATTATCATAATTATTGAGTTCTAATTTTCATATCATGTTGGAGTATTTTATAGAATTTGTATTTATATATTTTATTTTTCTCATCTTAGTATTTGGAACATTTAAAATGTATAAAAATATACCACTTCCTCCTCCTAACCCTAATGAGGGTGATAACTACTTTCCCTCTAACTAGGTCCATTATATCACAACTCCAAATGGTAAGGTAGTGCATCTTGTAATGCCAAAATAAGGTAACTAACATACCCTTCCTAAAATCCCTCCACCTACCATATATTCTCTAGATGATCATCTATGTATATGCATGTTCAATCCAAATTAGCTAGGGTTTTTTATTTTGAATCCCTTAAAGATCAAATAATCACTATGGGAAGATCGTTGAAGAGTTTCAAAAGCAAAATCAAGATTTCTATTCAAATATCACAACATCAAAAATTATATTACATATACACAAAATCCATAATGTACTAGTGTTAATCATTCATTTTTATCTTCATCAAGCAATGTTGTGCCAAACAAGGTTTCTTATCAAAATAAGAAGACAAAATATAATTCATCTACAACTAGTGATTTTAAAAGTATGTAAAAGCCTAATAAGAGTTCAAGTGAGATTCTAAGGGAAATGCTTAGAAATAAGTTGATCAATCTAACTTATATACATCCTTTAAGGAGGTCAAAATATTATTATTCATATCATATAATGCATGGGCATCATACAAATAATTGTTTGGTTTTGAAAAAATCAAATCAAAATATAATTGATAGTGGTGATCCTATAATAAAAACATCGATCAAACAACCCACTCACCTTATGAGTGCATATCCTATGAAAAAAGTGCAAAAGGAACAATATTAGTATAAAAGGATAATTCAAAGAAAAAATAGATGGAATTAAAATGAATATATCAATAAAATATTCAAAAGGAATACGCATAACAAGAAAATATTTAATAATAAAATTTAAAGCAAGAAAATAATCAAAAGTAAAAAGTAGAACAAGCAATGTTACAAAAAGATCAAGATGAGAAACCAAAATTATAAAAGGTACAAGATGAAAAGAAACAATTACAAAAGAGGTATTGTAAAGGAAATTTAAAAAAAATAGAAATTTAAAAATCAAATTCAAGGTAAGAAAACAAGCATTCTTAAAGAAATATTTCTAACAAAAGAGGTCAAAAAGAAAGAAACACTTGAGAATTTTTAAATTTATATATGTGGTTGTAAAGGGGGAAATTACAAACATTCCCTCATATCAAGATCCTTTTACTATCACTACTCACATGGATGGAAATTAATTTATAGGTATCAAGGTTATGTACTATCAAAATATAATGTTTTGTTCTATGTCATTTCTTATCTCTCTTGGAAATAATTATCAACACTTAGATCAAACTATTGTATCTGCGACATGTATGGGTCAACAAAGTGAAGAGTTTGTTTTGATTCAAAAGAGTGTATTATTTATTTTATTGTTATTTCAAATCAAAGTGGATAAAATGTTGTGTTTAGAGGATCATGGTTAAATTAAATATGAGCAATGATTTATAAAAATAAATATTGCATATCACTTTATCATGAAGGCAAGGTTACATCATTTTATAAAGAAGGAAGATCTTTAGATAAAAATTAATTAAAATAAAGCATATCCTCAACTACTATACACATTCATATAAGTAATGGTATATCAGTAAAGGTAAAGGACACAATACATATTGTAAAGAAAAATAAGGAAGACTAACACTACAATATGGAGTAGTTCATTATTCATGTCTAGATACAACATAAGAAACGAGTGGCATTTCACAATTTCAACATCAAGATACTCTAGATTACTATGATTATCATGATATGGATTAGGAAAAATATGAATATGAAACACATGATATAGGGCCTTCTTAAATTCATCTCCTTGATGAGTTCCTTTGCTTCTATTAGCACTTTTCATTATACATATATTCTTTGTTCTTTACATTAATCCTTATTGTTCTACATCTTATACAAAATTTATTATAAACCATTGGATTTATCTTTAAATTTGGGAACACTTATTCCTTTGTTTGACAACCAAATTCATATAATATAAGACAACTATCTTACGGAGCTTTCAATTCACATTATTTATGGCAACTTATTTTCTTATTATTTCACACCTATATATGATATCTCTCCCACTTATACCTTTAGGATCACATCTATCTACTTTTATATGAGTCCACATGGTCATACTTTCTATGTTATGATTAATTCTTTGTTAAGGGGTTTTCAAATCTCCTACTCCTCCTTCTATTTTCAAAGCCTTACTTTTTACCTTGTTTTTAATCTTATTCAATTGAATTTATAATGCAAATTTTACTTTTCAAATAATTTAGGAAATTAAAAAAAAATTCAAATAAAAAAATGCTAAAATATTTAGCATACACATGTTTACCAACTTTTACAAGTATGTTGTTTACTTTATTTTAGTAGATAGTGCCTCATTTCCTTTTCATAAACATATATGTTTCACAGGTACTTAAGTGTGATACACGAATACATTAGATACATGCTACATTAACATACAAATGTTGGACCTTTCCTCAACCCACTTGACACACTATGATTATGGCATCTAATTCATTGATAAAAATTGATACATGTTACATTATTTTATTATCACTTTACATTATCATGTTGAGATTATATGCTAATTATCACACATGTCTATACTCATGTTTACATCTTACACAATGTTCTAGATACACTATGTTACATGGAATTTTGATAGCATATGTATGTATGGAATAATATGATATTATTATATCAATTTCTTAAATTTCACTTATTCATCTATTCACATATCTTACTTGAGTGTACTTATTATTTATACCTTTTTATGAATATAGAACATTTGAACATGTTCCTTGTTTTTTGGCTACAGTTCCACTGAGTGTTATTTCTTTGGTCTGCAAACATTTGAACATGTCCACCCATTGAGTGTGCAAAAATTGAATATGCTTCTTGTTTTTGGTTTCCTTAAACCCCTTTTGCATGAAATTGAGTTCTCTTTTATGTGTGCTTTATTTTTTTTTCTTACTTTTTACTTATTATAGCTAGATGTTACCATGATCAATATAATACATATTAATTATTGTTGTGATTGGATATTGAAATCCTTATTGATACATATACTTAGATATGATACCAATATATGTTACTTTACTACATGATCGATACAAATATGGCATGGTTATATTATCATTTTGAGATAGGGTGAATACTAGATTGCATTCTCCTCACCTCAAAAGGGAGGCATATCAGTGGTGGCATGTCATAAAGACATTAGTACACACATATAATTGGAAAAATTGATACAATTAGATATAATTTGCATAATTTAGATATAGACTTGGGATAAAATCTTATGTATTTGGCACCAATTTTCATAGATTTGGGACAAATTTTTTAAATTTGAGACAAATATTATATAAAGTTTATAGATTAGGAGTTACATTTTCATTGATAATTCATCTCAAGACATATTATAGGTACATATGCCACATAAATGCACCATATTTTTTATTTAGACTATACATCACTTATAAAAAATTTGATGAGGGGCCACGAACATGGTTCATTCCTCTTTCATCTTACAGTGTTTCATTAACCTTTTTGAGATGCATTGATTGATCATTTACATATTGGAATAAGTAGGATCCATTAATTAAAGTGGTCTCTATTTAGTTCCCTAAATGGTATTGGAGCTACTACCTTTTTTAGTTTCATATGGTTACACTACTTGACCTTGGCTAGATTGGCTAGATTATGTTTACATTTGAGTTGTGTGATTAAGACTTAGTGTTCTAAATGGCTTTACCACAAATGACACTTACACAAGATTGGGGGAATGATCACTATCATATTCCCCTCTTCGCATCTATTTAATTTTGAACCTCTCTCTCCAATTCTTCAATAAGGAAGAATCATCACCAAATCAAAGTACTAAGGGGAAACATGGTTGCATTAAAACACGTGTATTCCTTCATTACTCTCTTTAATTTCAAACATTTAAATTATTTAATTTTTATATTATATACACTAGTTACACTTTAACATACACTTTTTTTCAAGTAATACAAGCATAACAAACTCAAATGGGGATCAATAAAAAATTGAGGTGTGATATACACACCAAGGTGCATATTTATTTCCTTTAATGCAGTTATTCTATTCTTATGCATTACTAGGTTAATTTGGGAGAGGGGGATATAGATAATAAAATCTAATTTGATATGACATGCTAGTCTTGTGCACTTAAAAAATACTAATCATGACTCATTCTTTCACTTCATGACTTTTATGTTTCCAAAACGCTCAAATTTGTCATCTCAGGTGCTTAATTGCTTATCTTATAGTTTAAACCTCATATTGGTATGATACAGATTACCTACAACCTTTAATCTACTTAAAAATTATTTTATATCCTTCATAGACAATTACAAATCCTTAACAACTCTTTACCCTTTAGGACATTGGCATCTATATTAAGACACTAGTGTCAATACTAGTTTCTCAAATTTGATGCTAGTCTCCCTACCTTGCAAAAAATCAAATTGAAAATATTTAAACATGTATGGGTTGGCCTATCTATATTTATTAACCCTCATATGAGATTATTTCAAAAGTTGTGGTATTAATACAAATCAAAGTTCAGTCACTATCTATCAAACAATATCTAGTAAATACCAAGTAAACACCTTTCAAACTCACACAAATAATTTTCACAACTAAGCTATAATACCCTATTATTACATATCTCTAAATTATATATATGAGTAGTCATCTTACAAGTTTAAATCATTTAAAGATCAACCTAGGTTTAGTATTTGTCAAGTTACAAGCTAGATTACTAAATCCACTTACATATACAATATTTTACAAATTTTAACACACACCCACACAAGGCCATATTATAATTATATAGATATGTAAGTATTTATATTTGACTAAGGGGTATTTAATTTTATATCAAATTCAATCCCACTAACCCATGTTTTGCAATGTGATATGCTAAGTTAGAAGACATAGGGTTTTGAGCAGAAGAGTGACATTAAGAACCTATACACACAATCCAAGTTGATAACATAAAAGGAAATAATGAACCCTAAAAATCATGGGTGGTTGTTCTAAGAAATAAGTTGTATCTTCAGTTAGACACAAGTGTTGAAACTAAGACATAGAGTCTATGGTATTGTCCACACTGACAAAAATGTATGTTTTAGATTCTGATGAATCAAGGTAAAACATCAGTTTATCTTTTTATGAAACTTTATAGTAATATTTAATTACACATTATTGAATAAGCTAAATATTGTTTCTCATTTGTATTGAAACTTTAAAAAAAAAGGCATTCTATTTTTATATATTTAACATATTATTAGATTCAACATATTTATTAAGATATTATAAATTTGAATTAATTAAATTGGTCTACTTTTAGAATATCTTGCTCCATATTTGACTATATTATTATCTCCTAACCCATCTAAAATGGGTTAAAAATCATGTTACTATATTTCAAAGTCAACTAAGATGCATGCTTATGCTTTAATAAATATTTGACAAAATTGACTATGCAATTATGAATCTATGTCATTTACAAGAGTTTGCTTGCATTCATCATAATAAAAATTGTTATACCCCTTAAAAATAGAAATATAAAAATATATTTAAATCCAATCTCATATTCATACATCTATATTATTTTTACTTTAATCATTATGCATATAACACTAAACTTCAATAAAAACATCACCATCACCATCATTTTACAGTCTAAAATGAATTGGGAATTTCAAGGATAAGGGATTGGGATCTAAATCTTGAAAATTTATATTTGGTTTTGAGGATTTTCAAAAAATTGATTGGAATATTTGTTAGATAATGCTAATGGTTAAAACTATGTGCACATTATTTTCTTGACATATTTTGAATCACCATCCATGATTAATTATCAGTAAACATTCATGTTTGAGAACTCTAGATAAGTAACCCTAAATAAAAACACATTATGTCATGGGATGTTGAGAATGGATTGAAAATAAATAAATGAAAGTAAACATTGTAAATATATTGGTTAAATTAGCATTGTATTCTCTCCCCTTGACACTCGTATCTCCTTGGAATAATCATTCTCCTCAATAACTTTGTAATGTTCACTTTCATTTATTTCTTTTATATGTGTTCCCAATCTCATGACATTATGTTTATTATATTTAAGGATGCTGGGCTGGAGTTATCATACATGAATTTTTACTGATGATAAATCAAGGAAGGTGATTCAAAATGCATCAAAAAATAATTTACACAAAGTTTTAACCCAAAAATATGATTCTCAATATCATGGACTGTGAAAAAATCAAAGCTCTTAATGCTAATGTCATTTTTAAAAGAAACTCTATAAATGCAATTGGCAAGTGTAATGTATAACTCAATAGTGTTTTCCAAATTCTAGTGTGTATCAAAATTAAAGATTTCAAAGAGTATGGATATTCATTAAAAATAAATTAAAAAATGGAAAGAGACATTTGTTGGAAGTTAAAATAGTGATTATATTGATAGATATCTACATAGAATGTGAAATCATGAAGATGGAAGACACATTGTTCAACAAGATCCCTAAGATTTTAAAAGAAAAAAAGAACAAGTATAAAACTCAAGATTCTTATGTTGAGGCTCATGGCTCAAATGCACACACTTTCTTCTTTATTCATTGATGTTAATGTTACTACACTATTTTTCGAAGAGCCATCACCATTACCACATTCTCTAAGATTGTGCTAAACTTGGAGCTTTGGATTTTTTCAATGAAATATGTATACAAAATATGAAAATAATGTGAATTTATTCACAAAAATAAAACTAATTACAATCGAAACTTTATTGAAAATAATAATTTAAGCATGCAAAATGTTTATAAAAAAAAAAAAAATAAAATCTTTGTCACATATTATAGCTATGTCAACATTAATAGACTGTTGTAATTGGATATTTTGATTTTTTCCTTTTTTAATGTTTTCAATGACACCCACATCAATATCTATCATTATATTTGTACATCAAGAAAATTTAGAATAAGAACCTATTATAATTTTATGATTATATATCTATATGTATACATATATGTATATCTATATAGGTATATACATATTTGTGTGTGTGTGTGTGTGTGTGTGTGTGTGTGTGTGTGTGTGTGTGTGTGTGTGTGTGTGTGTGTGTGTGTGTGTGTGTGTACGCGTGTATGTGTGTGTGGTGTGTGTGTCTATATATATATATATATATTGTTATAAATAATTGAGACTTAGTAGATTTAAATCCTAGGTTATTAAAGGACTGAATATAACAATAACTTGAAATGAGTACAAGAAATATTTAACTTGACAAGTTCTTCCCAAATTAGTAAAGATATCAAGAAAGTGTACTTATCTAGAGAAAAAGGTGTTTTATGACTCAGGAGGATGGAACAGGCTTGGAGATTAGCCAATCATATTTCATTTTATGGCTATAGTTGAAAACAAAATTTAGATAGTAGCACCCATATGGAGATAGTAGCACCATGTGATGCTAGTGTCCAATTATGGTACTAGAATCCTTATTAGAAGAGATTTTAAAACTTTTATAAATGTTAAGAGAGATTTTGTACTATGTGTATATGATTTTGTGACTTTTGGAAGCTCATCTATGTCATTATTTTGCATGAATATCTTTTAAAAACCTAATGAACACTTGCACACATGAAATAATAACTGGAATAAATGCAAAAGAAATGAAAAACTAGGTTGTGGGATATTACAATCACATGGGAAAAAACCCCTATTATCTTGGATGTTGCCTACATTAACCCCAATGCTATTCATCTCATATAGCATGTAGTTATCCCTTAGGGAACATGCTTAATTAACATAGATGGTATTCCATAATTACTTTCACTTAGTCCCTTCTTTGATCAAGCATGAAAGTTTAGATGTGATAGTTGAGTAATATACAATGTGTTTAATTGACTATTGACTAATTTTATGTAATTATGTGCCAAGATAGTAAGTGCCAGATGGAAAATTCTTTGTGAGGCTCTTTATATAGAAGGAACTTTGATTTGAATATAAGAACTTGTTCAATAGTTGACAAGACACAAAAGAGGGATAAAAACATAAGAGAAGGATCAAGGGAGGGTTATGATCCAAAACACAGAATACAATGACCATTCAACCTTAACTTTCAAAAGGTGGACACTAGCACCATATGGCACTATTATTCAGATAAGGGCACTAATGTCCTAAGGTCCCAAAATAGAGTTAAGACTAGGTAGAATAGGCTACATGCCCTTATGACTGGGAGGGGATGACTTAGGACCACTAGGGGTGAAACAAATAGGGAAAACTAGACATAAAAAAGAATAAATACCTTAAATGACCATGTGAACAAGGGCTATATTCATCACTAAGACTTTCTTATTAAAGAATGACAAAAGACATAATATTTAAGATTGATTAATCAAATCAGGGTGTATACATTTACCCCCTTTTATTCTAGTTGTGGAATGAAATAAAAGTACTAGAATAAAATAAAAAGAGGAATGTGTACTTCTACTTCCCTGTACAAATTTTCTCTAGACCTAGCCCATTTCTTGGCCAAATAAGTGGATAGGAGCTAGAATGAAGTGTGTGAAGAGGAAATACATAATGTGGGTTCCCCTTGTAATGAATCTAAATAGTGAATTGAATTATGAGGAACAAAACCCTATTTTCCTCCCACTATGATATCTCAACTAACTTTTAGTATGTAAAATAAAAATGTGAGAACCAAGGCATGCTTGCCCCCACTCTAATATATGAATTGAATTTTATTATGTAAACTAAAAATGTGGAGAACCAAGGCATGCTTGCATCCACTCTAATATCTATATTAAATCTGATTATGTAAAATGTAACTGAAGGGTGAAACTATCACTTAGCCTTATCAATCTTGGTTTGGTGAAATGCTATGGGTCAACCACTATAGATGGTCATGTGACCAAAAGTAGTGAAGTCCTAGTGACATCATGGTGATAATCTAAGTGTAACCTAGCAATTTGAACATAGAGAATGGTATAAAATGTGCCATAGATCATGCCCCCAAACTTGATATCTAAGTAATGTAACTTTGTATTAGAGTATCTGTATATTTGAGTAAACATGTGTGTATGAATATGTATGTTTAAGTAAACCTATGTGTTTGAGTACTTGTATATTTGAGTCAAACTATATATTGAGTAAACATGTGTCTATATATGTATATCTAAGTAAACTTGTGTGTCTGAATATATATATATATATATATATATATATGTATATATATATATGTATGTATATATATATATATATATATGTATGTATATATATATATATGTATGTATATGTATATGTATGTATATATATATATATGTATATATATGTGTATATATATGTGTATGTATATATATATGTATATATATATGTGTGTGTGTATGTATATATGTGTATATATATACATATATACATATATATATATACACACACACACACACACACACACATATATACATATATACATACACACACACACACACACACACACACACACACACACACACACACACACACACACACACACACACACACACACACACACACACACACACACACACACACACACACACACACACACACACATACTCAGACACATTCAGAGACAAGTTTACTTATATATATATATATATATATATATATATATATATATATTTGCTAAATTATATATCTGAGTAAACGTATGTGTCTGAATATGTATATCTAAGTAAACCTATGTGTTTGAAAATTTATATATTTGAGTCAAACTATATAACTAAGTAAACATGTGTGTTTGAATATCTATATATTTGAGTAAATAATGTCTATATGCCCCCCTTTTTGGTGAAAGAGCTAAAAATATGGTAAGGGTGTCTAAAAAAAGTGATATTTATTGGCATGGTGGTGATATTTAGCTAGGATAATATTATTTTTAAGTTTGAATATTTTTTCAATTGTAATGGAGTCAGATTATTTAATCAATAGTGGGATAGACGTTTGGTCTATATTGATTTTTTGAAGGGAATATAGGTTTTGTCATATTTTGGAGTTGAATGTGATTAGGATATTAGTGGAACTAATATATGGAGAGGTACATTGGGGTTGATTCCTATGAACAAGAAACAAATCATAAATCAGAGTTACAGTTTTCTAGATATCACATTTGGAAGAAGTTGGTATTTGTTGGCAAAATTGGTGCACAAGGTCAACTTTATTAGGGTGGAATTTTTATAATATGGTTTAAGTAGGTTGGTTTATTTGTTTGACAACTCATTTTAACCATTTGAATTGATAGTGATTGTTTGTTTTGAGCTAGAGAGTATGTCAAGTAGATGAAGAGCTCATGTGACCTGGTATGAGGAGGTGGATGTGCTTATCCAAGATAATGAGGAGGTTAACAAGGTAAGGAGTCTATATTTTTTCCTTGATTTTGACAAATTTAGTACATTTTTATTATTTTTAGTGAAAATTTGGTATTTTAGGGTCACTTCCATGCTTCATTGGATTTAAAGCCCTAGGAAAAACATATAATTATAACATTGTGTGAGAGGTAGATTGCAGATACCAGTATATTTTGGATACCTACTAGGGAGATGAATTTCACCTTAGAGGATGTCTATAAGATTCTAAGGTTTCCAATTATTGGTTGGAGAGTAGTGATATAGGAGGCTATTATTGAATGATATGTAGAATAGGTTGTGAGGTTTTTTTTGTGATGTCCATGGGGCGACATCATGCAAGGAGTAATAGTGATGCATTATTTTAGTTGATGGTCAAATTGAATGTTCCATAGTTGTGGAAATACTTATCAATTATGTTGGATTTATTTGTTATTATGGATGGGAGTGGGGTATCTATTTCATACATGGTGCATGGGATAGTACAGGATATAGAGGAGCACACCACTGTGTACTCATGGGGTCACACTATTCTAGCCCACTTGTATCAGGATTTATACTACTTAACTTAGGAGATGTGTAAAAGTGGTTTGGGTCTTCTAAAATATTTCATTATTAGGATTATGAACATATATCCATGAGTAAACTAGTGTTTCCTAGATGGAATGATTGGGCTCACCCTCAAACATTTGCAAAGAGGTGGAGTGGTACAACTCACATGCCCAAGAGGAGCATGATGAAAATTTGATAGGTGTTAGATAGGTTGATGGTTGGATATATTATTTAGAGGCCCTATAGGGGCTATAAGGGATGGCATGAGGATGGTGTTTATCTGATATGGGTGTGAGTGAATTATTAGCTGCATGACTATTGGGTCAGTATATTCGATATGCTTCAATATGAACAAATGATGTGGTATTTTAATGTTTATCAAGATGTGCCACTAACATCATTGGTTTGGTTGAGGATTTTTGAGGATCTAATAAGGATAGGGAGTAGACCTAGACCATTAGTTATAGAGATAGTTCTAATTTCATTAAGAAAGTAGGATTTAGTGATTGATATACTGGATGTGGATGATGTAAGAATGACCAATGCCTAAGTAGCATGGTGGATAGAGCATATATGGGCACCATTGTTCCCAAGAGGTGGGATCAATGTGGAGGATGTGTTGTATTTTTGATCCCCTTAGGGACTTTAAGGGTAGGTTTCCATTGTATATTTGTATATTCTACTTACTTTATTACTTATTTACTTGGATAGGTATCTAATGTGTTGTGTTGGTATGTGTAATTTTAGGTGATGATGAGTATTAGGAGACTACCATTAAATATATGCTCTAAGTACTGATACAGCATATCCCTAATGATGCCATGGATGATGGATTAGTGGAGAGGGCCATATATGCTGTCCATGTTCATTTTTTTGATCAAGGAGCCATTACTACTACAACATATAGGCAAGAAGCTACTGATAGGGATGATTCATGTGCAAAGTTATGGAGATGAGCTATACCCACACCTAAAGCTTTAAGTGGGGTAGGTAGCTAGATAGTGGATGGATATATACATCTACAATGAGAGCATACAAAGGTGTTGGTCAAAATGGGTGTGTTATGGGAGAGAGAGTAGACATAGGTCTTGATCAAGGTCTCATAAGGATAATAGGGCCTACAGTTCTAGTATAGATGTTCTAGAGAGTAAGTTTAAGGGGCCTAATCTTAGTGACCAAGCTTATATTATTGAGTGACTTTTAGTATTATATTAAAACTATGATCTAGGTATATATATATATATATATATATATATATATATATATATATATATATATATATATATATGGATGTTTTTTGTTATATGGAGATCATGTATATTGGTATCTCAATTTGTTACATTGGGAATTTTAACATGTGTTTGATTATATTAATTATGTTAAATGGTAATATGGAAATGTGTTATTTATCTAAGTAATGGTAATGAAATGTTCATTTATTTATAAATGTTTAAATAGACATGTATAGTGGATTATGAATATTAGTTGTTAGTATGGGTGTTATAGGAGTATCATAAGATATCTAATTTTGGATCATTTAACTATGATATGCACCATATGAACCTAGATGACATGGTTAACAAGTGAGCATACTACTCATATTGTTTTAGTGTAGAAGTAAATTGTAGAATTGATACTACTCATGGTACACTACTAGTAGCTAGGTGTGTAGGTTCTGTAACAAAGAGATTAATTGGTTGTTATAATAAAAATATGCTATGCTATCTATAATATATGGAAAATATATTAATCAACTATTGAACTATGTTGTGATTTCCATGATCTCTTATAAATATCTTAATCGGTGGTTGAATTGAGACTATGTTCTGATATCTATGGTTGTTTCCAAATATCTTAATTGGTGGGTGAACTTAGATTATGTTCTAATATTTGTGGTTATTACCAAATATCTTAATTAGTGGGAGAACAAAGACTATTATCTAATCTCTATGAAATTAGTTGCCATCTATATTGAAATTTTAGTGTATGAGATCTCTCATAAGTAGGTGTCCTAGAAACCACATGGCTTGTACGATGAGTAACCAATGGCTCCTTAAAGGGAACATCCTAGGATAACTCAATCATAGATGAGAGTGATTTAGGAGATTATGGATACTGTGATCTTGATGACCCATATGTAAATGTTATAATGCCTCTATCGACATACTTGTCAATATGATCTCAGAGTGCATAAAAATTGTTATTCTAATATCTATTTATCTTATGAAAATTTCCATATGGTTTATTTTGTATCTTGTGCAGATGGTGTGTTAGATGGTGATGAGTAAAATAAGTATGATCATATCTATATATAATAATGTAATTAATATATCATGAGGCCTATCTCTACCTAAAAACTATACAACCCATTTGTTGGTTTCTTATGCTCTACTCACTATAGGATATTCTCTATGAATTGGCTCTTTTCCCTTATTAAGTATCCTGATTGGTTGTTCATGTTCCACTTGATTCTTAATCATAAGTGGAGTAGGTTCTTGTACCATGCTAGATGATTATGGCTCTAGGAAACCTACATCCAAATATACCTCTATATGTGTAGCAACTAGTCCCAACTCTTTCTATAATGCCATAACTATGTTACATAGATGCTATAATGATTTGAATGTATGATATAATAATTTATCCTTATGTTGAAAAATGAGGCCTATAGCAAAGATTTATTGTACCTCTAAATTTTTTAGCTAGTAAATCAACTAATGCATACATAAGTTAAATCTTAGAATGTACTCAGTTACTAGTTCTGTCTCACCCTGGTGTAGTGAGGGCAACCTATCATATGTGACTCGAGGTCCCTTATTCTATATGTAGTTATTGAAAAAGACTACTTCTAACTCATCACATGCATGTAGTGAACCACTAAATAGTGCATGATGAAACTAATTTGATGCCTAAACTTCTAGAGACTTTGGAAATAATTGTAGTAGAGTCAAATAACTAGTGACATGTTCCATGCTTTTCCATAATCCAGTAGGTACAAGTATGGGTCTCCATGTCCATAAAATTTTGGTAACACTAATATCTAAAAGTTGGGTGGAAATTTTTTAGTGAAGATTTTGTGTGAAATAGGATTGCCATGGATGTCATCGGAATCAACCCAAGAGTGGTATGCTTTACTTTACAAAGTGAGATGGTGTACTTGTTGTTGTAAATCACCCATGACATGCATCAAGTAGATTACCTCTTGTGAAGGTATATTATCATAATCAAGGTGTTCATTTAACTCTTGAATTTTGTTATTAATATTATCCATTCGTACACTACCTTAGGGACAATTTTTAGGGAGGATTGGTTTGCTCTCTATAGCCTTTGGAGGGGTGATAGATGGACTTGGTAAGAGGGAAATGGGATATCACCTTCATGTAGTTTAGGTTGAGAAACATGTTCTATTTTAGTAAGTGGAGTTGAAGGAGATTTATTGGTATCTTGTATTGAATTAATTTGCAAATAAGTATCACATGTTACTAGATTAGAAGATATATTATTATCATGTGAATGTAATTTATGTAAACTATAAACATAATAATAAGTGTGGGTGTTTTTTAGCATTTGAACTAGAATTAATTTGAACGTGATAAATAGGTGAACTAGGGAGAGAACTAGAAGATTTAGACTTAATTTATTCTTCACCAAAATCACAGCAATCATGATCATTCCAAGGTTCATCAAAATGAGATTTTAATTAACTTGTATAGGTAAGAGTATAAGAATTATCATTCACATGCTCACTAAGAAAGAGAGTAGGAGAAAATTTTAACTTTATAATACTATGAAATATATCAACATGTGTGGGTGTAATGTAATGCATGTATTTTCTATCTATTTTTGGAGTGTATGTATGGTTATTACTTTCAATCTTGGAGTCAAGGGTATAATAAGTAACAATCATGTTTTCATTTGGCATACTATGACATGTAAGAGAAGAGTTAGAGACATTTGCATTATCAACATTTTTCAAGGAATAATTGTATTGAAATTAGAATATAAAAGAAGGTGATAGAATAATTTTGTCTAATTTAGTTTGTGTAATGGTAAAAGGTGTAATATCATTTGTACATGATTTTTCAAATTTAATTGAGAAGGGTAAAGAATATGCATTACTCTTTTCTATGATGCTTGAATCATGTGAATGTAAATTGAATTTATTATACTTATATTATTTTAATTTGAATAAGGAGGTAGTGAAAGTTTTTGAAAAGATAGGATCACATTGGAATAAAGCACTACCAACAAGAGGTTATTTTGGAATTATATTGTTAGATTGATTTTGAGGTGTAGGAGAAGAGGGAGGTGAAAGAGAATAAGATGCATGTAGTATATCCTTATCAACATTTTCATTATCATGCTCATAGTAATCCTCATATTAATCATTAAAAAAATAATAATCAACATCATTATAAATGAAATAATTATCATGTGCTAATGTGCAATCTTGAAAATCTATCCATTCAATATTATAATTATGAGAAAAATTTAGAAATTCATCAACTGGGTGAGGGGTAAGAGGATTCCTAGATCTCATTTTAAGCTTGCTAAAGAAGATAATGTAAATGATTAATAACAAACACATAGTAGGTAGAATCTAATATAACATAGGTATATGTGCAAATATGGAAATATCTAGCCCAATGTGTGAAAAAAATAAGGATTGTACTTGAAACCCTAAAGGCTAGTATTTGGATGTATAGAGACCTAGTATGTGGATCAAGGATTTGATAAGGGTTGTTTGGAAAAATTTAAATTATAAATTAATGAAACAATAATATAGGAATGATTTGTATGATTTGGGTTTTGCCAAAAATTGATAAAAATAAAAGTTTTTAACCGTAATTGAATACACAAAAATGAAGGTAAACCCTAAGCTAGATGAGGGTTTTATGTAATATTTGAAGTAAGCCAGGTTCAATTTTTTTTAAAAATATTTAGGACTTATTAGATTTAAATCCTAGGTTGTTAAAGGGATGATCATAGAAATAACTTTAAATGAATACAAGAATTAGTTAATTTGACAAGTTCTTCCCAAAATAGTAAAGATGTAAAAAAAGTGTACTTGGAGTAAAATAGGTGTTTCTATGACTTAGGAGGCTAGAAAAGGCTTCGAGATCAGACATACATCTTTTATTTTATGAATGTAGTTAAAAACATACTTCAAAAAATAAATCCCTTATAAGGATAGTAACACCATATGGTGCTAGTGTCCAATTATAGAGATATGGTCCTTCTTAGAAGAGCTATTTGAAACTGTTAAAAATGCTACGAGAGAGTTTGAGGTACCTTTAGGTGATTTTGTGACTTTTTTAAGCTCATAAATGTCACTATTTTACATGAATATCTTTCAAAACCCTAATGAACACCTACACACAAGAAAAAATAAATGCATAAAATGTAAAATATAGGGAAAAACTAGGTTTTGGAATATTACAATCGCATAAGATAGTACCATGTTGTCCTGGCCATTACCTAAATTAACCCCAATCTAATGGGTCTCAAATTATATGTAGTTCTCTATTAGGGAATGTGCATAATCAACATGAATTGTATGTTACAATGACATTAAATTAAACACTTCTTTGATTAAGAATGCAAGCCTAGATGTGAAATATGAGTAATATGTAGTGTGTTGAGCTATACTATTGACTGATTTTATGTAATTATGTACCAAGATAGTAAGTTCTAGATGAAAAATACATTTTTGAGGTTATTTATATAGAAGGAAAATTGATTTGGATGTAAGACCTTTTTTTTGGGTAACAATATCCAAAAGATGGATACAAACATAAGAGAAAGATCATGGGAGGGTTAGGACCCAAGATATGGAAGAAAGTGACCATTCGACACTAGTGTCAAAATTTGTACACTAGTGTCACATGGACCTATTTTACAAATAAGGGTGCTAGTGTCCTAAGCTCCCAAAATATAGTTAAGATTGATTAGAATAGGCAAGGGGTCCTTATGACCAGGAGTGGATGACTCAAGACCATTAAGGGTGTAACCAATAGGGAAAATAAGACATAATAAAAACCAAAAGACCAAAAATGACCATACAAACAAGGGTTATATTCATCATTAAGACCTTGTGAAAGAGTGACAAAATACATAGTACTTATGATTTATTGACCAAATTAGGGTGCACACACATACACACGCACATGCACGCGCACGCGCACACACACACACACACACACACATACACACACACACACACACACACACACACACACACACACACACACACACACACACACACACACACACACACACACACACACACACACACACACACACACACACACACACACACACACACATGTATGTGTGCATGCTCATCTATGCATGCACACACACCCACACTTAAGTATTTTTAATGAAACCACATCAAGATATGTTATTTTTTATTCCTATAAATTTTTAATAGTGTAGTGTCCTATGATTTGATAATGAGCAATGTTTGATTTTACGTGTGAGGTATAAACTTGTTTCAAAATTTGAAAATAATATTTCAAAAGTTTCACATCTTATTTCAATAGTTGAACATGAATGATAACATATATGTACAATTAATTATGGGTATATGTACGAATGGGTACTTTATCAATGAATGTTAACACTTATTTTTTGAAAATTGTCCCCTTAAATGAATGGTCAACACATATCCTTGATTTTTAGTGTTTTAGAATATAATCAATTTTTAGTTTAATATATTTTTAGATACTAGATAGTACATTATTTCACAAAGACAAATGTTAGTTGGGGAATGTTCACACTAACCACTTGAACATATGAATGTGCCACATGGATAAGGACATGGATTTTTTTGGTCAACAATTATTCTAAATTTTTTTTATGATGATATTCTATTTCTAGCAAGGATCATGTATGTGGATTCTTTAATAATATAATATAGGTTGACATAACTAAATGCCAAGTATAAACATCATGGCTACAATATTATAGTTTTTAGGATTATATATTCCTATTGATTGTATTAGAATGGGTTGGATAATGTTGGATAATATTGTATGATGACATTTTGATTAAGTTTCCTATGAACACATGAAGGATTGACTGTAGACTCTATATATCTAGGATTAAAATGTAATGAGTGCCTTAATAGTATAAATATTGGTAAGTAAGATTCAATAATTGGTGATTAACATGATGGTTCTAAGTTCCATATTATAGTTTATATCTTTTATGAACTGATTTGCTTTAATATATTAATTATCATGAAAGGGTTCTATCTTCTATTTAATGCAATATGACTACTATGTTATTGGGTATTATTTCATAAGATATATATGTAATGATATCACTCCTTGGGAAATCCCTACGATCTACTTCTAATACTTAGAATATCTCTTACTGATCATCTTTCCTCTGTGATCTAACATCTGTGTATTCACACCTGAGTATTGTCATTGTGTTTCCATCTAAATAGACCTCTGTAGGATTAACTAAGATTATGATAAACATCTACAATCCTAGTGTAGAAATTAATACCTTGCAATGATTTATTCACTCTCATAAGCTCTCACTTAAATCATAGGATCTATCCTTGTAATTATCATGTTATGATGAACCCAGGAACCTCTGTTAACAATGGTGAAGTGAGTTTAGAACTCACCATCTACGGATATGCTTTGATGGTTTCCTAGAGAAATAGACATGGATTGCTATCTAGATAAAAAAATCATTGATCTCATGCATAAAGAAGCTCAAATAATAGGGTGTTATGAATAATATATTGTGTATGAACACATTTATGGTGAAATTTATGAGATATTCTGGTGCAAACTACCTCAATTGCTAGATGATTAGTTTGATTATCTAGAACATCATTATTTTAGATCTCATGTGACTGGTGATATTACATGTTCTAAGGAGAAGATCAAATAGCTTTAGTCCTTAGATACCAGTTAGAACTATGTGATAGATCATTGGTTAGATTTGACCATCGATTGGTATATCATAGAGTTCACAATACAAGGCTACATAGCATTTGAAGTGGCAAAATATCTATTTATGAGAGTGATAAGAGGAAAATTCTTATAGAAATTTCCTATGCTCATTAATATGTTGGTTATGGAGAAAGTGATGGTACTTGTTCCTTTCCATATGGAGCAGTCACTTTAGGCACCTTGGGGGTATGTGAAATATATGGGATAATAAATTAATTATGAAAAATTAGATCTTGAACCTAAGTATAGAATGGATAATCAAGAGGAGAAGGACTGGAAGAGGAATATAGAGTTAGAAAGAGAGTTACAACAATAGAGGATATGGGATAAATAAAGTGTGCTTCAAGAAGGTACAAATAGGAGTAGTAGTATAAATTAGATGAGAAGAGAAGACAAGAATAAGTTTGTGGTGAGTAGAGATAGAGGGAGTAGCTTAGGAAAAGTATGGATTGAGTGTGAAGAAGTGAGGATTCAACATGGACCAAGGAAGAAGGAAGTAGTATAGAAGTAGGTCAAATGGGTAAAATTGAGCAACTTCTAGGAAGGATATTTTAAAAATAAAAAGAAATATTTCCCTATAGTCATAAAAATAGTATAGGTTCAAGTTTTGATAGATATATATTTGGAGGTATGAATCATTCCCCAAGGGCACACACATCCCCTGAGCTCATTTTTTTTCAAAATCACAGTAATTCCTACATAGCTTTAGACAATTATTGTTGGTAAGGACCAATTACATAATAGATCTATAAGAAAACCCTAAAAGTACATAAGACTGTGTATCATGAAGTTGCATAGAATTTCTCAACCCTATAAAAAATAATATAATAGCATTATTATCAATAGAGATAGATCCCTTAGTTCTTTCATAGGCCAAGTATTTCATTATAAAATTTAAAATTTTAGAAGAAAAGGAAGAATAAAATGGAGATATCTCTGTGACTACCTCATAAAAAAACCAAAAGGAGACATCACAACCACCACCAACCTAGGAGGCACCTCAAACCCCATAAAAGCCTCATAAGAAATAACCATCCTCATTAGTCAGAATAAAGAAACCCCAAAAACCACAAACATCCCAAATGTTAATTGTGATAAAATCAAATACGATACCTATAAGAAACCTCACTATTTTAGATTAGTTGGGGACACTAACTCACTTGGATCCATATGATGGGTTTGTAGACTTGAAATAATACCTACTCACCTGTACTATGAAATGACCAATTAAAATAATCACTAATGAAGTGGTAATGATCTTTTATTTAATTGGAGAATTGTCTACTAGATAATTATAATTTATATTACACAAAGGTGTCAACCAAGAAACACTATAAGAAGTAAAATCAATGATGATGAAAGAATTTAAAGTCTAAAAATACTATAGTCAGACCATAAAAGATCTCAAATAAATTTGGTAAGGAGCCAAAGAGATCATCTAAAAATATGATAATATATTTTTAGATGTAATGAACAAAGTTTATTTGTTATGGAAGACAATGACAAGGATACTTGGTTCATAGAGGGATTACAACCAAGGATAAGGTTTAATATTATGCAAACCTAGTTCATTAATAAAGTAAAAGCAAGGATAACTATAATCCAAGTGAAGCAAATTAAATTTTACAGAGGATCTTAGGCTCCTAGTTCATAGATAATGAAAACCTTATAACTCCTTGTTAAAATATTAGAACAACAACAAAAATCAACAAAAATACATAGGTTAGATATTTGGTGTATGGAGTACAATAAATAAGAACACCACAAGAATGAGTGCCCAAGAATAAAAACTAAGTTTTATGATGTATGTCACATAGTAGGCATGTGACATCTCAATGCCACCTACTAAAACAATATGTGAGGAACCCATAGACATTATAATATAACTTTTGAAAATCCCATAATCATGATCAGAATAACTATTGAACTCTTTAATAACTGAGAGAAGATGTCACCAAAAATGTCTTTGTAGTGGACACATAAAAATAAATACAACACAGGCTATTATCACACCTGAAGTAAACATACCCGAAATTAATCCTACTATTACACCATGGGAACCGATGGCACCAACCTATCAACCTATAGAAATACTTATTTGGAATTTACCTATTCAAAACTAGACAACCCCTACACAAAATTATAATCCATGGAATCTTTTAATTTTGTAGCCAACACAGTCTAATTGGTCACTATAACTAACTCAAGCCCAATAAGATGGATATGGGGTAATTAACAATTGAAAGGGTGCAATCCACAATATAATTATGCAAACTATGGACCAAAGTAGTTTGGTAACTAGGGTTTCTAAATGAATAAAGGAGGATACTGAGGAGGAACTAGGGGAGGTTACCAAAGAGGACAACAAGGAGGTAGAGGAAATGGACCATGATCTCTAATTCAAAGCTATTTGTGCATAAAGTTAAACCATGTATAAAGGAATTTCCTTATGAATCCACACCATCAATCCTACTGTGCTTATTTTAGGGTTTATGAACAACATGATATATATAATTACCTAGTGTTGGTGAAGTAACAAGAGGATAAGGCTATAATACATGTAAATATGGTAACCATACATCCCTAAGAAGATGAATTATTAAAATATATCACACTTTAGCAACATGTAGATCAAGGATTACCCCTGTTAGAATTTCCACAAGGCCACATGATCAATAAATCACAACCAAACAAGTATTTGGAACCAATCATAGAGAAAGGGTTAATGCAGAAGTAGCATAAATTTTGAAGATGATTCAATAACAAGAGACCACTGAAGATAATGATGCAACCACATATGCATAAATGCATGGGAAAATAGTGTGCATCATGCAACAATATTGTGTTGTCATCACCTTAACAGATTTGATGAATCTACTTAGTACACTATGGAATGAGGACATCTCAAAAACATCACTAATTTGCTCCATAATCTACTTGAGTGTGCACAAAAGGACCAACAATAGGTAGACCAGATGATATAATATGTAAAAAATAAAAATATTTGGTATATTGATTCAAGAATAGACATTGACATAGAAGGGTATGAGGTATCCAATGTAGTGTTCGATATTAATAGTACTATTAATATGATCCTTAGGTCAACATGGGTCACTATTAGCCATATTGAGTTAAATTACCCTTTTACTCTATGACTTATAGACTATGGGTGCATTAAATTGATTGGTTGATTAGAGGATATGGAGATCAAAGTCAAAGAATTGAGCTTACGTGGTGATTTCAAAGTCATAGATATGAAGATAAATGAGATGCACTATCTTATGATAATTAGTAATAGGTGGGCTTATGATGGTTAAATGACCATAAATACAGTAAGGAAGCAGTTGGAAGCTCATATGGGAGATAATATTATAGTGATCCCATTAAATAAGGATGGAAAAAAGGCATACTGTATCCCTAAAGATCCATACTCCCCCTATGTCTGTAGAGAGCAATTGGATGAAGGTGAATGTTGAAGACAAATGATAAACCTACGAGATATTGAATGCATATTTATATATAATCAAACAAGTATACCAAATGTATCATTGAATTTATAAGATTTACCTATCAAGCATGTGATACCACATTAAGGGTAGATGATGTGCAATCTATATCCGTAAGTTCATGAGATTAGTTAGACATAAATTTTGTATATTAGGCTAGTCAAATAGATCAAGATTACATATAAATAACAAGAGATGGAATTATACATTGGGATAGGGATTATTTTGTAAGTGGATATTTTGACACTAACATTCACAATTGGATGAAGGGTGACCATGAGGTATAAACTCTGTGTATGGTCTTTACAATAAAATACCAATTACCACACTATTTTGACACTAAGGATGTCAACTAGTTTATTCTTTTATTTAAATAATATGTTCTTGATATCGACCAGAGAGTTAACACTTTCACCTATGAATTGAATGGGATTTCTATGAAATGGTGGTTAGTACATCAGGATTCACAAATGCAATGGGATGAATCTTGTGAAATCCTTCTAGCTTAGTTCCAATTACTAGAGGTATTCAAAAAGGAATAACCAATATTTCATGAAGGAGATTGCCTTGAGCTTCATATTTACTAGTGCATTGAGGTTTAGACTATGGAAGTTTTTTCCCTAAAGTACTATGTACATGCATTACACTATATTTTGGGTATCCTTCCTATTGCTTGGTACATGTACTGGGAGCATAGAAGGGAAACAAAAAATTGGGCATAGGTTCAAGGTGATTTTTTTTGGACCTTTATTTTTGAAGATGTTAACCCTATAACACATGAGGCATTGTAGAAGCTAGAGGTATTTTTATTACATGGAAGGATTGAATACTTAGATGGAATAATTGATTCATCATCCTCCCATAATACAACTTGTAATTTGAATACAACCCTACAGACCTACAAATCAGATAAAGATAAGGCAAATATCTTTGTTTAACCTATCATAAAATACAATATGAAGATGAGTGGACAACCGATTTAGTTGAATAGGATGACTTGGCCCTCATAGAGATATTTAAACTATAATTATAAGTTGAGACACTTCCAAGTCTAGTCACATAATCATCTGAAGAAGAAAGGTTACAACATATTAATATTCTAGAGCAAGACACTAAACAGATACTACAAGATTCCATTCTCGAGGAAGAATTAAATATTTACCATGATCCTTTAAAATATTACATTAAGAATATTAAAACAAAGGCTATTCTAAAATTGGTACATATTATTGATTACTGGTCACAAGAAGACATATAAAAATTACTACAACTCTTATGGGATTATTAGGATGTCTTCCAAACCATATTCATAGAATTCAAGGGTGTGGACCTATCTTTAGGGGAGATGCACATTAAATTGAAGGAGTGTGCATGACTGATTAATAAAAGGCCATACCATTTGAATGAAAATATGAATATAAAGGTCAAGGTTGAATTGGATCACATGTAGTAGGCAAGAATTATCTTTCTTGTGGAGAAAGCTGATTGGGTGAGTCCTATGGTTGTCTAACCAAAGAATATTAGTGAGATCAGATTCTCCAATGACTATCATCTTTTGATTGAGGCCTTTGTTAATGACCCTTTTCCTATTCCTTTAACTAATGAAGTTCTATAAATGATCGTAAGCCATGAGGGGTATTCCTTTAATGATGGTTTCAGTGGGTACCATCAGATCTAAATCATAGAATAAGATAGAGCTAAAATAACCTTTGCAATAGAATGAGATTCTTTTTCATACAAGGTAATGTCATTTGTACCAAAAAATGCACCTATAGTTTTTTCCATGGAAATTGTAGTTGCATTTAAGGATTTCATCCATGATTTCTTAGAAGTCTATTTGGATGATTGGGAAGTATTTTTGTTGTTTAGATACAATTTATCAAAATTAAGATTGATGTTATAAATATGCAAAGTAGTACAAATAGTTCTCAGTTTAAAAAAAATGTTTGTTTTTTACATCCTTTGGGTTTTGTTAGGGCATGTAGTCTACATCAAGGGTATCTTAGTAGATCCAGCTAGGGTCATAGTATTTATGGGAATGCCACCACTCATAAGTGTGATAGAGGTGAGATCCTTCCTTGGACATACAAATTACTTCATAAAGTTTATTAAGGGTTATAAAACAATATCTTCCCCTTTAGAGACCTTATTGAGGAAGGAAACATGATTCATGTGGATAGATGATTACCATGTAACATTCATTGATTTAAAATAGATATTGGTAACTACGTTGATATTGATTTTCGTTGATTGGAGTAAGTCCTTCTATGCACATGTGGATGCATCATGGATCATAGTTGTTATTGTGTTGGCATAACCAGGAGAAGGTTGACTAGATTATCCCATTCAATTTTCAAGTTAAAAGCTATTTAATACTAAAAATAATTACATAACAACTGAGCAAAAATCCCTTGTGATAGTATTTACACTTTAAAATTTTTGCCGTTCCCTGTTAGCTACATCGCTTGAGATATTCATCGATCATTAAGATCTTTGCTACCTGGTGAATAAACCCTTACTCAAAGGTTACATATCTACATGGTTAATGATTTTTACATGAGTTTTAGTTTTGTATTATTTTCAAACCTAGTTGAGAGAATGTGTGACTAGATCATTTAAGTTAGCTCCAAAATGGTGAAGAACTAGAATAAATTCATGATGAATGACTTGACATACACCTATTCCATGTGTCTATGATTCTTGAATAACTGAAGGAGATCACATAGTTTATATAATAGGGGACATTCTTAGAACACTACACAAAATAAGAGAAGAAGCAGTTGATTACTACGGTCCTTCATTTTAGTATCATTGAAGGATTCCTATACTATTTAGGAAAGGAAAAAGTATTGTGTAGAGTAACACTCATGCATGAATGACCTCAAATATTTGAGAAAGCACATCAAGACAACACTAGAGGTCACTTAAATAGAGATGTTACTGTAATTTTTTTTTTACAAAGTGTCTTATGGTGACCTTATTTATTTCAGGATGCACACTAGATCACATTGTGGTGCGATGTTTGTCAAAGGGTGGGAAAGCCAAATGAGTAGGACAAAATGCCACTTTAGCCAATACTTGTGTAGTAACCCTTTGAACAATGTGGGTTTAATTTATTAGGCCTATAAATTCACCTAGTAAATCTAGTCATGCATGATATATAATCACTATGACTAATTACTTTACCAAGTGGGTCGAAGATGATGCAACAACTAGTTGTGATGAAAAGGATATAGTGAAGTTATTGTGTGAGAACATCATCACTAGGTTTGGGTGTCCAATCAAGTTGGTAAATGATAGATGTACTCACTTTTTGAATAAAACAAGAAAGACACTCATTGATGAATTCCTTATATTTCACCATAAAATTACATCTTATCACCTTTAAGGGAATGGTCAAGCAGGGGCTAAAAATAAAGTATTGGGTAAGATGTTTATGAAGATCTATGATGTTCAATGAGGTGACTAGGAGGATAGAATTCCTTCAGTATTATGGGCATATCACACACATTACAAACATGCCTCAGGGTTTATTCCTTTTTAAATCATCTATGGGTTAGAATTAGTAATGCCCTAAAAATTGTTATACCCAGTGTGAGAATCACAATCATAATGCTTATGGGAGATCAAGAATATTTTATGAGTAGGTTAATGGACCTAAATAAAATGGATGAATACCAATACATACTTGATTAGACACAAGAGTTAAATAAGTGAAAATAGAAAGCTTCGCATGATAAGAATCTATGCACTAAGGAATGTCAGATAGATCAGCCAGTCTTGCTATATGATAGCCAATTTCAAACCTTTCTAAGAAAATTAAACATTTTATAAAAGGGACCATATATTATTCATGAGTTAATTTAGATAAGAACAATGGCCCTAAAATATTTACAAGGTACCATTTTACCTAGAAAGGTGAATGGAAGTAGGCTAAAACCCTATCGCCAGTAATCTGCATGCACAAGAAAGGACATGTGCCAAATCTCACAAATTTAGTATAAGATTCATTTTCATTCATATTGTGTAGATTGGGTTTGGTTTTTGTTATGTTGTGTGTAGTTTAGCAGTCATTGTAAATAAATTGGCACAAGTAAATAGAAAAAGGAGACATTATTCATACTCAGGCAAAAAGAGTAAACACCAATGTTAAAATAGGTGGCATGGAGAGATAATTAAGTTTGGGAAAGCTACGTATGATAGAGATCTTTGATGATGGCTAATGACTAAGTGATGGTTTTTAATAACCAAACATATGAGATAAGTGGCATAGATCCTAAATCACCATACCAGTCAACATCATGAAAAGGAGTAATCAATTTGAAGATTTAGTTATCAATTCTACCACCATTCCATTGTAGTGGGTTCCATCATTCCACTAGGCCACCACAAAAAGATACCACCCTAGAAAAAAGTGTGCCAACTCATCATTTCAAAGATTTAGTATCCATGATTTTTGAGGGAGGATACTAAGATGGATTTCCACATTTGAATTAAAGGGATCAAAATGGGTGCATGAAAACCTATATATAACACTTCTTACCATTTGATCCAACTTTTCATACTTAGCCAATTTCAAGAAATTTTGTGTTCTTATCTCTGAGTCACTCACATAACTTTGTACTCCTTGTATTCATCCTAGTTTAATCACATAGAATATGTATTCAATATGGCCACATCTGGATAGCCATAACTTATAAAAACACTCTTGATGGCACAACTAAAAGGTATTAGCATTAGAAAAAACATACACGAAGCTAAATTTTCAAATCCTGAGGTGTATCCTTGCATCGAGTACACTAAAAAAAGATTATTTATCCATGAAGCACCCATAGACACATAACCCTTAGAACTTGCATAGTTGCATAGGCTCTATAACATTGATGTTGAATGGTTAATTTGGTTGCCTATGTTTGGCTAATTGAGTGATATCATGGAACTCCTGCTAAGAATCTTTAATGACATAAAAATTTATCTGTCTGCATACATCATCATCTATGTGAATGAAGCTATGATGACAAGGGCTATAGGCATGACAACATAATGATGCCTTATTGGGCCTAATAAATAAAAATAGTAATTGATTATACATGAAATTAAGGATGCCTATACTCATGAAAATTGAGGAATTTCACTGGATGACATCCTAGATGAAGTAATTTGCATTCTAGAAAAGTGCATTACTATGTGGTTTTGGAAAACAACAAAAGACATGAAGGAGGCCACAAAATGGGTTATCAATATTTATCATCACATGATTCACAAGGAAGAAAAATTTAATTAGATTGAATTTCTTATTGTAGAGTTTAAAACCAATATTGAAAAAGTCATCATGTTTGCATGATAGCCTTTTCAATACCAATTTTTGGTTATGTTGCTCATGTTCACATAGTGGAAGTATTTAGAAGGCATAGTACATTTAGATGTTGATTACTAGCCAAACATTGCATTTCAAAACCTCATTTAGAAACATAGTGAAAGTGTTTATCTCGTATAATATCAATTGTTTAGTGCATGGTGGGATGAACTCATGGAATTGGTGATTAGTAATCTTAGAATATAGCCACCTAAGGGTGGTCATGAAACTTCCAGATGGAATTTATGTCTGCATTCATGAGCTCCCAAAGGTTCCATTTACACCTTTACCTTTATATATATATATATGGCATAAAAAGAAGTATCATAGAAGAAAACTCTAGCCACATATAGAGCGACTCCAGTATAGATAGTTCCACCTGACATTCCCATTTATATGGAAACTACACAACACTCTTTGATGACATTAGCTCCATTAGACCATGGTAAGCATAAATCTCATATAATTCATATATCACCTTATCCTCTAAGAAGGAAGATTCACAATCAGAAGACCTAGTTAGAAAATCCAATATTCCTTAGATAACTATAAAATGGTAGTGGTAAAACATTTAAACTAATGAATAAGAATTTTATTAGACTTTGCTTGTAGACATGGTCGGTATTTATATGTAAAAGAAGAATATAAATAATTTTTATTTTGGAAGGCTTTGTGTATATTAAAAATCTGCAAGAAGGTCCCTCAAAATCTATAGGTGTAACTCCCACCTTACCCATAGTATATTCTTATTGACACTTTGGGCAAAGAATCCAAACTCTAGAGAATCCAAGAATAAATTACTATAGAAGGTGGATTTGGTGGTTCATCTCAGGCCCCAAAAATTAATCCTCTTATTGAGAGTCCTTAATGTCTCTTTAGTGCAAGCATCACAATCTAAGGTAAAATAAACCTATGGCTGAGGAGGAAGAGGAGGGATTCATACCTATGGTCTAGCAACCCATAGAAGCTCTAGAATCTTTCAAGGGAATTGTGTCATCAATTTAAGAAGACTCACCTATCTCTAGTTACTAGAAGGGCCATGTGTCATAATAAATGGTGCATGGTTCCATTATTGTTTCTTCTTCATCTAAATCAGATGAATATCTCATTGATACTGAAGATGTAATCTTGGATGCATAAATGCCTAAGGAAAAAAAGGCTACAAAAGAAGAAGTGCAATGAGTTGTAGAGAAAAAAATAAAAGAAGAGAAGAAATAATAGAAATAAGAAGTGAATAAAAAGGCTTTGGAGAAGCAACATTAACAATAGACTGAAGTGTCATTACAAGCAATGGGGCTACAACAAGCTATCAAGAAAAGGAAGAAAAAAATAATGGTTGTATAGGAAATTCTACAATAAACAACACAAGATGTTCTAGTGTTATTGGATACCACTATCTAGATAATGCAAATCGAATAATTTGAGGCATGAGAGAAGAAGCTTGTTGAGGCTGAAGAAGTGTAGAAAAAGAATGTCATTGCTAGGTTAGAAAAAAAACACATTGAAGATGTGACCAAGCACAAGCTTATTGTAGATGTAGAAAAGACACAGTCTGATGCTCTATAAAAATGCACACAAGAGACATCAAAACTATTATAAGTGGTGATATTATAACGTATGCATGTTACTAATTAGCCTCTATCAACATCATAAAGACCATAACTATGTAAAAATTACCAAAGGATCACACCACTACTCCATAATAGGTTTAAGATACATTTAAAGCTCCTATAAAACAACCATTTGGGAATCCACCTACTACTTCCTCCACTTCTCAGTCCTTACCAACCCAAGGTATAGCCTCACCAAAACTAGATCCAGTTATGACATCCATATTTTACCATTTAGCCATTATTGATGTTCCTTCCATGTTATCCTATCACACCATTTTATCATTCCCCATAGCTCCTTTGTAGCACATTCTTGCCACTACCTCCACTATTGTATAAGCCATGACTTTGGTGACTACTAAAGCATCTTTGGATGTTTCTAAGCTTTCATTGGCCAAAAAGTTGTTAGGTGCTCCTGCAGTTTAGGAGTCCATCACATAGATTGTTATCTCTTTGGAAAATAGGGTATCCTAATTATATAAGGATAACATTAATCTATGGGGTATGATAAATAAAAAATGTAAATTTCATTGAGGATGCTTATCCCACCCTATACTCCCAAGTTATGGGCCTTAACTTTATGCTAGATCATATGAAACTTCCCATGCTAGTGGCCCAACTTTTGTATGATTGGTTGAACATCTAACAAGTCATCAGGCTTGCGTTGCAAGCTCAAACCATCAAGGAGGATTCAGATAAATTTTGAAAACTTATATATCTTTATCAAAATGACCTCACCACCATGATTAGCTAAGCCATGGATATGAATCATCGGTTGATGGACTATAAAATGCAAATAAATGCGGTATGACATGGTGCATTTCTTGAGTTTAACACCATGAGCTATTCCAAGGTTATAGTGATTGATCCCTCCATCAATTATACTAGGTTTACATATAAATTTAAATAATATATGAAAGATAAAGAGTCTTTTATTCAATAGTTTCAATCTTGGAAAACTTAGATGCTGTGAAATAACTTTTCAGGAATCCAAGTACAATGTCATGTTAATAAGCTCACCCATCTTCTTGTGGATATCTCGAAGAGAATGGACACTAATAAATATAATTTTATTTATATAGATAACATTGATATTTATCAACTAATATATGCTCAAATTCTATTGTGAGAACTTTTATGAAGTGTTTAGGAGTAATTGATCAACTGGTAGAACTATAAGATGGATGTGGCTAAGTTTGATAGTAATATAGCTCTACTAGTTGATGTCACCACCATTATTGCTCCAAGTGAACTTTAGTATAAGGTGTGATAAAATAATACTACTAATCCTATTTTATAATATAGTGATCCATTGTCTTTACAACCAATGGATGCATCTATTTCTCAATAGATGCGTACTCCATCTAACTGGTTTTTTTCACAGGGAAATTTTGAAATTTTGCTTTTCAATTTTTTTTGTTCGGTAGGACCACGTGGATGTGTAGGGAGAGGTTGGTTGAAAACCTATAAAGGGAGAAAAACTATTTTTTCCATTCTATTTAAAATTTGAAAGGATTGTAGACTAATTTACTAATTAGTTAAAAACCCGTTAGGGCAGTTCAGTAGTGCATAGTGGGTGAAAATTGACAAATGACCCCTTGTACGATCTATGATTCCTATGCATCATACCTATATTTTATTCTACAAACTATTGTATTTTTATGATGTTATCTCTAGATGAGACAAAATTTTATTTCTAGGAGAGTGTTAGCTAGGGAATGTACACACTAACCACTTGAACATATGAATGTGCCACATGGATAGGGACATGGCTTCTTTTTGGTTAGCAATTATTATAAAAATATTGTTATGATGATATTGTATTCCAAAATGGGATGATGTATGTTGATTATTTAGTAATAAAATATAGGCTGACATACCTAAATGCCAAGTATAGACATCATGCTTACAATAATATAGTTTTTAGGATTATATATTCCTATAAATTATAGTAAAACGGGTTGGATAATGTTGGATAATATTGTATGATGACCTTTTGATTAAGTTTCCTATGAATGTATGAAGGATTGAGTGAAGAATCTGTATATCTAGGATGAAAATGTAATGAGTGCCTTAATTGTATAAATATTTGTAGGATTTAGCAATTGGTGATTAATATGATGGTTTTGAGTTTTATATTATAGTTTATATCTTTTGTGAACTGATTTGCTTTACTATATTAATTATCATGAAAGGGTTTTGTCTTATATGTAATGCAATTAGATTAATATGTTATTGGTTATTTTTACATAAGATCTTTATGTAATGATATCATTTCTCTATAAATCCTTGTGATTTACTTCCAATAGTTAGAAAGCCTCTTAGTGATCATCTTTCCTCTATGAGCTGACATCTGTGTATTCACACATGAATATTGCCATTGTTTATCTATCTAAATAGACATTCATAGGAATACCTAAGATTATACTAAACATATATGATCATATTATATAAATTAATACATTTTAATTATTTCTTTATTCCCACAAGCACTTCCCTAAATTGCAGGAACTATCCCTAAAATTAACATGTTCTGGTGAACCTAGGAACCTTTGCTAACAACAAATAAATATGTTTATCATTTAGATACCAAATAATTATGTATCAATATAGATATTTAAAATAAATGGGTCCTATGTGATCAAATAGTTATTTAATCATTGGAACATTCTCAACTTTTAGGTCCTTTCCCCTGATTGGTGATCCCAACCCTATGCCCCTCTTGACGGCTCATGGAACATTACTATTATAATTTACTAGATAAATAATATAAAATATATAACAAGAAAATGTTTCAAAATACATACATATGATCAAATTGGTAAGGGTTTGGGCCAAAATTTGAACCCTATACTAAAAATCAAGAATTGGCCCATTTCTCACATAACCAACCTTTTTTTAAAAATAACTTAGTTGGGTGCTAGATATTAGGTACTAGTGTTAGGATGGGTGGAATGAAGTGATAAGTATGTGCATGGGTTTTATAAGGAGAAATTTTTTTTAACCATTCTTTTAGCTTCACATGAAACATATTCAGATAGGGAGAATGATGTTATTGAAGGGCCTCAACCTTCTATGATTATAGGGAAAGGTGTTTGTGGTAAAGGTTTGACTAGGGTTTTCAAAACAATGCTCAAGGCACATACAATGCTAAAATTGATTCGATGGATATCATTTTCAAAAATGTGTATCTGAGTTGGTAGTTAGACATAATTCACCCTATATAGCACATCAAAGTCAACAATGATGTTGCTCTCATCCCTTCTAAGACTATGTTTAGTGTAAACTTCAATGTTGAAGCTGAGAATAAGGGCATCAATAAAAATGTTGAATGTAATTTTGTGTTCATTGAGGATTATTTAGTATGTGTTATTTTCAAGAATAAATCTAATCATTTTCATTATTATGGAAATTATTGTAAGAGCAAGTTTCTTTCCTTCTTTGAATTTGATCCCTATTTGGGTTTGGTCCCCAGGGGCTCTTTGACTCATTTTTCTTGTTATGTTGTTGGTGTTATTGTCACTTATGTGACTTGTGATCCTTTATCCCCCTTGCTTCCCCATAGCATTATTTCTCTTATTACTCCCTTAGCTATCCATCATCCAACTCTCTTAGTGGATGATGTTCTTGTCTTTTTTTCTTAGGAACTCCTTGTTCTTAATATTCTAGAGTCTTATATTACGGCCATGAAAGATGACATTGGTAGAATGTCCTTATTTGGTAAATGTGTAGGGTCCTTTTCCTCCAATAAATCTATATATCTAGGTTAAATATGTTTGAGGCTCTATTATGTAACTTTATTTCTCCTTTCTTAGACATGGATTCTTCCTTGTTACATTTTCAAAGAATTATTAATGAGGATTTTGTCTAGTTCACATGGCCTTGGTTCTTATTGTAATTCTAGGATCTTCCTCTTTCCTTGGAATAATTTATTTAAGCCAAAAATGGCTAAAATAAAATCAGACCCTTGTTGGCTCAGGGTGTGTCACCTTCCACCTATCATGAAAAATCTAGTTCATATTAAATTGATACTAACCTAGTGGGATCTTTTGTTAAGTTTGATGAGATCACATTATGAGGCATTTTTTGGAGAGTTTATGTTCTATTATATATATATATATATATATATATATATATATATATATATATATATATATATATACCTTTATCTCATTAAATTAAGTTGGTGTTATCTCATGGTTCTTGGCTATAATTTATTAACTATGAAAGTCTTCCCCTTAGATGCTTTGTTGCAACCATATTAGGTATCAAGTGACAATTTTATCTTCTAAGGCCCCCTTATTTTATAATTATTTCTCACAACTAATATGGAGGAAAAATGATTCCCCCTAATGCATAGTTTGTCTAGATATATCATAGGAAGAAAATCACTTAATGCCTTGCACTGCTCTCAACATCATGCCCATCTGTCGATCCTTTGGTTTCTTCTTAGCATCGGGGCCATGCAATGGAAGAGAATACATCTAGTTTTTTTATTGGGGAAGTGGGTTTTATTTATACATTATTGTTTTTTATTATCTTAATTTTGGATAAATAACTTATATCCAAAACTAGTTTAGAGTCCACTACTAAGTGAAAAAGGTGACTATTCAATGGGCACATTTGAAGTTGGTTCACCATGGTATTTGGAGGATCCTCTCTTCCAGACAGGAAGAAAATTGGCTTCTATATGTGAATACTTTCACCCATATTCATTCAATCTTATTCTATTTCATACTTTTAGTGGTTAAGTGTTTGTTTAGTATGGATAGGATTCCTCCTTTGTTTTTCTATTATTGTTTCATTTTTTGATTTTTTATCATAGTTTTTTCCATGACTAATGGAGGACATTTGTGTTGTCTTTTTTAGTTTCAAATTATTCTTTTTAGGTGTTTTAGTGTACTTTAAGTGCTAGGCCCTTTATTGTGTCCTAGACCCAGTGTTTTACTCTAGTCAAAGTTCTATTTTTAAAAATTAAGGCCCTTTTTAAACCCCTTATTTATAATATTAATAAAAAGAGAGGGAGAGTACATAGGATCTTATAGCACATGAAAAAGGTGGGTATAAGATATAAAATATACAATAAAAATTGATTCTAATAATAAATTAAAATATAAACTAGAAGATATATATAAGAATCATCCACACAAAAATATTATAAATATGCACATACATTCTAATAGTCCATTTTTGAGGGATCAATGAACAAGCCCATCACATGCCTCATAAATTAGGGGTTGTATAAATTAAAATATATGATAAAAATTAATTAGCATAATTATTTAAAATATAAAATATATTTAAGAATTTTTTACACATAAAAATAATATTTTAAATGTATACATATGCTCTAATGGGTTTTTTACGTTAATTGTTGATGTTAACCCCATGGCTTATGATGGTAGTTAAGATGAATGAAATATTTGGATATAATTTACACAAAATAAAAACACATAATGAAATTTTATTATTTTGCTAATCAAAGATGATCAAATTTATAAGCTAAGATATCCTCTATTTGAGGAGTTTAGATTTATCTCTCTCAATCCCTAAAAAAAATATCTAAAACCTATCTTCATTTAGGTACTCTATTATCTCTCTCTAAGACCTATCTATGTGAGTGACTATTCATGTATACAAATATATTATCCAACAAAACAATAATTAGTTATTTTACTCACACAAATAAATACTAACGTGAGTGTTAAATTCCTAACATTCCACCCTTTAGTACTAACATTATAATACATTATTGCACTCACAAAATGGATGTAAAGAGGGATTGGATCAATCTCTTATCAATCATTAATATAGGAACACATCAAATTTTGATCATGAATTGGAATTTAAATATGAAGGACTCCCATATTTATTCATCCTTTGTATCTATCATAGATGACTAGCATGGATGGATATATCAACCACACAACAATGACCAAAACCACACACCTTTGCTCATCCTCTAAGCCTATGTAATTAATGAAAATAATTCACAATTGAGTATAACATCTAGAAAGATAAAATATATTACACCCACATACATTTATTGGGTTTCTCCTTGATATATTATATAACACACCACACACAGACTAAAAATAAATAAAATTGAGTGCTATGTCCTCATTTTCATCCTTTGTATCCACTTCATATGATCTCTACCATTAGATCAAATCAACGAAGGTGATTCCATTGCCAGTAAATATATCTCTTGACTTTAGCTAGTTTGGTATAGACATTGATGCCACTAATGGGATATGTGGCCCCATAGTTAGTGGCTAAAAGAGGTTCTCATTAGACCTCCTAATTCTATTCCCTCCATACTTTGTTTAGATGTTTCTCAATCAATGGATTTGATCATGAAGCTCAAGTGTATATTGTGTTTTATTATAAACCCCCGCATAAAATTGACATATTTGATAGAAGGATGTTGAGTTTTAATAATATTTTTGTTTACAAGAGAATTTTAATTTTGAAATTGATTATAACTTTTGATGATACAACATTAATAGATAGTATAAAGAATTATTCGGAAAAATAAGCATTTATTTAAAAGATGACACAAGAGAGATACATGTGAAAAAAATAATAATTGGTAAAATTGATTGACACCTTTAACACAAATAAATTTAACTCTTAACATTAATGATAGACTAAAAATACTAATCAAAACCCCATAAAATTTATGAGAATAAATTATTTAAATTTTATGCTAGACATAACCATTAATATGTATTAATTGATTATAAACAAATTAACTAAATACATATACATGTTTGTTCTTGAAAATTACAAATAACTCTTTACAAAGAAGAGAGCATAAATTATTGGTATATGAGAACACATACATGAACCATTTATATAGTTTAAAATAAATATTTATCTATAGAGTATTAAGAGAAGATCTTAGCAAATACAAAAATCCAACTACACATAGAAATGAATTTGCACTTAGAGATCTATTGATTTAATTTAGATATTAATGTCTAGAAGATGCCAATAATGATCAAATGGACTAAATAACATATTACATGAAACCAATACATTGATGGAGAGAGCCAAAAGCATCTAAATCATATTGAAAAGATACAAAAGAATAAAATTAATGAGAAATAATAATTACATTATTTGAGGGCCCTATATCTTCAAACTAGTAAAATGTGTGTTTCATTATAGATCTTGACCAAGTTAATAGGGCATGTGGTCTCTTGAGGTTCCTTAGTTATATTGATTAGAAGAAAAAATTGATATTCCTAGAATTGTATGTGTCAATATATCAATTTGAGTGTTCTTTGTCAATGTTGATTTTTTTTGTGAATAAACAAGGCCAAACATTTTTGGTCCTCATATTGAATGAAGCTCCTAAAGGATCCATAACAATCCATAAAAATAAAATGGTATCTTACACAAATATCATACTAGATAGGGTGTTTGAATGTAAAATTCTCTTCACTTTTAGGTTATATAAAACATAATCAACATATATGCTCATTGCAATACATAAAAATAATATGGTATCTTACACAAATATCATACTAGATAGGGCACTTAAACATAAAATTATCTTCACTTTTAGGTTATAAAAACTTAATCAGCATATATGCTCATCCTATATGAGGTTATGTTCATATTCTAGTCATATTTGATGAGAGTAAATGTGAAACTGAGCTAAAGGAATCCCTAAAATTGATGGAAACATATTCTTCATGTACCCAAGAATTTTATTTTGATCCTATTGGATCATGCAAAGATAGTTAAAATCAATCTAATTATTGGTAATATGTATAAAAATGTCATTACAAATGATCATGGTAATGAATAATTACACATTATGGCACTATAATATAATTTATTACTAACAAAAAATACACCTTGATCAATGATACCAATACTTACCCAAAAAATATATAAATTATTCACAAAATGATCTCTTTATCATTGAATAAATCACATCAGATGGGGCAATGAAGAATAATATATTCCCATATAAATAAATCATGTTCTCATCACAGGTTAGGATTAGTGATATATTTGATACCAAATGAAATATTTGGACCATATTTAAACCAAAATAAAAACACAATAACATTTTGTTATTTTTCTAATTAAATATGATTACATTTATAAGATAATTGTTATGTTATGGAGGCTGTTTCCAAATTATAGTGTATTATGGATGAACATCAAATTTTCTCTAGATGAACGTCAATATGGGGTGTAACTCCAGATGAACAATGATATGGGTGCGATGCAAGTGAGCATCAATGATGGGGGTAAGTGTTGGTGATGCAAGCGAGTGTTGAAAATACAAGTGAATGCTAACATGGAGATGTAGGCAAACATCAACATATTATGGTTGAGTGGTGGTTTGATGTGGGCATCAATGTGTTGCAAATAGGCATAAACATGTTACAGGCATAAGCATATATTATGTGGGTGAGCATCAAAACTATGATGTATTACCATGATGTATTATTGATTGGTCTATATATAGATGGATATACATCAGAATACAATAGAATTTTTCATAATTTTTGGTAGATTTGAGTTTTGAAAAGTGAGAATAGAGCATGTGAATTTAGGTGCAAATTTAGGAGGGTTTGTAGAGTGCAACTCCAAACAATATTTGTGCATTGTAATTTTGAGAAGACTAATCTAAGAGTGGATTTTACTCTTTTGGATTGTAAAAAAATATGAGAAAGTGTTTCTTGGTGGATGTAGCCCACATTGGGTGAGCCATGTTAACTCTAGTCTTCATGTTGTACAATTTTATCTATGTTCTTTATGCATCTCTATTTATATATCTTGTTATTACGATTCTGTGGAATTGTTCCACATTCATTTTTGATTTATTCCTAACACTAATATCTCCTATATTTATGGAGTTTAGCTTTGTCTCTTTTAGTCCTTGAAAAAACTCTCTAAAACTTATCTTCACTAAACTAATCTATTATCTCTCTCTAAGACCTATCTATGTGAGTGTTTACTCACGTATAAAATATATTATCTCACACAAAAATAATTAGTTCTTATAATCACACACATAAACACTAATGTGAGTACTAAATTCCTAACATTCCCCCTTTTAGTACTAACATTAGAATATATTGATACACACACAAAACAAAGGTAAAGAGGGAATGTATAATGGAACACATAAAATATTGATCATGAATGGGAACTTAAATATGAACATGGACTCACACGTCTATTCATCATTTGTATCTATCAAAATTGACCACCATGGATGGATATATTAGCCACACATGGATGAATGAAACTACACAAATTTATTAATCTTGCAGACATATGTAAGTAATAAAAATAATTCATAATTGAGTAAAACACCTAGGAAGATAATAATTATTACACCCACATGCATTTATTGGGTTTTTCACTGATACATTAGATACAACACCACACATAAACTATAAATGAAGAAAATTAAGGAATATTGTCATATTGCATAGCCACTACATATGATCATTTCCATGTAATCACAATAAAAAATGTGATTCCATAGCCACTGAAGATCACCCTTTTCTTTAGCTAGGTGGTTGAAGACATTAATGCAACTAATGTGATGTGCAGTCCCATCATTAGCGGATGAACTAAGGTCCCTACTAGACCTATGACACTATTCCCTCCATCCTTTGTTTGTATGTTTCTCAATCAATAGATTTGATCATGAAGCTCAAGAATATATTGTTTTTTAATTATAAAACCACCCATAATATTGACATATTTAACACAAGGATGTTGAGTTGGCCTGATAGTGCATCTATTTACCAGAGAATTTTCATTTTGACATTGATGATACAACAATAATAGATAGTATAAAATTTTATTTGGACAAATGATCCTTTATTTTAAATATGACATAAGAGAGACAAATGTGATAAAATAACAACTGGTAAAAGTAATTAACACTTTCAACACAAATACAATTTAACTCTTAAAATTAACAATAGATTAAAAAACTAATCAAAACTATATAAATTATAGATAATCAATTATTTAAATTTGACATTATACACATACCATAAATATGTATGAATTGATTTTAAACAAATTAACTAAATACCTATACATAATTCTCCTTGAATATTACAAATAACTCTTTACAAATAGGATAACATAGATGCTTGGTAGATGTGAACACATACATGAACCACTTACACATTTGGAAATAAATAAATATCTGTATAGTAATAATAAAAGATCATATAAAATACCACAATCCAACTACATGTAGAAGTGAATTCACATAGATATATATTGATTAAATTAAATTAAATTAATATATTAATGTCTACAAGAGGCTAAGAATGATTGATGGGATTGAAGAACATATTACATGAAACCAATACATTGATGGAGTGATAAAATTTTCTAAAGCATCTCCAAAAGATACAAAAATAGAAATAAAACTAATGAGGAATGATGATTCTACTATTTGAGGGCCATAGATCTTCAAACTAGTAAAATATGTGTTTCCTTATAGATCTGGACCAAGTTGTTTGGGCATGTGGTCTTTTGAGGTTCTTAATTCCATCATTTATAAGTAAGTATTTATATTTCTAGAATTATCTATGTGAAGATATTGATTTGACTGTACTTTGTTGAAGTTAAAGTGTTTCATGAATAAACAAGGCTAAACATTTTTGGTCTTCATACATAATGAATCTCCTAAAGGATCCACATGAATCTATAAAAGGACAATGGTATCTTCCATGGTTATCATAATAGATAGGGCACTTGAATATAGAATTATCTTCAATTTTAGGTTCTTAAAAACATAATTGACATATACCCTCATCATATGTGAGGCTCTATTCATATTCCATTTAGAGTTGATTAGAGTTAACATGAAACTGAGATAAAAGGACCTTAAAACTGATGGAAACATAATCTTCATGTAATGAAGAATTTAATTTTGATCTTATTGGACCAAGCAAACACAGTTTAAATCAACCTGATTGTTGGTAATAGGTAGAAAATTTTGTCCATACATGATTATGGAAATGAATAAATACACATTGTGGCATTGCAATATAATTCCTTACTAATATAAAATACACCTTAATCAAACATATCAATGCTTATAATAAAAACTCTATAAATTATTCACAAAATGATCTCTTCATCATGGGAGAAGTCAAATCAGATGGGGAAATGAAGAATAATACATGCCCCTATAAATAATTCACGTTCCCATAATAGGTTAGGAATCTACTACCAAATGAAATATTTAGATCAGATTTAAACCAAAATAAATATAAACAATAATTTTTTATTATTTTTCTAATTAAAGATGATTACATTTATAAGTTAATATCTCTTATATTAATACATTTTAGCTTTATCTCTCTCAATCCATAAAAATACTCTCTAAAACCTATATTAACTCAACTAATTTATCACCTATCTCTAAGACCTATATATGTGAATGATTACTCACATATACAAATATATTATCTCATACACCAATATAATTAGTTATTATACTAAAAAACATAAATAATAATGCGAGTGTTAAATTTATAACAAGGAAAACTCTATGACTTCATTTCTAAAATATAGTTTATAGAGTATATAATATATAATAAAATATAATTATAATAGTTAATCATTATATATTTGAATATGGATTGTTAGAATAATAATGTTATTTTTATTCAATGAGAATATGGTATGATATGTACATTGTGTAATATGATTAAGAATAAGTGTTCTCATGTTTTAAAAATAATAAATACTTTACAACTAATTTTCCTAGATTTGAATATAAAACATATTACTATTCTATACTAATTATATGTTCGAATCATGATAGCATGTCTCTTTAGGTTCAAATAGCCTAAAAAATATTAATACAAGAAGGTAGTAATAAAATAGATGGTTATAAAAATGTTCACCTTATGTATGAGTTGGAAAGGAGGTGTATCAATTTGTGGTTGATCTCCCAGATGCATGGTATGTTGTCAGTGTCTTTGACATGACATAGGATATCGAGTCTCCCCCATCATGGTGTGAATTAACATGAAGCTTCTATGACTATGTGTTATGTTTGCAGGTGTTTCTTAGAAAATGAGTGATTCACAATATGCTAAATGGTGTTGCATTTGCGTGTAAAGGTGAGAATCAGTATGTGAGTGGTGTGAAATGTTAAGGTGTATAAGTTTCAAGAATTATGCTCCCATATGAGAAGAGAGTGGACCAAAAATATTACACTTATATCATTCTCATTTTATTGAGGAGTGATGGTTCCCAACATATCCTCTAAAAACTATGGAAATTGAACCTTAGCTACTCATGGATATACCACCTATCTTGATCAATGTATTTTCCTACCTTGACTTCTTTAAACAATTGATATGTGCCTTGATAGGTGTGCATTATTGTGACTTCAATAATATGATCCTTTGGTGTTGTGTACAAGCATTCAATATTGAAGTTTAAAATATACTAATTTTTTGTTGGCCAAATTAAAATTTGAAAGTATTTCTTAATGAAATCCACATTGAAAACTTGATGCAAACCTAGGGGTTATGAAAGATCAGTTACAATTATGTTCTCACATAATTATTTGTGCAAAATATGGTGTAATGTCCATAATGTAGAGGCTTGATATTATTTGATTACCCTTGATCTATTCCTTCAAAATATAAAATATGAACTTATTGCCATAATTTTATGCCATCCCATAAATCTCTCTTAAAATTAAAAACTTCATTATATTAATAATAAACTTTAATTACAATATCAAGAATACTTTATCTTGTAATTATTTCTAGGAAACTAAAGTTTGTCAAATTTTTTATTTGTCCTTAATAACATTGACTTAATATGATATGTGGTTGATTTTTGATGCAACCACAAAGACAAATATGTCATGGTTAATATAAAATTATAATGAACAAAAATTGAGGTTAAGAAACCATTTTAAAAAACATATTAGATTTTAATTGATTAGAAACATTTTTTTTTTATGCACTCTTCTTTCTAATAACCTATACATGCCATTTCCTTTTCAACAAATGTCTAAATGGTATTGCATTTTCTATAAGGTAAATTTTTTTCATTTTTAGTTTTTTTAGTTTTAGAATCTTATATTATTTTTAATAAGTTTTGTTTAATTTTTGAGTTTATAAAATCTCATCAAATTGAAAAAGAAAAAATTAAAACTAAATTTATTCAAAACTAAATATATGAATTCATAGTTTACTATTTATTATCAAGGTTATATCAATCTAAATTTGTAAATGTTATATTTATTTGTTAAGTTTGAGCTTAACTTGATTTTTATAATTCAAATGTTTTTAAAAAAGAGGAATTTCACAATGAAAATAAATATCTGTATTGTGAAGTCCCTAAAACTAATCTTGTTTAGAATTCTTTTTCAAGAATTTAACCTACTTTTGTATTTTTCTCAACATCACATGATTATTTCTCATATGTTAAAGTTTGATTTATTTAAATGGGAATCAACTAATCCTTTCTCACTATAAAATAATAAATTTCTGATGGATAGTAGGATGAAATAAAGACATTACCTTTATATATTTGAGTGTACCAAATACTGCCAAAATATGTAGAAAATATCACAAAATATGGTCAATCATCTAAATTGTTGTAACATAATGTGTACCTCCTCTTATGTAGATATTTCATGATTAGATGATAGCTAAACTTGAATTGATTTCTATTCATGCATGTGGAGAGGAAAAAATATGTCGATGGCTATTAAAATGAAAGAGAGATTACTCATAGTCACAAAAATATAGATATCAAACTACCTACTAGCTATGAGATTTAGTACTATCGTAAAAGGGTTATTATCCATTCTTTGGTTTGCGTGACCTAAAGGTGTTAAGACAACCACTGGTAACACAAAACACTAAAATGAGTTAGTGTTCACATGTTTAAGTAATTATATTAATTAGAAAAATATATTTATGTGTATAAGTGATTTGTTATAAAAAATTATGTATTTTATTTTTAAAGAGGTATTGAGAATGTGTTGATAACATAAATTTTTTGTAAGAGATTATAAGAGATATATGATTGAAACATAATAATGTGTCTCACTTTTTAGTATAAAAAGAATAGTAAAAAAAGAAAATGTATACATTTCCCAATTTGTATAAGTAATAATGATTAAACTATACAAAATGTAAAAATAGTGTAAACTAATGAAATGTTAAATTTTAAGTATAGATTACACACACACACACACACACACACACACACACACACACACACACACACACACACACACACACACACACACACACACACACACACACACACACACACACACACACACACACACACACACACACACACACACACACACACACACACACACACACACATTTTAAAAATAAAAATAGTTTTTTTAATGGCCAAATACATAGTGTATGTTTTATGTATTAATTTTTTATTGAGTGCTCGATTTCTCTTCCTCATAATATTTTCAAAACATAATATTTTTTCAATATTTCTTGTAAAGATGTCCTAGAAACATGGATGTAGTGCAAGATTATTTTTTAAAATAATTTTTTGATAAAAATTTAAATTTTTAATGATCGAGGCATTTAATATCAATGCTTATGACTTCTCCTTGAAATATATGTATGTAAAAATAGACTATTTTTTTTCCATTGGAACAAGGACATGAAAATAAAGTGCGCTGATTTTTTTTTTCAAAATTTAACTTACAATTTAGTATTTTTCATAATACCTTAAAAAGAGGATACTTCACTTTATAAAAAAATTACGTGTTATTAAATAAATAAATATTAAATATTATTTAAATTAAAATATATATATTATTATAAACCTCATAAATATACCTATTTACATATCGAGTCATGTATTTTTATATTATTTTTCATCTTAATTCATGGCATTCAAAATGACATTTTTAATTTAATAAGAACTTTCTACTTGAAAAGAACAAGATTTGATGTCACATGAGGTTAAAACGAAGGGTTTGTTCTAACTCTCTTGTTGTAACCCCTTTTTTTCTAACCCTCATAAAAAATTGTGCCATCCCAAATTCCTCCACCACTTCACTACTTTCCATCCGCCACTTTTCATGTTTTAACATTTTGCACTTTCTAATGATCTAAAACATCGAAGGTTAGTATTAACTCCTCCTTTGTAGGAATATACCATATTATTTATATATAACTCTTATCATGATATAAATATCTAATTGAATTAAATTTTAGAATGAAAAATGAAAACTATTAAATATGATTTAATTATGGTTACTTTATTGAAATATTTGACCAAAAAACATTTAGTATTCGGATAGGCTTTAGACTATTAAGTATGATTTAATTATGATTATTTTATTTAAATCTTTGACTAAAATAACTTTTGGTATTAGAGTAGGCAAGTTTTTTTTGTTTGTTTGATGAAAAATTAGTTATTATTAAATGGGTTGGACATGAGCTTTATTTCTCCATTGATGAAAACCATTAAATTTAAAAGATGATTTTTTTCAGCTTAGGACATTTTGGAAATATTAAGGTAGTTTTAGATAAGAGAAGGTGGAGAGGGAAGGAGGAGAAATTGCTTTGCTACAAGTTTTTCATGGTTTACATTTACCTATTTGTATTTTAAGCCTCCTTGTGTCACACTGTGAAGATCACATGATTTATTAGGGATGCAATGCATTAACTATGCTCAATGCACTATCCTTTAGGTAGGATAACCCTATAGTTATGGTTTCTTTGCACTCTACTACATCTATTGATGCAGGATACAAAGCTATTGGCACCCAAATGAGCTCGTAAATTTATTCTAGAATTTTATGATGAGGTAATCCATTTTCCCCCTCCATTATGGAGGTAATTATTCCTATTGTTGCTGTTGAAAAATGTTACAAGTGATACGAAAACTATTTTATTATTACTTATCATATTGGCTGCATACACTCAGAGGATTACCTCTATAATTGGTTTTGTAAACATTAGGAGCCACTAGAGGTCCATTTATTAGGAATATTCAACCTTACCAAATGTTTTTTTTAACATTTAAATATCCCTTTGAGAATACACTGATTCTTATGAATTCCAATGTTTAGTTCTTTCACAACCAGCTTAGGATTTTGTCTCCTTGGTCCCAAGATTTTAAGGTTTTTGACAGTACCACCCTTAATGTACGTATATGTGTTGATGATCCAAAACTAAAAAATATTTGGTTGAAAGATAATTCAATAAACAAGAACAAGACAATTCAAATAATGCTATCTCTGAGAAGAGATGTTTTATTGATCAAATTTATAGACCCAAACATATGCTTATCTCTAAGAAGAGATGTCTGATTTCCATTTCATGTTACATATTAATTTATACATGTTTTGAAGGTTTTGGGAGAATGTGAAAGGTCACTAATATTAAGGGAGATTAATTGGTATGATTTCCATGATTTATAACAATACAAAATTTGAGGAATTACTATTTTTAGAAACTTACTATTTTTAGACTGCACTACTAAAATTGAAATTTAGGGCACTTCCATTGGGTTTTTGGGGGTCAAAATTCATCAAGCAATATAAATACCATATCAACACATTCTCCTCATTCTTATCTTTCCAATGGTTTAAATGATGAATCAATTGGAGCTACGGTGCAAAAGTTATGGCTCTCAGAAGTTCCATCATCAATTAGAGTGGACCTGTCACCTGAATTATCACCTAAATTATTACCCAAATCAGTTGAACTTCCTAGTTTGCCAATTCACCTTTACAAATTTATCCCCTAATTTTTTTCTCCCATAAGATGTGTGGTTATGATTGAGCTAGATAAGTGGTTCCCCTCGACCCTAAAAAGCAAGTCTATGAAGAGGTTAACCTCTCCAAAGAGCTAAAGGAGTTCATTGAAATCCAAGTTGGGGAGACCTAGTGGTCACAAAAGGTTGTATATCTCAACCTTCCCAATGCTTGCTTCCATTTTTAGGCCTTGAACCACCACATCAAGGATTTTCCTTGCATGGGTTGTCCTAAGCCTCCTCAGCTGCCTCTTGAGTCTGAGAAACCAAAACCAAAAGACCAAGGTGATGGTTGGACCAAAGTTACCTCTGAATGAACATTGGGCCCAAAACCACAAAACACACCCCAAAAAAAACCTTAGGAGGATTCTTGTTCAATTGTCATACCCTCTTAGGGGACCTCTTTATTTCCCCTTTCCATCCTGACTCCTCCTAACCCTTAGAGAATTTCCCTGACCTCCCATAATTTCATGTTGACTCTAACTGAGGTTTACTCAACCAATGGCTCATTATTCTAGTGGTATCATAGCCCACCTCATAGGGGTGTTGACTCTCCTTGAGAAGAACATGATGCCAAAAACTGCTACATTACATACGATAGAATTTATTGCCCTCACCAACACAATATCGTTGTAGTGTTGGTAGATTTTGAGGATGGGCAAGGGGAGCTTCAAATGGATGATCCGTCTCTATGAATATTTTATCATTGAATGTAAGGGTCTTAAAAACTATACCCATAAATACTTTGAATCCACATGTTAGTATATTGGTTTTATAAACATTATTTATCTACAAGAAGTTAAAATTTCAAACTTTTTCCTCCAGATGACCTTATAAAGTATTTGGTCAAATGCAACCAAGGTAACCAACTTTCATGATACAAGACATGATAGGGAATATATCTTAGTTACTCATAAAATATCCTCTAGAATTATCACCATAGGGGAAGATCCATCTCATTGGGAAGTCTAGATTATTCTTGATTTTGATGGGCCATCCTTTTGGCATCTGCAACACCTATGCTCCCAATCATGGCCCTGACTACTCCCTACTCTAGCGATCATTAGCAAATAGGTTACATCATACCATGTGGCTTGTGTGTGGTAACTTTAATATGATTGAACACCCCCAAGATGAAATTAGGGCCCTTCCCATGTGTAGGTGTATTGGTGAGCATAAGCCTTGGTACTATTTCAAAAATAAATTGGGGATGGTAGACCCTATCCTCCCATAGTGGAAATTTAATCACATATCTTGGTTTACATGGTTCAACTACTGATCTAAATATCACTACATGATTAAATAGTTAGAATGATTTATGCTATTAGAGAAAAATATTTTTTCCTTTTTTAGCATTAATGGTTAGCCTATCAACATCCACTTTGACATTATAATATCAGAACACTCACCCATATCCTATAAATTAGAATAGACTTCTAGGTAGTACAAGGTGACATATAATAAATTCTTTCTCAATACTTCTATACTAAGTCATGCTAGCACCATCTAACTCATCCACCAGATCTGGGACCTTGCCCCATATCCCCCACACATATCTAGCTAGATTGAGTGGTAGAATGATGTCATTCTTCATACCCCCTCTTTCCTCTTTCACCATGGAAAACATGTTACCTAGATTCATAAGCCTTTAGATAAGGCTACACACTAAAAATTTAAGTGAGTTTTTGCCTCTTTTGAGACTAATCATTTCACTATTCAACTTCAAAAGTTAGCTACCTCCTTCAAACCCCACCTAAAGGTGGTGGATAGTCATTCAGCTAGAGGCACCCAACTTTGTGCTTAGTTACATTAGATCAATATTGGTGACAAAGCCTCCAATGAGTTTTTAAAATCACTAAAAGCCAAGCAAGCTCATGGGAAAATTAAATCCATACAAGTGGCTCAATACTGGCTCACCTTCGAGGATGATATCTCCTCAGCATTTATACAAAATTACAAGTATGTTTTCCATGTCCATCCCTTTATGGATAAGCTCTCCCACACTCTTTATATTTACCTCAGAGTGGTACCTTGCAAGCTCAAGCCTATAGATTAGTTACTATGTGATGCCATGCTCACCTTGCAAGAGCTTATGGAGGATTTAAATTATATGAGAAATGAGCTCATAAATTTATTATGAAATTTTATGATGAGGTAATCCCTTTTCCCCATCCATTATGAAGGTAAGTATTCCTATTGTTGCTGTTAAAAATGTTACAAGTGATACAAAAACTATTTTATTATTACTTACCATGTTGGCTGCATCCACTTAGAGGATTACCTCCACAATTGGCTTTATAACCACTAGGAGCCACTAGAGCTCAATGTATTAGGAATATTCAACATTACCAAATGTTTTTTTACCTTTAAATATCCCTTTGAGAATCAACTAATTCTTATGAATTCTAATGTTTAGTTATTTCACAACCAGCTTAGGATTTTGCCTCCTTGGTTCCAATATTTTAAGGTTATTGACAGTACCACCCTTCATGTCCCTATATGTGTTGATGATAAAAAATAAAAAATCTTTGGTTGAAAGATAATTCAAGAAACAAGAACAAGACAATTCAAATAATTCTATCTCTGAGAAGAGATGTTTTATTGATCAAATTTGCAGACCTAAACATATGCTTATCTATGAGAAGAGATGTATAATTTCCATTTCAGGTTACATATTAATTTATACATGTCTTGAAGGTGTGGGGAGGATGTGTAAGGTCACCAATATTTAGGTAGATTAATTGGTTCAAATTCCATGATTTACAACAATACAAAATTTGAGGAATTACTATTTTTAGAAACTTCTATTTTTAGACTGCATTATTAAAATTGAAATTTAGGGAACTTATGTTGGGTTTTTAGGGGTAAAAATTAATTAATCAAAGCTCAATTACATCTCACCATATTATCCTCATTCTTATCTTTCCAACAGTCCAAACAGTGAGTCAATTGGAGCTATGGTGCAAAAGTTATGGCTCCTAGAAGTTCCGTCATCAATTAGAGTGGACCCGTCACCTAAATTATTGCCTAAATTATTACCTGGATTAGTTGAACTTCCTAGTTTTCCAATTCACCTTTAGGATTTTATCCCCCAAATTTTTTCTCCTATAAGACGTGTGGTTATGATTGAACTAGATAAGTGGTTCCCCTCGACCCTAACAAGCAAGTCTATGAAGAGGTTAACCTCTCCAAAGAGCTGAAGCAGTTCATTGAAATCCAAGTTGGGGAGACCTAGTGGTCACAAAAGGTTGTATTTCTCAACCTTCCCAATGATTTCTTCCATATTTAGGCCTCGAACCACCACATCAAGGATTTTCCTTTCATGGGTTGTCCTAAGCCTTCTCAGCCGCCTCTTGAGTCTGAGAAGCCAAAACCAAAAGACCAAGGTGATGGTTGGATCACAATTACCTCTAAAAGAGAGTTTGGCCCAAAAACAAATAACACACCCCAAACAAAACCTTAGGAGGATTCTCATTAAATTGTTACACCCTCTCAGGGGACCTCTTTATTTCCCCTTTCCATCTTGACTCCTCCTAACCCTTAGAGAATTTCCCTGACCTCCCAAAATTTCATGTTAACTCTAACTGAGGTTTACTCAACCAATGGCTCATTCTTCCCATGGTCCAATAGCATAGCTCATGGGGGTGTTGAATCTCCTCAAGAAGAACATTATTCCAAACATTGCTACATTGCATATGATAGAATTTATCACCGTCACCAACACAATATCTCTATAGTGTTGGTAGATTTTGAGGATGGGCAAGGGGAGCTTCAAATGGATGATCCCTCTCTATGAATATTTTATCACTAAATGTAAGGGTATTACAAAGTATAACCATAAATACTTTGAATCTTCATGTTAGTAGATTGGTTTTATAAACATTATTTATCTACAAGAAGTTACAATTTCTAACTTTTTCCTCCAGATGACCCTATAAAGTATTTGGCCAAATGCAACCAAGGTCACCACCTTTCATGATGCAAGACATGACAGGGCATATATATTAGTTACTCATAAAGTATCCTCTAGAATTATCACCATAGGGGAATATCCATCTCATTGGGAAGTCTAGATTGTTCTTGATTTTGATGTGCCATCCTTTTGGCATCCACAACATCTATGCTCCCAATCATGGCCCTGAATACTCCCTACTCTAGCGATCATTGGAAAACAAGTTACCTCCTACCATGTAGCTTGTGTACGGTAACTTTAATATGATTGAACACCCCCAAGACAAAATTAGGGCCCTTCCCATGTGTTGGTGTGTTGGTGAGAATGAGGCTTGGTACTATTTCAAAAATATATTGGGGATGGCAGACCCTATCCTCCCATAGTGGACATTTAATCACATGTTCTGGTTTACATAATTCAATTACTAAATTGAATATCACTACATGCTTAAATAGTTAGAATAATTTATGCTATTAGAGAAAAATATTTTTTCCTTTTCTAACATTAATGGTTAGCCTATCAACATCCACTTTGACATTATATTATCATACCACTCACCCATCTCCTATAAATTAGAGTAGACTTCTAGGTAGTACAAGGTGACATACAATCAATTCTTTCTCAATACTTCTATACTGAGTCATGCTAGCACCATCTAACTCATCCACTAGATCTGGGACCTTGCCCCATATCCCCCATACATATCCAGCTAGATTGAGTGGTGGAATGAGGTCATTCTTCATACCCCCTCTTTCCTCTTCCACTATGGAAAACATGTTACCTATATTCATAAGCATTTAGAGAAGGCTATGCTCTATCAAATTTAGGTGATTTTTTGCCTCCTTTGAGACTAATCCTTTCACTATTCAACTTCAAAAGTTGGTTACCTCTGTCAAACCCCACCTAAAGGTGGTGGATAGTCATGCAGCTAGAGGCACACAAATCTATGCTTAGTTACATTAGATCAAAATTGGTGACAAGTCCTCTAATGAGTTTTTCAAATCACTAAAAGCCAAACAAGCTCATGGGAAAATTAAAGCCATACAAGTGGCTCAATACTGGCTCACCTCCCAGGATGATATCTCCTCAACCTTTATACAACATTACAAGTAGGTTTTCCATGCCCATCCCTTTATGGCTAAGCACTCCCACACTCTTCAGATTTACCTTGGAGTGGTACCTTGGAAGCTCAAGCCTATAGATCAGTTACCATGTGATGCCCTGCTCACCTTGTAGGAGCTTATGGAGGATTTAAATTGTATGAGAAATGATCTCATAAATTTATTATAAAATTTTATGATGAGGTAATCCCTTTGCCCCCTCTATTATGAAGGTAAGTATTCCTATTATTTCTATTGAAAAATGTTACAAGTGATACGAAAACTATTTTATTATTACTTACCATGTTGGCTGCATCCACTCAGAGGATTACCTCCACAATTGGCTTCATAACCACTAGGAGCCACTAGGGGTCCATGTCTTAGGAATATTCAAAATTACCAAATTTTTTTTACCTTTAAATATCCCTTTGAGAATCAACTGATTCTTATGAATTCCAATGTTTAGTTCTTTCACAACCATCTTAGGATTTTGTCTCCTTGGTCCCAAGATTTTAAGGTTTCTGATAGTAACACCCTTCATGTCCCTATATGTATTGATGATCCAAAACTCATAAAGCTTTGGTTGAAATATAATTCAAGAAACAAGAACAAGACAATTCAAATAATGATATCTCTAAGAAGAGATGTTTTATTGATCAAATTTGCAGACCCAAACATATGCTTATCTCTGAGAAGAGATGTCTGATTTCCATTTCAGGTTACATTTTCATTTATACATGTTTTTATTGTGTGGGGAGGATGCGGAAGGTCACTAATCTCGATGGAAATGAATTGGTTTGACTTCCATGATTTACAACAATACAAGATTTGAGGAATTACTATTTTTAGAAACTTACTATTTTTAGACTACACTACTAGAATTGAAATTTGGGGCACTTCTATTGGGTTTTTGGGGGTAAAAATTCATTGAGAAAATCTTAATGCCATCTCACCATATTATCCTCATTATTATATTTCCAATGATTCAAATGGTGAGTCAATTGGAGCTACGGTGCAAAAGTTATGGCTCCCGAAAGTTCTATCATCAATTGGAGTGGACTCGTCACTTGAATTGTTACCCAGATCAGTTGAACTTCCTAGTTTGCCAATTCACCTTTAGGATTTTATCCTCAAAATTGTTTCTCCCATAAGACACGTGGTTATGATTTAACTAGATAAGTGGTTCCCCTTGACCCTAACAAGTAAGTCTATGAAGAGGTTAACCTCTCCAAAGAGCTGAAGGAGTTCATTGAAATCTAGGTTGGGGAGACCTAGTGGTCACAAAAGGTTGTATATCTCAATATTCCCAATACTTAATTCCATTTTTAGGCCTTGAACCACCACATCAAGGATTTTCCTTGCATGTGTTGTCTTAAGCCTCCTTAGTTGCCTCTTGAGTTTGAGAAGCCAAAACCAAATGACCAAGGTGATGGTTGGACCAAAGTTACCTCTAAATGAGCATTGGGCCCAAAACCACAAAACACACCCCAAATAAAACCTTAGGAGGATTCTTGTTCAATTGTCACACCATCTTATGGGACCTCTTTATTGCCCCTTTACATCCTAACTCCTCTTAACCCTTAGAAAATTTACCTGACCTCCCAAAATTTCATGTTGCCTCTAATAAAGGTTTGCTCAACCAATGGCTCATTCTTCTAGTGGTCTCATAACCCACCTCATGGGGGTGTTGACTCTCCTTGAGAAGAACATGATGCCAAACATTTCTACATTGCATATGATATAATTTATCACCCTCACCAACACAATATCTTTATAGTGTTGGTAGATTTTGAGGATGGGAAAGGGGAGCTTCAAATGGATGATCCCTCTCTATGAATATTTTATCATTAAATGTAAGGGTCTTACAAAGTATACCCATAAATAATTTTAATCTATATGTTAGTATATTGGTTTTATAAACATTATTTATCTATAAGAAGTTAAAATTTCTAACTTTTTCCTCCAGATGACCCTACAAAGTATTTGGCCAAATGTAACCAAGGTCACCACCTTGCATGATGCAAGACATGACAGGGCATATATCTTAGTTACTCATAAAGTATCCTCTAGAATTATCACCATAGGGGAAGATCCATCTCATTGGGAAGTCTAGATAATTCTTGATTTTGATGGGCCATCATTTTGGCATCCACAACATCTATGCTCCCAATCATGGCCTAGACTGCTCCCTACTCTAGCAATTATTGGCAAATGGGTTACCTCCTACCATGTGGATTGTGTGTGGTAACTTTAATATGATTGAACACCCCCAAGAGAAAATTAGGGCCCTTCCCATGTGTTGGTGTGTTGGTGAACATGAGGCTTGGTACTATTTCAAAAATATATTGGGGATGGCAGCCCCTCTCCTCCCACAGTGGACATTTAATCACATGTCTTGGTTTACATGGTTCAACTACTAAATTTAATATCACTACATGCTTAAATATTTAGAATGATTTATGCTATTAGAGAAAAATATTTTTTCCTTTTCTAGCATTAATGGTTAGCCTATCAACATCCACTTTGACATTATATTTTCAGACCACTCACCCATATCCTATAAATTAGAATAGACTTCTAGGAAATACAAGGTGACATATAATCAATTATTTCTCAATACTTCTATACTGAGTCATGCTAGCACCATCTAAATCATCCACCAGATCTGGGACCTTGACCCATATCCCCCACACATATCTAGCTAGATTGAGTGGTAGAATGAGGTCATTCTTCATACCCCCTCTTTCCTCTTCCAACATGGAAAACATGTTACCTATATTCATAAGCATTTAGAGAAGGCTATGTTCTAAAAATTTAAGTGAGTTTTTGCCTCCTTTGAGACTAATCCTTTCACTATTTAGCTTCAAATGTTGGTTACCTCCCTCAAATCCCACCTAAAGGTGGTGGATAGTCATGCAGCTAGAGGCACCCAACTCTGTGCTTAGTTACATTAGACAAAAATTAGTGACAAAGCCTCCAATGAGTTTTTCAAAGCACTGAAAGCCAAACAAGCTTATGGGAAAATTAAATCCATATAAGTGGCTCAATACTGGCTCATCTCCCAGGATGATATCTCCTCAACCTTTATATAACATTACAAGTAGGTTTTCCATGCCCATCCCTTTATGGATAAACACTTCCACACTCTTCAGATTTACCTCAGAGTGGTACCTTACAAGCTCAAGCTTATAGATTAGTTACTATGTGATGCCCTGCTCACCTTGCAAGAGCTTATGGAGGATTTAAATTGTATGAGGAATGACAAATCCCTTGACCTCTATGGCTTCCCTTATAATTTTTACAAAGCCACATGAGAGTTCACTGGCCCTGACTTGTTTTAGGTCTACAAAGAATACTTGCAGAATCAATCTCTTGGCCTCATGATAAATCAAGGCAATATTAAATTTATCCCCAAAGCTAAAGATCTAGAGCTTATCACCAGCTAGAGACTGATATTCCTACTAAATGTCTCTTGTAAAATCCTCACCAAATCCCTCACCAACTACATCTGACTAATCTTACCTACCATTATTAGACTATAACAAATATGTTTTACTATAGGGAGGTATATCTTGGATAATATTATTGCAGTCTCGGATGGTATGGCCTAGGTTTGTTCTTCTCTATAGATAATTATTTTTCATAAGATAGATTTTGAAAAGTCTCATTACAATATCGAGTGGAATTTTATTCTTTCCATGCTTAAGGCTCTCAGCTTTGGTCCCTATTTTATCAAAGCTATGTAGACCTTAATTCATGAGGCCTCTACCTAACTCATAATTAATGATTATTAGACCTTGGGGATCAAGATCTAGTGTTCTATTCGATAGGGGTGTCCCCTTACTCTAGCACTTTAGGTTCTTATCAATGAAGCATTGGGTTAACTTTTTGCTTCTAAGGCCTTGTAAGGGCTTTTTCATGGTATTGTTTTTCCTAACTATACCTCTTAGATTATTAGTGGTAACTTTATAGATGACACCTTACTCATGCTTGAAGAGAAATAGGCTAATTTTAATGAAGCTATACAGTACCTAGATACCTTGTGTCTAGATTTGCGATCCAAATTTCAATGGAGGAAAACTCAGTGTTTTCGATGAAGCATGATGTCGGTGCCTGAGTGGATTAAATTTTTTAATTGGAAGTGTATTGCTCAGGGGAAAAAATTTAAGTTCTTGGGCATCTCATTCACTTTTTATAGCTCAACTCTAGAGTTTTTATACTATGTCCTCAATAGGATTTAAAGGAAAATTGAATATTGTATCATTAAGCCCCTCTCTAGTGGGAAAGTTTTAGATTTGCACTAAGATTTTGGCAGCCAATCATGTCTACTAATCCTCTTGGTAGGACCCTTCTAAATCCTTTTATGATAATCTAGCTAAGTTTCTCTATGATCTCCTCTACACCAATTCTAACAAGACTCAAGGTTTCCATTAGGTGGCCTAGGATATTTACTATCTCCCTCATGATAAAGGTGACATGGGAATAATTGACACTTATCAAAAAATTATGGCCTTATGCACTAAATGGGTTGTTCAATCTATTGATGGAAATGAGTCTTGCAAAATCCCTCTCTACCAATGTATCTCTTTGGGCTCTCCCTATGGTAAAACTAGTTGGCAAAATATTTGCTTTCAATCCCTTCTCATCACTACTGTGTATGTTAATATTACATGTTCTTTTGTGGTCAAAAGTATCTGAAGGATTTTGAAGTAGTCAAGCCCTACTTGAAGTGGGTAGGGGATGGATTTCTCATAGGGTTATCTTTCAATGATCATAGTTTATGGTGGTTTCCTAATCTCACTAGTTTTTCTATTCCCCTAGTTGAATTGCTTGGTGTTAAAGTGTCAGGACTATTCCTTAAAGGAATTCACACTATCTGTGATTTGGTTACTTCTAGAGATTGGATCCCCTAGCATGATTTTAAAAGCATATATTATTTAAATAATGATATCTTAATTTCCATCTTTCACATTCAGGAATTACTTCCTAATGTTATACTCCATAAGCTTGGCCTTCAACCTCCTAAGACATGGTGGAAAGACTAGAGGTGAAACTATGATACGAATTTCAAAGCCTACTCTCCTAGGCTTCTTTATCATGTGATGAGTCTTTTCTCCCTCACTCTCGATAAGCTCAACATATGTTGGGGCCTCCAATCTTCTCCCAAGACTTGGCTCACCCATTTGGAATATGTGTGGAACCCTAATTTCCAATCAATTATTTTATTTGGTGTTTAATATATTAAGGGCTCCCCCTTGGTGGGAGGCTGTTCCACCTCCACATTCCTTAGCCCTTCTATCTAGCTTGAAAATGACTTGACTATTTCAAGCATTTATTTTGGTTTTTTATTAAACTTTAATTTATTTGGCATTGGATTTACTCCCTATTTCAACCCTTTCATCCTGAGTGCTTTTCTTGGTCATAGGTGCTTTTTGTGGAATATTCAAATTAGTGATCTTATATTGATTTTCTTTGGTAAATTTTTCATGCTATCATCCTCTTTTAGCTTTGAAAAGCTAAAAATAATGCTATTTTTAATCATGAGGACTTTATAATTTCATTCTCTATTAATAAAAATGTTTTTATTTCCTTGATTTACTTAAAGATCTAGGCTCAGGTGGAGAAGATGACACTGAACCTCTACCACTTGTAGGATCTCCTTGACCACTAGGAGAGTGCACCATACACTATGATTAGAGTTTTACTAGATGGCCCACCTTGTAATCCCCACCACCTCCTCTTATGAGAAGATGAAGTATAACTTGGTCTTGTAGTAGGGGTCACTTCTTGCCTTTCCCTCCCACAAGGGGTGGTTAGATTATCTATGGGAAATCTAATGTTGATCTTGCACAATAGTCTTTGATGAGTGTTTTTATTCCTACTCATCCCACTAATGGTTGGCTAATCACTATACATGATGACCCCTTAAATGGTTGTACTACTTTAGAGATCCTAGACATGGAACTGATTACTTGGTCGGTACTTCCCAAAGATGACCCTTGACCTCCTAAGGTGATGACTTGTACTTGAAAATGTTTTTGATTATTTATAGTTACTCTTTTCATGTTCTATTTGACTGTTTACTAGTGTTTTGAGCCAATTTATTTACTCGGTGTAGAGTTTGGGTTGTGATTTATTTTGCCACATTACTATGTAACATTCTATATTATATTTTGATTTTTTAATATAATATGAAATGTTCCAATAGTAATATTAAGGTAGTTTAATTCTTTATTTTTCCAAAGGTTGTCAAGCTTAAGAGACATATTCATGTTTACTTTAGCTTACATCTGTCTCCACTCGACCTTATCTTCAGCATATTGAACTCCACATTAATGGTTGGATAGGGATTGGACTTGAGTTATTTAAAAGTTTTTTGGATCAAAGCTCCATTATAGTCCCCACTTTTACATCAGATCGAGCCCTACATTGTATCTATACTTTGATGCTCTAACACATAAGTCAAATTTACATCAATGATTATGTACTTACAATGAACACACCATTTAATTCAAAGCCTTGTTATTGCATCAATTCTTCTTCTTTAAATTGGGAGATATTCTATCTAGCCTACATGATATATACACTATTCATGCAAGCTTGATAATCATTCTATGTGTATGCAATCTCATTATTGGTATAGTAGAAGAAGATCTCAAGAGTGGATCATGTAAATCTATAGTTGACATTAGAAATATTAACTATGCACATCTAGGTATTTAATGTTAGAATATTTTATTTGTCCTGTATATGATTTGTATTGCTTCCCAAGGGATTTATATTAATTTTTTTATGATGTTAACTATGTCATGTGTGAGATGTAGTTGCACATTTAAATATTATTTATTATATTTTTACCTATATCCCAATGCATCCGATCTAGAAAGAGATAGAAGGAGACATTTTGTGTAGTATGTACAGAAGAAAGAAAAGGGGCAGAGTATAATCAAGCATCATTCAATTAAAAATATAGTTTTATGTGTAGCTGTAGTTATTGTCTAAGTTTTGTGTGCAGCTATAGATACTATTTTTATGGATGAATATATATAGTCTTTGTGTAAATATGCTTTTCTAACAATTTTAGCTATTCCTTTGTTATGCCCTGCATTTTTTTGGGTTGTTTTATTTTACTACTCTATTATGCTCTATTTATGCATTTAATTCTTCTATTTTTCTAACATTGGCATTAAATTTGTAGCTATTGTTGTTAGATTAAATCCTTCAGCTCGTATCAGAGCCAAAGGAATATTTAACCTTCCATTTTTTTTAGTTCTTTTAAAATCCATTAATGGCCTCCAGATCTAGTACATCCCTGTCTAGTCTGCAAACCCCTATTTTTACAAGAAAAATTATGAGTATTAGTCTTTAACTATGAAATCATTGTTTTGGTCTCAAGATGTATGGGAGGTAGTTGAAAATGGTTATGTGGAACCAATAGACCAAACAACATATAACACCCTTACATAAGCTGAGAAAGACACTTTGAAAGAATAAAGGAAGAAGGATGGGAAAGATTTATTTTACATCCATCAAGCAATGCATGAGAGCATACTCCTAAGAGTAGCAACAACAAAGCAAGCCAAGGAGGCATGGGATATACTACAAATTGCTTACCAAGGTATGGATAAGGTAAAGAATGCTAAATTATAGCTCCTTCGAAGAGATTTTAAAAAAATTTATCAATTAAAGACCTGCTTTGGTAGAATATTTCTTTACACATGTTGTTGGTTTGATTAATCAAATCAAATCTCATGAATAGGTCATAGAGGATATGAAGATTGTTAAGATGGTATTTAGAAGTCTCCATTCTAAATTTGACCTTCTAGTTGTGGCTTTGGAGGAAACCAAAGACTTGAGTCAATTTTCTATCGATAAGCTTCATGCTTCTCTCATCAATCATGAATATAGACTAAATAGGTCAAACATCTCATTGGAAAATGAATTTTAATCTTATTAATCTATAATCCATGGAAGAGGATGGAAAAAATTCAATCCTATAGGTAGAGGGAGAAATTACCTTAGAGGTGGACATAGTAGTAGTCCTACAAATGTTGGTCGTAGAGGTTAAAATTAGAATTTTAGTCACCCAAGTGGCTTAAAATTTGAGAAATCACACATTTAATGTCATTAGTGTAAGAAGTTTGGGCATTATGATCATGAAATCAATAAAAAATAGTATGACTAACACAAACAAGGTGAAAATTAGTCAAGTATCACTCCCACAAGCACTATGTTTATTGTATGCACTAGGATTGCTGAAGAAATTCCTACAAACTCCCTAATTGAATGAAATGTAGTCTAAGAAAGCCCATTTTACATATGGTATTTAGAATTTAGTTGTAGTAGTCACATGATAGGTAATGTATATTTATTTTCTAGCTTGGTTGAATCAGTTCAAATTGATGTCATACTTGGTAACAACAATAAGGTTACTATTTTGGGTAAAGGTATTGTTAATGTTCTAACCAAAAAGGGGGAGCAAAAAGTTATGCATGATGTGTATTATGTTTCTAATCTAAAACATAACTTAATGAGTATTGGTCAATTAGTATAAAAAAGGTATAGAGTGTACATGGAAAATAATGAGTATGTGATTTTGGACAAGTTTCCAAGCAAATAATTGATTGCCAAAGTGAAAATGACTAGAAACCAGATGTTTCCCTTGAGGATAAGGTCATATATGAAGGACAAAATAGCCCAAGCTATTTGTAAGACAAATAATGCACATTTTGGAACTACCTTTAAGGTAGAAAATACAAAATTAGAAGTTGAACTAAATTTTATAGATTTAATAAATTTAACTTCGGAGCAAGCCAATGTACATTTTGAAGCAAGCCAATTCAACTCCGAAGAAGCAAAAGGTAGTGGTGAAGAAAATCAAATAGCATTTCAATCAGTTGTAAAGGATGAATCTTGGTTATGGAAATTTAGATTTGGGCATTTAAAATTTGGAGGGCTGAAGTTACTACATATGAAGAACATGGTGAAAGGTTTACCATTAATTGAGAAACCAAAAAGAGTTTGTGAAGGTTGTATCTTAGGCAAACAACATAGAGAGTCTTTCTCAGATGGTAAATTAATAAGAGCAAAATCACCACTTGAGATTGTTAATTTGGATATTTTTGGGAAAATGCAAACACCTTTTATAGGAGGCTACACTTATTTCCTTACTTTTATTGATGATTTTACAAGGAAAACTTGGGTTTACTTCTTAACACATAAGTTTGATGCATTTGCTTATTTTTAATAGTCCAAGGCACTTATGGAGAAGAAAAGTGGATACTAAACCAATGTTTTTAGGATATATATAGGTGGTGAATATATTTTTAATGAGTTTTTAAACTTTTGTAGATTACATGGCATACAGAAGTAATTACAACCCACTATACACCTCAACAAAATAGTGTGGTGGAGAGAAAGAACTAAACCATTATGGAGATGGCACATAGTATGTTGGTAGCCTCACATTTACCTAATGAATATTAGGCTGAGGTAGTGTAAACTTCTATTTATATCATGAATAGGTGCCCAAAAAATAGTGTAAATAGCAAAGTGCCTCAAGAGGCTTGGACAGGTAAGAAACATAGAGTTTCTCATTTTAAGGTATTTGGCTTGTTGCACATGCACATGTTCTAGATGAGTTGAAGAAGAAGTCAGACAATAAAGGACAAAAATGTATATTTGTTGGCTATTCAAAGAATACGAAGGCATATAAGTTGTTTAATACTATTACTAGGAAGGTTATAATTAGTCATAATGTTCAATTTGTGGAGAATGAACCATAAGATGGAAGTGTAGAGATGACTATAAAAATTATATCTATTATTCCATATGATGATATGGTAGATGAAGTTTTTCCATCATCATGTAAAAATTAAACAATAACCCCTTCCATAGCTCCACAAGTTATATCAAAAGTTACACCCCCATTCATGGTAAGTAGATCTTCAAGGCTACTACGCACACCTAGAGTACAAAAAACTCCATAGCTAATCACAACAACATCTACATCAGCTGACATCCTTGGAGGAAATCCAACTATCAATCCAAGTAGTTCTACATCTTCAAATCTAACTCTATCAAGCATGTTGTCATGGAAAACAAGGAGTTTGAGTGAGTTGTATAATGTTAATACAACAAATTCATTTTTAGTCTTTTATTTATTTTCTCATGTAGATGATCCATTAAAATTTGAAGATGTTGTGATTGATGATACAAGGGCACAAGCCATGGATGAAGAGATTGAGTCCATTAAGAATAACCAAACATGGGACTTGGTTAAGTTGCCTAAAGGCAAGGATGTAATAAGTGTAAAGTGGATTTATAAGACTAAAAATGATGATAATGGAAAGATGCAAAATCACAAAGTAAGGCTAGTTACAAGGGGATTCACATAACATCCCAGAGAAAATTTCAATGAAACATTTGGTCCTGTTGCACGGTCAGACATAGTTAGAATTGTATTGGCCATTACTATGCACAACAAGTGGCCTATGTACCAAATAGATGTGAGTTCAAAATTTCTAAATGGATATCTAGAGGAGGAAGTGTATGTTGAACAACCACAAGGATATGAGATATCGGGTCATGAAAATAAATTATATAGGTTGAGGAAGGAACTTTATGGATTAAATCAAGCACTTAGAGCTTGGTACAACCATATTGAATCCTATCTCATTCAAAATGGTTTCTAAAGAAGTGGTTGTGAGCCAAACTTGTACATCAAATTCAACAAGTAAGGTAACATTCTATTTTTTTTTTGTATGTAGATGGTCTAACCTTTATCGATGATCTTAGCATATATGCTTTTGAAAGAGCAATTAAAAGTGAATTTGAAATGACTGATTTGGGGCTTATGAGATATTTTTTGGGCATGGAAGTCCATCAAACTAATGCTAGTATATTTATTTCTCAATCCAAATATACAAATGAAATCTTGAAGATATTTAGTATGGTAAAGTGCAAGGCATCCCTAAATCGGTCATGATGGGATTGAAGCTAGGCAAGGAGGATGATGGACCATGTGTGGATCCTACATTATTCAAGAGGCTAGTTAGAAGCCTTATGTATTTGATGGCTAGAAGGCCTGATATTATGTATGGTATAATCCTAATTTCAAGGTTTATGGAGTCTCTAAAAGAATCTCATTGGCAGGCTAGTAAGAGAATATTGAGGTATGTAAGTGGTACAAAGGATTTTGGCATATTGTATTCCACTTTAGATGACTTCAGTCTTGTTAGCCACATGGATAGTGATTCTAGTGGTAGTATAGATGATCAAAAAAGAACTTATAAGTATGCTTTTCACTTTGGTATAGGTGTTGGGTCATGGGCTTCAAAGAAACAACCCATTGTGACTCTTTCTTTAGCTAAAGCTGAGTATGTGGCAAGCACTGGTATAACTTATCAAGTTGTTTAGATGCAAAGAATGTTGAAAGACTTAATGAAAAATAAAAAAAATCTACTATAATATTTTGTGACAACAATTCAGCCTTCGAAATGTCCAAATTTCATGTTTTTCATAAGAGAACTAAGCATATTGATATTAGGTATCATTTTATTAGAGAGCTTGTCAACAAAAAATACATTTGCCTAGATTTTTGTAGGTTTAAAGATCAGTTTTCTAACATATTTACAAAGCCATTAGTAAAAGAGACATTTCAATATTTAAAAATTTTTTTAGGAGTTTTTAATCATGAAAATGTATATATCTCTGAAGAGAGTTCCAACAATGCTGCTCTAAAGATATATGCTCTGAAGATGGATGATCTGAGTATGTGATCCAAAGATGATGCAATGAAGATGATGCTCTAAAGATGTGCTTTGAAGATGATTATTTGAAGATGTGCTCTAAATAAAAGCTTCAAAGATGGTTTAAAAATATGTTGCAACATATTTGGAGTAGTTTGATGTAAATTTTTGATGATCCCCAGTAGTTCAAATTAAGGGTGAGTATTGGAAATTTTAATTATACATAGCTAGGCATTTAATGTCAAAATATTTTATTTGTTCTATCTATGATTTGTATCACTGATTAATGGATTTGCATTAATTATTTTATTTTTGATGTTAACTATGTCATGTGTGATCTATAGCTGCACATTTAAATATTATTTATTATATTTTTACCTAGAGTCCAACATAGCTAGTCCAGAAAGAGATAGAAGGAGCCATTTTGTGTAAAATGTACAACAGAAAGAAAATGAGTAGAGTATAATCAAACATCATTCAATTAAAAATACATTTTTATATGCAATTGTAGTTACTTTCTAAGTTTTGTGTGTAGCTATAGCCAGGGTGTTAGGTTATGGAGCTAAAAGCTTCATAGGTATGCAAATGGAGGAGGTTGCTGAGTGTTACAGTAATTGACATCAGTATGATCAATTGACGTCGGTCATATCCAGTGTAAAGAGCAATCGACATCTGTTAGGAGTCATCTAGCATCAGTTAGATAGGAACCGATGTCAGTCATCTCCAGACAGACAACGACCGATGACGGTCATCTGTGCATTCCAAAACTAGTCTAATTTTAGACGAACAGTCAGTTTGCATGTAAAGACTAATTTTAGTCTTGAGTCTACGTTTATAATTATTGTAATTAGGATGTCTAATTATTGTTTGTATGGGATCTATTTAAGAGACCCATGGGGCTGTATTGTAAAGAGGTGAAGGATCAAAAGGACTTGTCAAGGACAAGGACAAGGGTTCTTCCAAGTGTACGATAAGTTGATCTACAGGTGTGCAAGATCAGGGAGATCTACATGGTAAGTAAGGTCAGTTGATCTATAGGTGTGTGTGTGCAAGGTCAAAGGAGATCTACGGGGTAGCAAGATCAAGGAGATCTACAACACAAAAAGGAGCAAGATCAGGGAGATCTACTTGGAGTACTTTGAATACTTGGTGGACTAGAAGTAGGCAACAACGGTTGAGTTGATTGTCACTTACTGGTGGAAACAACAACTGAGTTATTGAGTTGATTATGTTTGTAATTGAGAGAGAGAGAGAGAACTCTTGAAGGAGAATTACTGTATGCCTAAGAGGTGTGGGAAGAGTGTGATTTCTTCATTGTATTTCCTTCTGGAAGAGTGTTAATACAAGATTTTATTGTCTCTCATATTCTGTGCTATTTCTGAATTCTAGTTACATATTACTTCTAGTTAAATTTCCATGTTTAGTTGCTTATACAAAGGTAATCAATTGTGCTCTTAAGGAGTAGGATCCTAAAAATTGGTATCAGAGCTTGTGTGTGTAGATCCTGACAAGTGGTATCAGAGCTTGTGTGTGTAGATCCTGACAATTGGTATCAGAGCCTGGTTCAGAGCTTGGTTTAGAGCTTGGTTCACTAACACCTTGGTTGCAGAGTGTGTTAAGTGTTTGTTGATTACAGGTCACTCTCAGGGGTTTCTGATTGAGTGGGAGTATAGCAATGGCAGAAAAAAGTAAGCTAAGAATGGAGAAATTCAATGGCAAGAATTATCAATTATGGAATTGTGGAAAGAAAGAGCATGTAAAGAAAGATTGTTGGTTGGTAGAAGATCAGCATGAAGGAAATAAAGAAGCAAATGATGTAGGTATTGTTGCATGGGATGCTCTTATATGTTCCTTGGATAAAGTAGAATCTTGGGTTTTAGATTCTATTGCCTCTTTCCATGCAACCCCAAATAGAGTATTTTTCCATGATTATGTCCAAGGAGACTTTGGAAAGATTTATTTAGGGGTTGGTGAGCCTTGTCAAATTGTTGGCAAAGGGAAAGTGCAGCTAAAATTGCAGACGAACAACACATGGGTGTTGAAGGATGTCATGCATGTCCCAGTATTGAAGAGGAGTCTAATTTCTATAGGAAAGTTGGGTGATGAGGGTTGCATAGTTACTTTCACAGTGGGATCTTGGAATGTTTCCAAGGGTGCACTTGAATTAGCATGTGGTAAGAAAGTAGGTACTCTTTATCTATCTACTTGTATTACTGATTCTCCTTCTGTTTTATCTACTTCAAATGTAGATGCAAAGATGTGGCTCTGTAGGCTTGGGCACATGAGTGAAAAGGGGATGCATGTTCTTGAGTCAAAAGGTAAGAGTTCAGATCCAGAAAGCATAGATCGAGATTTTTGTAAGCAATAGAAGAAAGTGAGGTTTCTTATTACTGATGCTACAAGAAAGGATCGGGTTTATTACATAAAGAGGAAAACTGATGTTTTTGACAAACTTAAGAATTAGAAAGCCTTGGTTTTCATGGAGAAGATGATGGACAGAGATCAACTCAAGGGGTTAAATAATTATGAGCAGGGCAGTGTTGGTTTGGACAAGGTTATGATCCAAAATGAGCTCACAGGTAAAAATCATCACTCATAGGAAAACATAGTTATTGAAGTTAGTTAGGTAAGAACCGACATCAAACAGGCAAGAACTGACATCGGTCATGTGCAGACCAAAGTTGGTGATGTCAGGCAGGTGGACACTGATGTCAGTCAGGGAACTAATGTTGACAGTCAGGTCGGTCACATGGAACTGACATTGATCAGGTGTAGACTGAGAGGTGACCAAGATCGGTCACTATTAGAATAGATTTTAGGCAGGCAGTAAGCTGTCAAGGAGTCTCAAACGCCCATGAGGAGGATTGAAAGGGTAAGTAAGCCTCAAATTCATTATTCCCCTTCTTTACACTACTTGTTGCTCACTAATGGTCAAGAACCAGGAAGTTTTGAAGAGGCAATGCAGGTAGAATCTAGGAAATAGTGGGAGCAGGGCATGAATGAGGAAATTAATTCTTTGGAAGAGAACTAAATGGGAGATTTGGTAGAGTTACCAGCTAGAAATAAAGCACTAAAAGATGAATGGATTCCTAGGTTAAAGAAAGGAGAGAATGGATAGGTGAGACAAAAGGCCAGGTTATATGGTCTTGAGCAAGCTGCAGGACAATGGTGTTTAAGGTTTGACAAGTGTATGACAAAGCATGGATTTAGTCAATGTCAATGTGACCATTATGTTTATTTTACCAGGTTGGATAATATTATCTACATTATCTTGTTACTGTATGTAGTGTATATGCTTGTTGCAGGGTCACACATGTAGGAGATTGCTGAACTAAAGGTAAAGTTAGTTCAGAGGTGTGCCATGAAGGATATGGAAGCAACAAAGAAATTATTTGGCATGAGTATTTCTAGAGACAGGGAAAGTCATAGGTTGATTTTGTCTCTAGAGGATTATGTGAATAAGGTAGTGGAGAGGTTCAATATGTAGGATACAAAATCGATAGCACACCTATGGTTGGACAGTTCACAGAATAGTGTCTTGAATCACATGATGAGGTTGAGTACATGTGTACTAGACCTGATATTACCCAAGCAGTGGGATTTGTCAGCAAGTTTATGGCCCATTCGATAAAGGAGCACTGGAAAGTAGTTTAGTGGATTCTCAGGTATCTGAGAGGGACTAGCAACAAGTATACATGCTATGCAAGGTCAAGCACTTCTCTACATGGGTATGTAGATTCAGATATGGCAGGTTACTTGGATGACAGGAAAAGCACCATAGGATATGTGTTCACTATTGGTGGTACGATGGTTAGCTAGATTTTAGAGAGGTAGAAGGTTGTTACAGTCACAAAGTCTAGCAAGGATAAGAACCCTATGGAAATGTTAACAAAGCTAGGAACAAAGGAGAAGTTGAATCTTCATTCAAATTTTTTTGGTCTTCAAGATTAAACTTGAAGAGGGATACAAGCCAGGAAACAAAATTAGAAGATGTACAGGTACAAGTATAGGTATAGGTGCAACTGTTTATCTCCAAGTGGGAGATCATTAGGTTATGGAGCTAAAAGCTTCACAAGTATGCAAATGGAGGAGGTTGCTGAGTGTTATAGTAAACGATGTCAGTCTGATCAACTGACATTGGCCATATCTAATGTATAGAGCAATTGGCATTAGTTAGGCATCATCCAACATCAGTCAGATATGAACTGATGTTGGTCATCTCCAGACAGACAATGACTGACGTCAATCATCTGTGCATTCTAGAACTGGTCTAATTTTAGACGAACAGTTAGTTTGCATGTAAAGACTAATTTTAGTCTTGAGTCTGCATTTCTAATTATTGTAATTAGGAAGTCTAATTATTATTTGTATGGGATCTATTTAAGATACCCATGGGGCTATATTGTAAAGAGGTGAAGGATCAAAAGGACTTGTCAAGGACAAGGACAAGGGTTCTTCCAAGTGTAAGATCAATTGATCTACAGGTGTGCAAGATCAGGGAGATCTACATGGTAAGTAAGGTTAGTTGATCTATAGGTGTGTGTGTGCAAGGTCAAAGGAGATCTGTGGGGTAGCAAGATCAGGGAGATCTGCAACACATAAAGGAGCAAGATCAGGGAGATCTACTTGGATTACTTTGAGTACTTGGTGGACTGGAAGTAGGCAACAATGTTTGAGTTGATTGTCACTTATTGGTGGAAACAACAACTTGGTTATTGAGTTGATTGTGTTTATAATTGAGAGAGAGAGAAATCTTGAGGGAGAATTACTGTAAGCCCAAGAGGTGTGGGAAGAGTGTGATTTCTTCATTGTATTTCCTTCTGGAAGAGTGTTAATACAAGATTGTATTGTCTCTCATATTCTGTGCTATTTCTAAATTCTAGTTACATATTACTTCTGGTTAAATTTCCGTGTTTAGTTGCTTATACAAAGGTAATCAATTGTGCTCTTAAGGAGTAGGATCCTGACACAGGGTTCATTTTAAGAGGCCCTACTAGAAAAATTATTAGAAGTATTTGGTGAATCTATGGAAATTTGATTCATTGGTATGGAAAATCATCTGTGGGTGATGGAAAATTTTTCTATCAAAATTTTCCCCCATACAATCCCTAAGATAAACAACATATTCAAATGACCTAACTAAATGATGGAGCTAAACATCTAAGCTAAATGACAGAGCCAAATGATATAGATAAATGGCATAGTCGAATGACATAGATGAATGAACAAGACAAATAATAGAGCCAAACCATGAATGACATAACTAAACAACATAGACAAAAGACACAATCAAATAACCTAGTTGAAAGACACAACTAAATGGCCTAGTTGAATAATAGAGATGAAGGACATAGCTAAATGACCTAACCAAATGGCACAAATGAATGGTGTAATTGAATAACACAACCAAATGACATGGATTAAAAATAGAGATGAATAACATCGTTGAATGACACAACCAAACGACATAGTAAAACAACACAACTGAATGACATAGTCAAACAACTTAGCCAAATGCATATGATGAATGATAGATTTGAATGGTTTAGCTAAACAACACAACTAAATGGTAGAACTAAATGGCCAAAATAGATGGTAAAGTTAGATGATAGAACCAAATGGCTAGGACATGCTGATGGGTAATTTGTGTGACTAGTCTACTGGCTAGTTTCCCGATCACCTCCTTTACTATATAAATACTTACACCTACCCTCATTTTTAACATTTTTTTGAATTGATTTATCATCCCCCTTAGAGAAAATTCATTTTCAAAAACCTACTATGTCTAGATATTTTGAGGCTCGTGCAACAAATAGATGCATACAATGATTGGATTTAGGATTACATCTTTACTATCTTACTCTACATGCCCCAGTATGACATAGACATAAATCTATTGAAAATGCTCATGTATTACTGTGACCTTAATGAGAAGATATTCATAGTGAAAGTGTATTCCATAACATTTACCTTTTGTACTCCACCATAAGATATTCACCATCTAACAAGCCTTCCATTTCAAAATGTAAGCCTATTGAGTTCCAAATCAATATTGACAGATGAAGACAAGAATTTTTTATTGAGAAATTTTGATTTACACATTGGCTGAATTGGTATGTTAATGTATTTATAAATTTGTTTGTATTTTCAAAATTCAACTTTTGCAATATAAAATCCTCATTTTGTCTTTTGTTTAAGATAGTCAGAAGAGGGACCTCCACCTCAAAATTGTTACTCATCCTTTCTAAAAAGAAATGGTTCAATTTTTCCAAGCCAAAATAATATTGTAGGGAAGAACAACATATATTCCCTATTGGGTACTTTTTTACATTATCTTTACTCTTTTCAAATATGAATTTTATTGGTGCTCTTTTATTTTTGCTTAGATAAGATTTGAATTAAATTGTGCTTCTACCAATCATAGTTCCACTATTTCTTATTCAAATTTTATTCTGGCATTATACTATGAGGCCTACTGTGGCCTCCAAAAAGCAAAGGGTCTAACTATGTTTGATCCAAAAATGATGATAAACTCTTTGTCTGTGGATGAGTATAAGGTTAGTTTATTTGTTCATTTATTGATCCAGGGTTTAATTTTTGTTTGTTTGTTAAATGGTTACCAAGGTAAATATTAATAAATGTTTAAAATTTGTTTGTTCCAACTTACAGGAAAGAATGTGTGCCTCATAAAAAAATCTACCTCAAAATGACATGTAGTTAAAGAATCTATGGATTTAGAGTTTGCAGAATCATCCTTGTAATCCTATCAACTTGTAAAATGTCCATGAGTGTCTTCGGTGTCATCTCTACATGTAGGTTTTCTATTTAAAAATTTCAAATGTGATTTTAATTTTCAAGACTCAAGTGCATTATTTTACATTTTTTTAATTCTTGTAATTGACTCAAAAAGAGTTCAAATGGTGGAACAACCACCGCCACAATAAATAGTAACATCTCCTATGCCTTCTTGACCCTCTGTGGAAGGTATTTTACATTGCATATTTTGTTTTTTGTTTATTGGTTTTTGATTATAGGTTTTTAGATTGAAATTTTGCATAATGTAGCAGCTCAAAACACCCCTTTCAATTTCAATATTACATGTAGATTAGAGGATATACTATCTCCAAATATAAGTACTAAAATTTTAATTTCAAATTAGCATATAAATTTGTTTTTACAATTTATTTATTTTCTAAAATAACTTACATTTTACAGGCCATCCTCTATCTTTGAGGAAAATTATGCTACTGCCTCCACCCCTAAACACATTTGGGAAGGGGGAAGTCTCTTCCATTACAACCCCCACAATGAATTGTAACTCTATAATTATCAGGTTCCTAATTCCCCTCTTTCTCTATTGGAGGTTTATCGAGTGCATATGGATTGAATTCTTTACCAAAATTTGAACTTGATGAGGAATATTTGGAGTTTTAAAGTGTCACTAATGTTGGAACTACTTTCAATCCACATGATTTTATCCAAGGAGAAGTAACACATGCTTATTTTACTGCTCAGTAGGAACCTTCACGTAGTTCACCAGAGAGTTTGACCCCAATAGAGAATGTTGTCCTTTCTGATGATGCCATTACATATTTTCCCCTAAACCATTTGGTAGTAGATATTATTACTACTAATCTTTAAGAGGAGGTAATTTATGAATTAAAAAAATTATGTGTGTATTAAATGCCCATTATCACAACCAATCTGAGTGAGAAAATTTGTTTGCATTAGTGAAATAGGAACCTGCAAAGATTGATGCTTTATTTTCTAAAGCTAAATCTAGGTTAGTTACTATTTCTAATAGTTACAATGGTAAGGTGTTGACTATCATGCTTAATAGGTTGGAGAATTTGAATTTAGAAGGCTAGGCATATTATAATAAATGGGTGAAAGACACCAACCTTGTTGTGATTGTGAATGCAGAGAAGGAAAAATATTTGGTAATGTATATTCATTTTAATCAAATTTCATGTCATTATTATTTTTATTCACATCTAATTACATTACATTTTAAAATTTAGGAAAATATATGAGAACTTGAAAAAAGAAGTTGAGGTCCTCAATGTGCATCTAAAAAATGCACTAGAAAATTTATAATTTATCATTCAATTCAAGGAGAAGCTTGTTTTGTTGAATAAATAGAATAACACACTATGAAAAATCATTAAGGAGCAATGATAGGATATCGATACCTTATTTAAGTAGAAGATAGTTGCCATTCCAAGTATACTTTCTACAAGAGATGCTGGAAAAGAAGATAGGGAAAATCTTGATCATCTTAATGTTGTAGCTTTGGATCTTGAAAAGGCAAGGATATTGAAGGACAACAGTGGCACATAAGATGTTATGGTTGAGAAAGTAGCTGAGAAAGTGGTTGGGAAAGAAGTTGAGAAAGTGGTTGAGAAACTAATTGAGTAGTTGAAAATCTATTATATATATTTGAAAACAATGTTTTCTTTTAAAATATATATTAAATGACAATTTCAAGTTTGTAGATGTGTTGATCAATTTTTTGATTTTTAATTACTGGATGAGTCACGCATATTGCAATTTCAATTTCAATTTTATGATGTTGTAAACTTGTATGGTGTTAGGTCCCCTTTTGATATTTTTTATGTACTTGTGAAACTCACATCTCAATATAAATGGATTAATGTCAACATATTACTTTATACAATGTTCCCCCTAACACAATCATAATATATTAATCTTTTACAATCATCACTTAGCAATAAACACAAAAATGCATTTTAGAAAACACATAATAGTTATTGCATGTTATGATAAAAGAGTAAGTTGTTTTGTGTAGAAGATCTCTTCTTTATTATATTTGTATTTTTTCTTGAGTAAATCATGATTTGAGATGCGTTTGAGGCCACTAGAAAAGCACATTCATGTTTGGTAGATGTGTGTGTTGAAGATAGTATTGTAATTTGTGATAGTTAGTAATAATGAGGATTCATCAAAGTTGAAAATATGAATGATTGATTGTGATCATGAACTATAGAATAGGTTAATGGATTTCTTAATGTTATGAGGATGTTTAGATAGATAAGGACTCATGAAATCAGTTTTATTCATATGAAAATTGGTATAAACAAGAGGTAAGGTCTTTAAAAATCTATGAATAGGTATCCTATACAGCATGAGTGCCACTAATACTCATTGATATGTGATTCAAAGGTTATATTTTATTTGTTCACATTTATTTTGATAAGAATCAATTTTAAGGACTCTAAATAACTAGACAGGTTTTTAAATATTCTCATGAAAGTGATTTGGCATTGATATAGTTATTATATTTTTGAATAATTAAAAACATATAATAATTTTTGCATCTTATGATAAACATGTGAAAATTACTTAAAAACAATTAGATAAAGTAAAACATGAATACATTGAAGGCACATAATAGATTGCAAGTAGTCCAAATAAAACACATAATAAGAACATCAAACACATTGCAGACACATATGACGTACTATGAAGGCACAATAAATACATCACATATGTAGGAAAAAATAGATTTATAAAAAATATGTATCAAAGACATAAAGATAAAAGAACCATATTAACCTATAGTGTTCCCCCTAACACAATCACAATATATTAATTTTTTACATTCAACACTTCATAACAAACAAGGAAATGATTTTTAGAAAAGGTATAATAATTATTACATCTTATGATAAACATGCGACAACTTGACAAGTAATTAAAAAATTAGATAAATTAAAACATGAATACATTTAATATTAATCTCTAAAAACAAATTATAAAATTATATGAAATTGAAATTTAGAAACTCAAAACTAATAGTCTGGTAGTTGAAACAATCCTACACAAACTTGATCATCGACATTGCAATTTGCATCTATCATGTCAGTTCCATATTTAGTGTCATTATTTACATCTTATTTATTTGTTACTATATTGATGATGGATCTTCTTTCAGTTAAATAACTCCATGTTTCTATATATCTTTCAGAAGGAAATATATCCACTGTGTAATGTGAAACATATAATCTCAAACAGGTTTCTAAATTTCTATCCAATGTATTTCAAAGATTTGACTTTATGAATGATAATACGCTAAATACTCTTTCATCTTCCACTAAGCCTAGAAACATTATTTGATAGATCTCATATAATTAGAAATATTCACTTATACTTTTTTGTAGTATACTACTAGGATAATTTTTTTTGATGGTTTTTTAATTGTCCCATTCTCTGTTGGTTTGCGTAGAAGATGATATTGTTCAAACATTGTAATTTCAAAATAGGTTAATTGGGATGTTAGTAAATCCTTTCCAAAAATACCTTTAATTTATACTCGATTCACCTCTATAGATTTACTAAAATGCATTACATGACAATGCATGTATTTGTGAAATAAATTGCTAACCATCTTTTGACTATTATTATTGTTAAAAAAAATGGGATTCAAAATTGCCATGGCCTCCAATAAATCATCCCTTTGAAAATGATCTCTGATCTCTGTAGATAAGTTTTGGAAAACTCTACTTATTTTCATCTGGGTTTCAGATAGAATAGTGTCATACACAATATGTGCTATGAGAAGTTCTTCAAATTTAGCTCCCACAAGATCAGGGCTTTTATAAAAAGTGTGATTAGAATCTCCTTTCCATTTTCTCAACCGTATGAAGTCCACAATATAAATGGAACTTCCCTGAGCATGTTTCATTATACAATTCATTTCCTTTAGAATTGGAATAATTCCACATAAATTCATCAATGTTTCTAAATCTGTTAAATGGTACAACAAATCTTTTGCCTCGTCAATTTCTCTATGATATGTATACATAAAACCTACTAATGATGGATATTCTTCAAAAATTTGGCATGCAGGTTTATACATAGAAATACACCTTGTATCAACATCATTCAATAGTTTCTTACCATTAGTAACTCTTATTTAAAATTTTTGGAACTCTAAAATTTATTTTAGATGCTTGACATATAAGCATGTAGGTCACGAATGAGATCCTCCACTTTGGCCACATTAGCAAGTTTGTTAACCATTTTGTATGCAAGAATCATCTTATAAGCCATGTAGTGGATTGGAATCACATATGGGGCAATTTTTGTTTGTATCCAAACACACAAATTATTTATATTCCCTTACATAAATGATGCACCATCAGACCCAACACACACCAGTGATGTAACTATTGCATAATCATCAATTCCAGCTTTATCTTTCAAATTCGATACAACCAATTTGTGAAGATTTTTTGCAATGCAATTTTATACCATTTTATGAATTACTAGTAGATGAGGTTGCCTTGAATAGTTCTCAAAAGTATACACCTGAATAAAAACCCAAGCTATGTTGTCAATTGTTGTGACCTCATTAATGGACAATGAGATAAATAGTGATCTCTTAACACTTTCTTTCAAATCTTCAATCTCAACCATTGCTAGACATTTTGCCATTTTCTAAGCATTATTATTTGACCAATGTGATTATGGAATATCTATAAATTCATTATGTTGAAACAAAATCTTATAATCTAAAAAATTAGAAATAGGTCTGCCTTTCTTTAGAATATGGTATATAGTAGAGAACTGTGTGTATTTCAATTTTAGATGGGACTGCTTGAATTTTCCAAAATTTGATTCAATTGTTCCCCCTTTCTCCATAAGATGTTTTTGATGTTTCTTATCATTTTCATGCTCCCATGCATATCTTACATGCATGCATTCTTCCATAGTTTTCCTCCAGTGTGTTCTTATTATCAGTCCATCTAGGTATTTCACTATCTCATATACTTTTCCATAATGTTTCTCAATCATGTCCAATTTCAATTGCATTGTATGTTCTTTTCCTAGTTTTCAACTACATATTGTACATTTGCATTATTTTCAAGTATCATCAACATTTTTAGGCTCTATAGGTTCTATGAAGGGAAATTTTGTTGCCTAGTCCACCTTAAAAGATCTTCCAATTGTCCATCTAATTTTTTTTCCTTTGGGAATATTTCTAAGTGAAGGTTTCACCTAAACATTGTGTTTGGTAAGAACCATCGATATTTTCTGCCACTTGAGTGTCATTATCATTTTCATCAAAAATTAGAGGAACATCTTTGAGTGGTGGCATCTCATCATTAAAAAAATATTTAGGGGGTGATATGTTATTCTGGTTGATTCTTTCTTATGAGATAATAGTGGAGATTTTTTAATGTAAAATTGTTTTAATATTATTGAACAGTTGAAGTCAAATTTATGATAAACTAAAAAAAAAAAACCTAGATTTTGAGTGATTTGTGATTATGTGGAATTTTTTGTTGGATATTTAAAATAATATAATGTGGATGATTTCCCTAGTCATCAACCTATTTTTTTACCATTCCCACTAGATGCCATGATGGCTTGTGCTTTTTGTCTCTATTATTTGATACTCCCATAACCCATTCAATACTATCATCTTATAAAAGGGTTTTGACTCTGGTTTACCAATTCTCCCACTTAGCCTGTCATTCCTTGTTGGCTTCTAGATATAACATTCAACTCTATCACCTATAACTATCATTTGGATTTACCATTCATATTTTCCATTTATCTCTATCATTCGACTATGCCATTTAACTATGTCATTCAACTATGTTGTTTGATTCTATCATTCATCTATGTTGTTTGGCTCTATCATTCAAATCTATCATTCAGCTCTATCATTCAACTCTACAATTCAATGTTATCATTCAATGATACAGTCCTTGTCTGGCTTGTTAATTAGTGCTATCATTCATTTTCTTCATTTGTTACTGTCATTTAGTTCTATGCTCCTCTAGTTTTGGTTCTACTTGTTGCCTAGGCTGGTATCTTAGGGAATTTACTATATATATCTAGTGAATTTAAGTGTAATATTATATATTAATATAAAGGGTTGGTGAGCCAACCCCAAAAAAATATATCCCTAAAATTTTGGTGATCCGATCCAAACTACCGACCCTAAAAAAATGCCAAAACCAAAATCCTAAAAATGGAATATTCATGAATTAACAAATATTTGTCACTAAAAAACCCTTGGTTGTAGCTATTGTTTTTATAGATAAATATATATATTCTTTGTTCAAATTTGTTTTTCTAATAGTTGTAGTTATCCTTTCTTATGTCCTGCATTTTTTTGGGTTATTTTATTTTATTGCTATGCTATGCTCTGTTTATGCATTTAATTCTTCTATTTTTCTAGCATTGGCATCAGAGTTGTAACTCTTATTGTTATCTTAAATAATTTAGTTGAAACTATTGGATTACATGTATAACTATTAAGTCCATGTCCATTTGTATTACCTACACAATTCCATAGAGGTCTCACATAGGAGTATTCTGTAGAAGTGTTCCACATGATAGAGTGTTATGAGAGTTACAATATCACTATGAAAACGTAAAATTCATGTCTCACTTCATGTTAATTTAAAGCCACTACACCTTATGCACCTCTTCACATTGGTCAAATAAATACTTCCTCAGATCTATGGACTTCTAAACTATGAATTCAGTTTGAAGAGTATACTTATCCCTTTAAAAGTAATCATGCCTAGTAGCCATGTGTTCCCTAAATGTTCATGCTCTTAAATGCATGCATAAAACATAAGGTATTTTTCTATGTTCTGACATTTCTATTCAATCACCATGGCTAGTCCTATCCACTATGTATATATATAATTTATATAATTTGTGTCTTTGTAGTTATGCTTCAATAGTAATCCATTGTAATGGTGACTATTAGGTCACGGGTTTGATCATTATTTAACCATGATATGTAGTGGGGGATAGTTACATGTTGTCTAGAGGATTAGGGAAACTCACCCTATATGATATTGAGTTATTTCCACTAATAATAGCATGACACTCTAGAATTTTAGGCTAGCCTAATACCTCTAGGTATCAACATAGGCATGCATACACATACACACATAATTTGCCTCAATTTGAATTAGACACATTATCATTATAACCTAACATCTGAGTAAAACTTGGAGGGAAAGGAGAGGGGAATTCCAAAAAGAGTCTCATGTTCACATTCTGCTAAGTAAGTAGTATCCAACATGAGGATTAAGGCAACAAAGGAAGGAGGACTTTCAACATCCTCTTATCAACCATAATTGATGGGGCTACACAATGATGTTATAACATGATTTCGATTTTATTTTATGTTGTGTAGTAGTTAATAAGAACAAAAGTAATAATGTTCAAATTTGTAATAAGTGAGCATAATTTATATGTATTTTCTAGTTAGAATAATTTATATGTATTTTCCCCTGATGTAAGATAGTGATGAGAGATGATAAAAGTAATGTAGATTTGTGATATTGTGGTTTTTTGGTAGCTACTTGTAAAATCATCATGTTTGGTTGTTAGTTAGCCACTTATAAAACCATCATTTTATATTAGCCACTTTTAAAACCAACATGTTTTATTGTTGGTTAGTCACTTGTAAAATCATTATGTTTAGGTTGTTTCTTATCCTAAAAAACCATCATTAATATTGTTGGATATCTTGAAAAAACCATTCAGATCATGAACAAGTAGAGGTGGCATGTTGCAGTACAAAATTTATGCTTTTCTCATGTTCTCACTAAGGGGGAAATGTTAGGAAAATGAGTTAGTGATCACATGTTTAAGAAATTGTATTAGTTAGAAAAATATATTTATATGTGTATGAGTGATATGTGAGATCAAATAATTTATTTTATCTCCAAAGAGATAATAGGAGTGTGTTGAGAGAATAATGGGATTGTGAGAGATTAGGGGAGATATCTAACAGATTGAAGTTTAATATTGATTCCTCATTTGTAGGATCACATCATTATATATATATATATATTCTATCATAATGTAAATGCCTCAAATGAATTGAATATCAAAATTAAAAATAAAGACTATTAAGTGTGATTTAATTGTGATCATTTTATTTAAATATCTGACAATAATAATAGTTTAGTCTATTATTATAGCAATAATTACTAAAAGATAAATTTTGAAATGATTGTATGTTTTTTTTCTCTCATAAAATAAATTACAATTTAGAAATGAAAGCTTGTTGTTTTAGAAATGAAATATAATTTAAAAATAAAGCACGTTATTTCTTAATAAAATCTTACAATTTGTAAATAAAATATCAACCTAAACATATAAATCAACTAACCCTATAATTATACAAACATGCATAAAATGTTACCTTGAAATTAAGGTTCCCTCATATCACATTCCTAATGATGACAGTTGTCTACAAACTAGATTAAAAATGTTTCTAACTACAATGGAATTGCAAAAGATCCAATATTTGAAACACATGATATGTGGTACCTTGAAGTAGCTCTTTCTGGTTCCATACTTAGAAAGATGACATATAGTGGGACAAAAGTGAAAAGAGAATGATGCCTATAAATCAGATGAGCAACACTACTAGTGTCAAAAAATGGGAAATAAAAAGTGTGATTATATTAGCAGTAATGAGTACATAATAATTGTAGAGATCTAATATAATATCAAGTTACAAATAAGACTCTAATAGCAGTAAGCTGTGAGCCAAGAATTATTATTTATATAGATCTCTACACCAACAAAATAATAGATCAAGTAATGATGAGTCTAATATCAAGTTACTGGAAAAAAATATCAATAAGTGGTAATTGAGGCCAAATCAATGCATATAAATGAAAATGATACACATGATATGGTTAAGAAGAGTTGTTTATAATAGTTGTAAATCCTAGATTATCACCAAATAGTCATAAATGGGAAAGTGTGGCTAGGTCATGGGGTTGCGGGGGGAATAGGTCACTATGCGACATGTCGGGGGGAGGGGGGGCTAGGGGAGGGGGGGATAGGTCACTATGCCACATGTTTTCCCAAAATTAAACTATGAGGCAACAAAAGGGTTTTGATCTCTAGGGTCCTTACTAGGCATTATTTCTATCAACATGTGTCGTGGGTGGCAATGTGAGATTATTTATAATTATCAATATTTAGAAAAGAAGGAATGAGAAATTATGATATGTTAGAATTCAAAGTTGTGAAGTGCCTATAAGCCATATAAAATGCTAAAAAAATGAAATCATAGTTTCACTGACATGTGACAAATGGAGGCAAACAACCTATTGATAGTTGAGATCAAAAAAGTTCATCTTTAATAATACAAATAAGACTCATGGTCCAAGGATGTCCAACATCACACTAACTAAAATTTTAGCTATGGGTTTTTCAATTAAGGGATATGGGAAATCTATAAGTCTTCAAACCAAAAAAGTAAGCTGTGAGCTTCCTTGAAGAGAGGGAGTAACTTACTACTAAAGACATTCAAAATCATAGTGAACTAGGATGATGCAGGATAGTTTGAGTTTAAAAACTATACTTATTCATCTAGGAAAACATGGGTTTTGATTTTTTTTCACAATTATGTGTTTTTTTGGTCTTGTGCAACTTGTTTTCCCTTGAAAAAACATTGCATGTATTGATATAAATTAACTTCAATCCAAATAACATCATCAAGAGTCCCATAGTGAATGAAATTAAATAAAGGATAGTGTATATCATATACCATTGGTTAGAATGTATTTTTCCTATGATAATGACAAAAATTCCACTTAATATAGGTGATGGGTGGTGGTTTAAAAACCACAAATATGTATTAACCAATAGTTATGTAAACAATAATCTACACATACAACTAGTTTAACTCTCATTTATAAAAAAATTAATTAACTACTAGATCAATAAAACATGAGGTGTTGACCATTTCCCAAGATAGAGGAAGCTCAAATTGATTGCTAATATTTTAATATTAGTCCACCAATATTTGAAATATCTTTGGAAGGTGAGTAATGGTGATTAGTCTAGCTAAGGGGAGAAAACATTCCAACTATAGAGGTAAGATAAAAATGCAAGAGAATAATTTTAGATTAGATTAGAGAGAGAGAGAACATAGAAAACATCTTTCAAGAGTGATGTATGTTTACATGAAACATAGTCCTTGGTATTGAGATTTTTAATCATAGTCAATAGGGGAAAATGTGTGTGTGTGTGTGTGTGTGTGTGTGTGTGTGTGTGTGTGTGTGTGTGTGAATATTTATAATGAAATTGAACATCAATAAAGAGAGAATTTTGGTTTCCATTTTGAGTCTTGTTTCTACATGCGTGTCAAGTGATAGAGTGTAACAGTGTGTGTGTGTGTGTGTGTGTGTGTGTGAATATTTATAATGAAATTGAACATCAATAAAGAGAGAATTTTGGTTTCCATTTTGAGTCTTGTTTCTACATGCATGTCAAGTGAGAGAGTGTAACACACAATGGGGATTAAGGTTTCCATTCACTTGGCCTTCGCATTCCCATCCACAAAAATTGGCATCATACCATCATTTCCCTTGGTGAGTTGTGTTTGTGAGACTCTTGTTGAGTGAAGATGAAAATTTTTAAAGAGGAAAATGCATTATGGATTAGATATGGCACAAAGTAAATCCTATTAAAAGAGGAGGGGAAAAGGCACCTCTAGTTACATACATGACATATATGTTGAGAGGAATCTAAGTAAGATTATATGTAATTGAGACATGCTAATGAAGTTAAAATATCATTGATGATGTAATTAATGAAAAAAGGTATCAAATAAATATATTTAATTTCAATAAATAGTGTATAAACTTTAAATTTTATTTATTAAACTTGTTTCAAAAAAGAGAACCACTAAAAATCATAAAAAAGATTTATAAATTGCCTTACATTTGACCTCAAAACTTGGTCTATTTAAAAATCTGAGCTTCTAGATTGAGGTGAGTCTAATGGTCAACATAACCACTCACATGGTAACATGTATTTTAAATTATTTTTTATATTTAGTGTTCTAAACAGTCCAAAACATCGAGTGTAATTATATTTCTTAATATATGTCTAGATTAATAAAATATGATTTATCAATAGAGTATAGTTGATTTATTGTAATTTAATATTTATGGAAATGACCTAAAATATAGGATATTAGATTATTTAATCTTTTTGAAGGTTTGTGATAGTGTGAATTAATTAGAAAGGTTCTACAAGGGCTCTATTTTGACTCATATTAAGAAACATATTTTGAAACCAACTAGGATGAGTCTAGTGTTAGATGGATGCTTGTGTTGGTTGGATTAATCTCTAGTATAAAAAACCCTATGCAAATTTATGAAAATATGTAACTATTTACATCATTGAAAATTTTCCTCTATAAAAATTCTATATATGTATATATATTCAAACCTATGCGAACAACTTTATTTTCCTTCTCTTTTCCTCAAAACCCTATCTTGCATGCTTGAGATAAATGTGACATGGAAAATGAGGTTATAATGATGGGTTGTGGTGACCTTAACCACCATCACTAAGTAGATAAGTGCTACACACATTCCAATACTTTAAAAATGATTCAAATTACATATAGTTCTCCCACATCATGAAGTGTGTGTAATTAATGTAATACTAGCATGTTGTGTAGTTTTGTGTATCGATTTCAACACCTTTTAACATATGATTTTGACCTTTCAATGGTAATCAGACTTGGATTAGGTCCTAATCCTTTAAGAGGTTTTATACTTTGAAGACTTAGGGAAGTTCCTCTCAATATGTAGATGGATGATATATGTGGTCTTAATAGGTTCTATAAAGGAATAGACTCAGGCTAAATTTCCTTATATATTTGAATATTTGGATAATTTCCCTTGGAATTGGAATGAAAAATACACAGGATGACCCATAAGAAGGATTTTAATCTAGGAAAATAGTTTATAAATGGTGTGGGCTAGGTCAAATCTAACCAAGGTAAATGAATTTAGTAACTGGATCCATCTGTTTGTGGTTAGAACCATCTAAAAAGTAAGAAATAATGAGACATATTGAGTATGAAAATAAGTTATTCAATAAATGTCTATGGAAATATTGTGTATCAATAATAGATATTCAAGAATTTTGGGACCATAGATAAGAGAATTGTTTGGAAAGAGTGTGAGAAAGAGTCTGTTATGTGTGCACAAGTTATGTATACCATAAATTAGCCAAAATTGACATTATGAAATGCCTATTACCTAATATGAGTGTCAAAAAAATGAACCATTTAATAATATTGTAAAAAAATATTAGGTAAGTACCACAAAAGGGTTTAGGAAAAGAATTTATTATGCAAGGTATATGTTTTTTACCCTATAGTTTCCATGCCATAAAATTATAGTAGTTTTCAATTATTTTTGTATTCTCTCTAATAGAATAATTTGAAGTTTTCTCAAGGTGGATATCATAGGTTATTGGTTAAACCATAGTTCATGATCAATGAAAATTAGAGGCATGTATGGAAATAATTGTGTTGTATAAAAGTAAGCTTGTTTGAAGCATTTTGTTAATTACACTAGTTATTACTTTCATTCACTATTTCTATAATGTTAATCATGCATAATGCAACATGATATCTATAATTATATGGTTATTAAATATTAATATGTTGTGACCTATTATTATTCTCTATATTTGTGTAAGATCAAATTATGGTTTGAAATGAAGAACATGATAAGTAAATGCATGGCCATTAGATAAGAATGAAATAATTTAATGAATTTACAATGGACACATTTATAAAAATATAGTACTATAAATTATGGTGCAGATAAATATTATAATTAAATATTCAATTCCAACCATTGTATTATGTATTTATCATGTGAAGGTTAGGGTTTCCATCTGCTTATTGTAAAATACCATCTTGTGTAATTAGGTCAAGTTCAAGCCAAAATTTTGAGGGTAAGTAATTTATAGAGTTAAATATTTAAATGTTAATTTATAATCATTGAGTGAAATATGTTATAATTTTTATCTTTATTTTTATATTTTGCATTGTAATATAGATCATATATTTCTAATTATTATTATCTATTGACTTGAGAACTATTTGTCCTTCATAAATTTATAATTATATAATATCTAAGTGTTATTAAGTGATGTAGGTGAAAATTTAAGAGGGATTATTTCTTTAAAGTAGAAGTCATAACATCTAATACCATAATTAAGGACATTGGTGAAGCTTCCACACATCAATAATTTTTTTTAAAAGTAATTATTTGTATTTAGATATTAACATTTGTTATCTACCAAGGCATGACTAATGGAATCAGTTTTTATTTATTCATTTCTTATTCAACCAATAAAAATTCTTAAAATATAAATGACATTAACTATTATAAAGTTTAGTATATAATTTGAATGTATTAATTTTAAATTTTTTATAATTGTTATTTAAACATCTTAGATTTGATTTGGCAAATTATTACAATCAAACCAGTCACTAGATATTTTAATTTTTTATTGTTTACATGGAACATTATTGATGGGAATTCGAAGGGAAGTAAAAAATATTTATTTAGTAGTTACTATAAAATAATGATATATTATTATTTATTTTTGGACTACAAGCCATAGTGCAGTGGTATGCAATTTTTCACTTTTCAATATTCTATGAAGAGATAATAATTATGGTGATTTGGATTTTACTATTTGGTTTTTCTAGGTTTTTTGTGATGAAATAGAGATTATATAATTAATATAAATATATCAAAGTTACAATACTATTCAAAACAAAAGGGTTGGTGGTAAGAAGGCACACCATAATGACACACTAGGCCTAACCTAGGAAACACAAATGAGGTAAAAAAGTCAAGGAACAAAAAATCAGGCCAAGCCTAAAAAAAATATAGTACATTAAAAAAGAGAGACTTAAGCAGTAGTATCAAAGAGAATAGAATAGGAAGGGTCATGATTGGGAAGAACATCCCATCCAGAGCCAACAATATTGATGAGTGTATTTTTCCATCTATCTCAATTATTACTTGATCACTTATTGAAAAGACTTTGCATTATACTTTTATATTTCCACAACTATTACTTTGTAACAAGGTGGAAGCACCCCTTACTTATCCCTAGCATATAAATCATATTTAGTGTTTTTAACATGGTAAAATTAATATTAGTAGTACCTACATGGTAGTATACTATTGTAATCGGTATGATATATTAATTTGAATTGGAAAAAGTGTTTCTCAAATATATATTTCACTTCCTAAAGTTTTTATTATTTACATTGTATTTTTTAAAAGAAAAAATTTGAAAAATACTAGTTTTTTAACTTTTTATTGGTTGATATAAAGTGACATGATTATATTCCTAGGGAAATTTCCCCATTTTCAATTTAAAAAAAGGAATAATTGACACTAACTAATGAAATCTCACAAAATACCAAAATCAAACATAAACTATAGTCTATGAAAAATCAAACAATGAAAAGGACAAGTATCTATCTCAAATGTGCCTAGAAACCTAATTTTTTTTCCACCTACCTAATTTTGACATGTGTATGCAGGTTTGACTTGTGGATTTTATCTTATATGACACTAAATGACAATGACAGTTATATGATATGTCCTCCCCAAATCTACAGTTTTCATTACAAATAACAATGTGAACTAAAAAAGAATGAAAATATAGTGATTATTAAAGTGGACAAAGGAAATGCAATTATCATTTAAATAAAGATGATTACAATAGAAAAATGTAGAATCATCTCAATGAGAGAAATAACTATAAAATAATCCTTAAAAATCCCATGGAAAAAGTGATGACGGAGGTAAAAAAGAAAATAAAAAACTCTTCTTTCACAGATGCTATAAAGAATAAAATCTTGCCCAATGCTCCCATTATCCCCCAGATATATGGAGATTTGTAAATACATAAACAAGGGAACCTACTAAGATTAATAGTCAACATGAGAGGTTTGCCAACTTAAATTTTAGCTTCCTTTTTAGCCAAACAGTTAAAAAACTTGGTGGGACGTATGAACTCCTTTATAAAATATTCATCTTAGTTTATAACAAATATCAAAAAAGAGAAGGTAAAAAACAAACACATCTTGGTAAGCTTTGACATAGTAAAATTATTTACAAAAACTTTTATTGCAAAAGTTGTTGAATTTTTTTGGAAAAGCACCTCATATGAAATTAAAACATTGGTTCAACTTTGCCTTGAATCTACATTTTTAACATTTAGAGGAGAATACTTTGAACAAGTGAAGGTGTGTCTATGGGATCTCCCCTATCCCCAATAGTAGCTAACATGTATATGGATAATTTTGACAAAAAATCTATTCATTCTACCCTAAAAAAACCACTATGGTGGCTTAGATTCGTAGATGATACCAATGTATGCTAGCCATATGGTAGAGAAAATATTGATCATTTTCTTCACCATCTCAATAGTAGATCAAAACATATCCAATTTAGAATGGAAGTAGATGAAGAAATAGGTCTTCCATTCTTGGATGTAGTAGTGGATAGGAAACTCGATGGGTCTTTATCACATTGGTTATATAGGAAGAAGAAACAAACATATCTCTATTTTGGAAATAATTTGCACTAATATCCTGCCCAAAAAATGGCAGTATTAAATATTTTGGCAACAAGAGCTGTGATGATGTCAGATAGAGAGCATCTAGAACAAGAATTAGAGGGTTTAAAAAAGGTCTTTTAATCTAATGGATATGGGGATAGATAAATAAAAAAATCATTCAAATGGGTCATTACTCAAGAATCTAAAATAAAAAAATGAATGAAATAAGGATAATCAAATAAATCACATGATAAAACTACCTTACATACAAGGTGTCATGGATATAATTGAAAGAACTTTAGCAAAAATGGGCATCAAGATAGTATTCACCCCTCTTAAAAATCTAAGAAATATCCTTGATAGAATGAAATACCCACAAGATATAAAATTATATGTAGTTATCTACTCCATTCCATGTTCATGTGGTAAGAAATATATAGGAAAGATGTGAAGGTCAGTATAAATTCAACTAAAAGAACATGGGGGAGACATTTTACATGAACAAATTAAGACATCTGAATTATTAAATCACTCATTTAATTTTAAGCATCACATTTCCATTTAAGACACAAAACTTAATGTTATTGTGGATCAATGGAAATAATGCAAAATAAGGGAAGCACTTGAGATATAAAAGAGTCCTCAAAAATTGAATAAAGATGATGGCTTTAATTTAAGTAAATCATTGAAACCTTTAATATAATTAATGAAAAATAATAATTTAGGGGAATATGGAAAGCATAAAATTGATGAATATATTATTTATATTGTAACATTTATTTGTGGAAATAAAACATTTTTCTCTTGATGATGGGTTTCGTAAAAGGGACCAAAACAATGAGTTTTGTAAATTCTTGTGCATTATTTACAGAATTTTCTTTTCCAAATGTGAATAAGGGCATAAAAAACCAATAGAGGATGAAAATTGAGTGCCATAGATTCAAATATCAATGAATATTTTTTAAATCATGGATACAAATAATTAGGCCTCCCCATATTGTTTCACAATTCACAAAATTGGGAATGCGTGCTAAGATTGTGTCTCAGGTTGGTTTTGTGCTAGCAACCAAGGATCACTGACTTGAATTCCTCTTATGATGGTAATAAGATTACCCCACATTTTAAGTTGATATGTAAATTTAATAGGATATAATTCCTCTATCATGGCATAAGCTTATACCATAAGGCAAATTTACCAAAAAAAAAAAAAATCAATACATATTTGCTAGGAAGATACATATTTATATTTCACAAATTTTACACTTTGCATATACTAATCAAAACTTAAACTTTTCCTTAACCAAATCTTCCAAAAATAAAAATAAAAATAAAAATAACTAGTTTTAAACCCTAACAATAATATAAGAAATAAATATTCATAATGCAAAATAAAAATGTATAAGGGTCAAAAAACCAAACTTACATAGACATTGAAAAAAATTAGAATTATTTTCCCTTCAAATGATTTTGTTGAAAGGTTGGTTATGTAGTTTGATGGGTAGTTATAATTTTTTTGAGCCAGAGCATTAGTTTTGAAATGCATCTACTTGTGAAGGACATTCTAGAGATATGAGACACACTCCTATCACATGATTTATGTGCTTGCAAAACATTTTTCTCTCAGATCCTGTGAATTTGGCATGGAAATATTTTAAAGTTGTAATTTTTTATCTACATTTATTTTGTCCCTCCTCCATCTTCTTCACCTTTTCAGTTGCTCACTTTCATTATAGTACAAAGAGTAACCATGGTATATAGCCTATGAGGAAGGTAACTTAAAATAAAATATATTTAATATATGTTTATCTTGAGCCTGAGTTTAATTCAATTATAACCCCTTCCTATATTACTTGTTAAGATTGTGTCTCAGGTTGGTTTTGTGCTAGTAGCCTAAATTCCTCCTACAATGTAATATATTTATGGAATAATTTTTAGGTTAAAAATGGATTCTTGTAATTGAAGCTCAGGTTTGTTATTCCTTGGGGCCTTTTTGTCTGACATTTATTTGGTGACACAAATAAATGTGCTTTATATTTAAGAATTGTCATTACTATGGTTAGTCTTAGTAGACCACCTTATGCTCAGGCTTAGTTACCTAACAAGGACACATAGAGGCTCATTTGTATCCATGTATCACAACCCAATTAGCCTCCCTATGCTTTAAAAATTCCTCCTAATGACTTGTCTACCCCATCATCATCCTCCCAATTCCTTTATTAAAATTGTAATTGCCACTTGACAAGCATTAATTTCTTAGGGTCTGACTATCACCTCAAAATGTCACATCATCTAATTCCCCCTAAGATTTACTAGTATAGGCCTATTATTGTACCACATGGTTCTCCAAGATTTATTTTGGGGTCTATTGGGATTTATAATGATTAACACCTCAAGAATGATACCTAGGACCACATTTCACTCTACTAATCATTTTAAATCTACCACTATTCTCCTAGATTGACAACCACCTTGAGACTAATACCCAGGACCACATTTCACTCCACTAATCATTGTAACTCTATCACTATTCTCCTAGACTGACAACCACACTCTATCCCCAAGGATAGATGGATTCATATGATTGGTTCCTAAACTAATTGATGTTAGTCTAAACTAGTATCTCTGAAATAGATCTCCTAGCATCAACCTTGTTTCAAGTGACCACATGTGACTGGTTTTGAGGCCCAGAGGTCTAACACCATAGAAGCTCTAGGAATGTTATCTTGAGCACGGTCCCTCATGGTTCCCTAGGCACAATCCACCACTAATTTGAGCTAGATGACTTAATGGAGTCAATTTAAAGAACTTGATGTGCTATCTACAACAAAATAAATCAAGATATTGATAATATAATATAATATAATATAATATAATATAATATAATATATACATAATATCATATAATATTAAAATATATATTCTAATATTATATATTATATTATAGAGTTTAATATATTATTTTATTTTATATTATATTATATATTTAATATATTATACATGGAAATATATTAATATATTCTAATATAATATCAACATATATTTTTTATAATTAAAAATAATATTATAATTACAAACACATTATTGAAACTAACTATGTTGTAATACCTAATAAACCACCCTTAAAACCATTAAACGTGGAGCCCTATCCAATCAAATAAGCTATCATGACACACTTGTCCATACTTAACAATAAAAAATTCCCATTAAAAGATGTTTCCACTTTGAAATTTGATCTCCTTTGATGTCTACAACTCTATGATAGGGATATCCAGTCTCATTAATTTTGATCACCTTAAATAATGCTGCAAAATGCTTTTAGGAGGTAAATGACATAATTGTTGGCCTTATCACAAATAGCTATTATATGAATAGGGTATTCACAAATATAAATATATATTTCTTACCAATACCATTTAATATATTGACACACACCTAAAAAAAGAAAAAAAAAAGGAATTTATGCAGCTAGGTTAGTGAAAAGAATAATAAAGGATAAATACAATTGCATAAGCAATACTTATTGCTATTTTTAAAAACTTAGCCTAAATAATTTTTGAAATCATGCATTTTTTCCTAGTCTATCTTATCTATCGTTATCAAACACAACTTCACTACAATCATATCGAACCAATTTTTTATGGCAATTTTTTTGTATGGCTCACCATTCCTACATGACCATGCTTATATTTATATTAGTCATGCAAACTTACACTAGTCTCATGGTTGTTATGAGCAATAAACCCTCCATATTAGTATATATATACCCATTCAAAGCATCAATAGGGAAACCATTCTCTACATATTTTATAGCCATAGCATTACATGAAACCATATTTATTTCAAACCATTATGTCAAACGCTTCTTGGACCTTGTGTATGCTTCCAAATTTTGCTTGGTGGTCTAATCAAATTCCTACATCATTTGAAGATAATTATTAACCTATTAGCCACGTGTTTGTTCATTTCCAATTTGATTTCAATACATGTGACTGCTCAATAACTACATTTTTTTTATTTAATAAATAATATAAATTTATAATATTTAATAAATAATAACATTACATCTATATATAATATAATTTATAATAATATTATACTAAATATGATATATTATATTTTATTAATTATAATATATTTGTATCGATTATTATTATTATATATAATAATATATATTTAATATGTAATATAATTTCTTGTATCATATTTTATATTAATATTATGACCACAACCTCCACTAGAAACATCATATTGTTGTTTTTTAATGCTTCATGCAGAAAAGGTGAAATGATTTAAGTGCTCATTGGTTTCATGTGTATTTCTCCTAGTTATTTACATTCTTTCCCTTATAGACCCCAATTTTCTAGATCATGAAGTCACACCCCCGATAATGCTAATCCCACCTTGGAATCTCTTATCAATTTCATGTTTTTTATTGTGTTGAATTTTTACATCGCTTCATCATTATTCACGTTCATTATGAAATGTGACATATCCTCCACATATATCTCATTGCCATGCAATACAAGTTAACATACCACCTTATTTTCCACCATCACACCCACTAAAAATATCATATTGACATTTCATTGGAAAAGGTTAGATAAGTTCAACATTGAAGCATTCCATGTGTCGTACCAATGAATCTCTCACCACTTTTATGTTTTTTATGGCATTAAATTTTTTAATTGATTCATCATTGATAAATTTCACTATGAAATGTGACATATCCTCCCCATCCATGCCATATGATTTAAATCAATGCCTTCTTTTCCACCATCACCCCCATAAAAAAATATCAGATTGACGTTTCATGGAAAAAAAGGTTAGATAGGTTTAACATTAAAGCATTTCATATGTTGTAATATTATTGAAACTAAATACCTTCCAACATGGATTTCACCTTTGAGACAAATAATAGTTTTATGATATGTCAATCAAAACCTTAACCTCATAAACATAAATTGCACAATGGCAAGAAGCATGCAACCAAAAACATTAATCAACACTTATTTTCCTAACTGCTAATAGGCATTAAAGATGTTGCATAACTCTTGATATAATGAGTTATGTAGTGATCTCACCTTATTTATTCAATCAAAGTCACCATGCTTGCAAATTTATATAATAACATTAGTCTGATTTTCATTTTCAACATAGCCTTGAAAGAAACATTTTTTTTTGCAATAGCTAAAGAAATGTGATCAAGGGATGACTAAAGAAGGGAATAATTCTATTAGGGATAATCCTTGTAATTTAATTCTTATTAAAAAAAACCCACCACTATGGAAATGATGCATGTATCTTGAACCGTGGTGCAAAAAACATCTAAATAGATCTTTTAGGATCTTTAACACCTAGAAATATTATAGTTATCTTTATTCCACACTAGAACAAACCCATAAACAATGATTTTACATTCTTAAAATAGTGTACAGAGTCACTATAATTAATTATTTGAATCCTATCTAATAAGGCCAAAACACATTTTAGTAAAAAACTCCACAATAGTCCAAACCAATTAGCAAATATGTTGATCATGTTATCCAAATAAAACACCAACATTGTAATTTTGATTAATAATTAGGGGCCACAATTTTCAAATCATTAGACCCAAATCATTAATGTTATAGAGGATACACATCCATAACCACTACCAAAGAACATCATATATCATAGTTTACTCTACTTAAATAATAAGCCATATTAAATGTTTAGGTATATTTAGCAGCCTAATAATGACTTGATCTAGGGAACAAGTATACTTGCATGATCTATGGTGGTGATGGACACAATTACCTATATGAACTCATGATTACATAAACCAATTATAATTCATGTGTATATGGTCTATCACATTATATATTCTAATACATGTTAAACTTTAGATATTGCAAGGTTGATGTAGACATTATGAACTATAGCTAATTTATTTAAAAGTAGAAGTTGAATTTGATTAAGACTAGGTTCACCATTATGTTAATTATGATAATTTAATTTAAAAAAAAAGGGTTTTAAATTTTTTGTGGCCAAGTTGATATTGTGTTGATAATTGATGCAAATTTAAATCATTTTTAGAGTATCTTATTACTCATGTGTTCTAGATTCTAACTAGGTTATTAGTCTTTACCTAGTTTTGTCCTATGTAGGGATTTATCCCACATTGGATAGTTTAGCTTACATCTTGTTTTGCCTTGTCTATTTAAGCAAGGGATCTCCATTGTAATATACATATTTTTACATATCATTTACATATGATTTTGTGAATAAAAATTGTCTTGTTTACAATTGGTTTTGTTCTTTCAGTGTATGCTGAAGCATCTATGGCTATGGAAATGATCTCTTCAAGAGATCTTGGTTGAAGACTTTTAATAACTCTTTCATGGTATCAGATCCACCCTCCAATAGTCATTGCTCAAGTTTGGCTTACAGATCTGTATTGATTTGATATCCTTGAACAAGAGCTTGTTTATTGAGCTCTATGAATTTGTAGTCTTTAGATCTATGTTTGTATTTTGAATATTTACATTTTGGATCTAAATTTTTTTACAAGCCATATATTCTCTTGTATTATTTTGTCTTTCATGGAACTAATACACTCAACATTTTCCTTAGATATACATGATCTATATAGGTTGTATTGTTTTGTAGATTTGAAGTTTTTTCATGGACTTTTGTTTTGCTATGACAAAATATTTATTTTGGAGAGCATGTTACATTTGAAGTAGTTCAAAGTTAGTGTTCATGTTCATTCAAGTTGTGAAAGGTGCTTCAACCTTTTAGTTTTCTCAAATTGGTCACCTAGAGCTCCAGATCTTTAAGAAGCTTGGTGGTTATTGAATAGTTTATGAGAAATATGCATATTGTGATGAAAATATAACCATAGGGCTATGTTTGTAGAGGTTGATTTAGGGTAGACATTAATTTGGAAAAAAAAAAGAGTTGTGGTGCTCCTGGTGTGGTGATTTTTCTTGATCAAATTTGACCATCTACTAGCTAAAGGGGTTTGATGTGGTTATCAAGATTGATCCTAGTATTTTGGCGAGTGTCACTTTTGGAACAACTTTAGCATTTACATGTTTTTTAGCATCAACAATCCTTACCCTTAGATGAGAGTTTTTTTGTTTCTTAGGGGAATACTTAGTTCTGGTTTCATGATTATATTGAGATTTCAACTTATAGCTGGACTCTTTGGTGGATCTATGGTGGTTTATTCATTTCAGATATGATTAACTTAGTCAGTCCTTCATGAATTTGATAGATCTATAATATTAACCTTTATATCCATATACTAGATTCAAATCCAAGGGTCCTCCATTCTTCACGGTGTAAGACATTACTCACCGCCATCTACTCATCATCCCATTCACTCTCAGAGATCTATACAAAATCAAAAGTTGAAATCTAATTTTTCCCTAATCCTCTTTTCTTAAAACTGCCTTGAAAAAAATTGAAGTCTATTTTATTTGAATAGCATTGTTTTCTTTTAATAGGGTGTTGTCCTTTAATTTTAGGGCCTAATTGAGATTAATATTTCACTTGAGAGCTCATAAGGGAAATAAGAAGGGGTATTTTTGACTTTTGTTGATTTAAGGTGGTTTTTGGTTCTGTGATGGTTCTAACAAGTGGTTGGAAGGCTAGGTCCACCTTAGCTGCATATTTTTTTTAAATTTAGTGCATTTTTTTTATCAAATAGGCCATATTTATAATAAATTGATTGTTTAATAATTTTTTATCAGTAGCTCAAAATTGAGCACTGTCTTTTTTCAAAAGTTCATTTTTTTTCATTTCCTATGCATTGGTCCTATTTACATTATAAAATGCACTAAAATATATAATGTCACATTCTAGGCGGTCTCTTTGCATTAGTTGTGTTGCCTTGTGCTTAGAGTTTGTTTTCATGTGGTGATATTTTAGTGGTGATGTATTTGCTATGTTGTGATTTTTTTAAAGGGAATAATCCTTATTTTTCACGTACCTTATCTCTTTAATTTGTTAAAGATTAGAGGGTGAGGTCTGATTTGGTAGGAGGTTAAAATCCCTCAAATGTAACACAAACTTCCTTCTTGATTATTTTGTATTGCATTTTCATCATTTTTTCCACTCATGGACACATTTTTAGTTGATTTTAATGTCCTATTATTGAGTGTGCATTGTCACTACTAGCGCATTTCATATGTTATAGGCCTTGTATTATACTTTATTCATGTACTATCTTGAACACATTTTTGACTAAGCCTGATGTCCCTTTACATGTGCTTTGTATAATCCCTTTGTGGTCTATTTTTGAATATATGATATATTTTTTCCATTTGCCACACTCTTCCATTAGCCCATGACATGCATTGGTACTTTGACACATTGATAGTTTGTGTCATGTCTCCTTGATGCCATTTTTTTAGCATCTCACCTTCTTCTATGGAGACATATTTTTCCACTCCATTATTTTTGGAGCACCTCCCATGATTTTTGATGGATTTACGACATGTTAATAGTCTCCTAGTTTAGAGCTATTATAGTGAAGCCCAATGTTTTCCTTGTCTTGATTTGGTGTTTTTTGTGTATGGGTTATATTGTACTCACACTAATTTATAAAGTGCCATGGGGGGGGATTTGAAAATTGAAATTTGTCCACCTTAATGCACTTGTGTGCTCTATTTTGGGCACCTTTTCACTTATTCAGTTGCATGTCTATTTTATCACCACCATGGGCCATCATCTTTGAGAGACTTTTTATGTATTTTTGACACCACTTTTTTGACAGTTGACAATCTCCCATAGCTTGAAATGTAGATATTATGGTGAATCCTAGTGTCATATTGTCCTTTTTGATAGTTTTATAGTCTCTTTTAGTGTGATATGGAGTTATTTTGGTGCATATAGTGTCAACTTATTTAGTGTTTGACTAGTGGATTTAGATCACTCATGCAAACCTTTTTCCTTCACTCTACCCATTCAATAGTATGGGGGGTGGTGTGATGTACATCCTAATTCTTAAGTGTTGAGCATCCTTTACACATGCAATACTCTTTTGTACTTTTGACACTATTGATAGTCTTCTTGATTGAAGCTATCTGGGGAAGCCCAGTGTCAGTTATTTTTGTGATCGAGTAGTCAATTTAGACCAGCCATGCAAATTGAGTTATTTTGTGACTTTCAATTACTTCGAGTATAGACTACTTCAACATCATCTTTGGAGGGGATTTATATCTCTCTCTTCTTATTTTCTCTCTTTTAAGGGGGAGTTTTTCCTATAGGTTTTCTCTCTTTTCTCCACTTTATGAGAGTTATATGTATATTTTACACTTTTATAAGTGTTTTCTAAATTCTTCCTTTATATATGGGTATCGTATTCAGGTAATTTGTTTATTAGAACCCATATGAGGATTTATTACTTGACTCTATGGCCTTCTTGGTAATTCTTTAAGTGACACTAGTGTGATAACCGCACCATTCTTTATGCTCACCTATCACCATCTTGTTGGAGGGTGTTTACGCAATTATTCCTTGGTCTCATCATTCTACCTAGTATATTTGAGCATAGTGTTTTTATTCAGTGATCCTTATATTCAACACCATTCTTACATTGACTTAGTAGTTACAATGACTCAACATCCATGTACTCTGTCATGATAGATTATCATACATAGGGACACTTAGATTCATACTGCATCCTCTATTATTATCCCATAGCTTTACTTGAAGGGTGGTGTTATAATATCTTATTACTCATGATTTCTAGGTTCTAGCTAGGTTATTGGTATTTACCTAGTGTTGTCATATGTGGGGATTTATCCCATAATGGCTAGTTTAGCTTTCATCTTATTTTTCCTTGTCTATTTAAGAAAGGGATATACATTTTAATATACTTCTTTTTGCATATATTTTGCATATCCTTTGCATATGATTTTTTCAATCATAATTTTTTTTGTTTATGATTGTTTTTTATCTTTGAGCGTATGATGAAACATCTATGGATATGGTAATGAGCTCTCAGAGAGATCTTGGCTAAAGAGTTTTGATAACTCTTTCAATCACATGGACATGGGATTAATTTTTACCATATATGACATTACAACAAACTTTAAAAGTCAACCCTACCTATCATTAAATATTTTAGATGAATGTTATTTATTAAACATTTCCTTTTAAATGTTAATATACTTCATGGTAAAAATATAATTCATTTACCTTCAAATGATGAAATTTTCAATGTAAACTTGTTTTAGTTATTTAACCTTGAAAATACTTAGAATTACCAAATGACATGTGTGCAAATCTATTCTTTCATTCAATTTAATGTTCTATAAAATTATTTTAATATTACAATGAAACACATAAATAGTGATGCATTTCTGATCACTGCTTGTAATATACCATGAATAAAAAAATGTGTTAGAAATAGATCAATGCCTTTTTATATATGTCCATTGACTTATAAGCCAACCATTTAGACCACCATTGTCAACATTATAGTTAGTATGGTCCGTATTTATAATTTTATAATATTATAATACTAATGTCCTTCAACATATACTAAAATACTAATAGTATGCACATTTATGAATATATGTTAGTAATGCTAGGAAATGTAACCACACGATCCAACTAAGATAGATACTACGATTCATTTATTGGTTAAGAATAAATATTATTAATGTTGGGTAACCTAAACATGAATTTTGGTTAACACATATACCACATATTGAGTACATGTCTTTAAAATAGATTTAATTAATTCAATTCTATGTAATTCAATATAAAACATTTATTGACAAGGGTAACCACATTTCAATTCTTATGATTATGGACAAATAATTAACCATAAATTTTTTTAAATAAAAATACAAGGACCATACACTATGCATAGATTATTTTTTAAACCATCTATAAAAGTAAATGGCAATAAATTAATTTAATCTTTATAACTTCTATAATAGAATGCAATTTTTAATAGTATTGTGATTAGTGCTCATTTTTTAACTTAATTGTATTGATAATCAATAGTTGAATTGACATTATTATGTATCTTCAATAAATGTATTAATCTAGTGTGAAATGCATAGATAAAGAATTTAGGATCAATAAAGGATATGCAGGGATAAAAAATGTCTTGAAATAAATAATTCATAGTTAGTCTTAAAATGCACTAATTTTTTATTATTACAACAATCATTCACCTTTCATATTTATCCTTGAATTCCATTCCTAATCAACCATCCATAAGAAAATTTAGAAGATGAATATGATTAGAATACCTTAATTCAAATGTGTGTCATGAATTGGTTTTATCATGTCATTGTGTCATAGGGTGGTCATAAAGGTCATTGGTGGTTAGATACAAGTGATGTGATAGAAAATACAAAAGCGTGAGGGGTAAATAAATTTAATCAATAACATTGGTATGCTTTCCATCTATGGTAACTCTAGTATATAAATATTTATGTTCATGGATTAGATGTTATTAATGTTTTAGATATACTTTAATATGCGCATAATGATGCATATGTTCACTTTATATGTTATTAACCCAAAACATGGTGGTATTAAATGTGTATTGAAAACCAATTATATATATGAGGTCATAATATATGAGAACAAGTTTGATATTGCATTGATAGATTATAGGAAGCATGTTCTTGTGCAAGTGAACCTTCTTTTCATGATGGTTATTTACTATTTTGTTATATACATAGAATGTGTATTTCTATTGTTTTTATTTATTTTTGTTAGTTTGTTCTATTATATTAATTATTTTTCATGAAATAATTATGTGTCTCCCATATGTAGTCTTATTTTATTTTGGGCAACATTTTGGATTTGAAATATGTCCATAATTAATACACAATGGTAAACACTCCACAATTTTAAGAATGTTATTTTTAGCTTTGTTTTTGTTAATATATACATATTTATTTTTGGTTTCCTTAATTCAATATAGATTAGATACATGGATGGAAAATATAACATTGATAACAAGTACAATCATGATTATGATAGGCATTATTTTTTCCATATTCATTGCTAGAGAGTGTCCTTTAGTAGAAAGAACTTTTCACTTAAGTAACTAGAATTTTATTAACATAAATGTGCAATGATTATTTTTTATGCCATATATTCCATTGAAAAAATATATAAAAATTCAAGACATTATATTTCAAACCCTAACATATACCCTAAATTTTTTCCATTTAACCAATCTATCAATTGAAATAAATTAGGAGATATTTCTATAACAACAATGAAATATTTAGTGTAATTAATTAATTCAATCATGTAAATGTTGATTCTTGGAATTGATGGAATGGGTATTACAACAATGCAAGTTACAAATGATATGATGCCTTACTTTATCTTTATTCCTTTTGCATTTCTTGAGTTTTGAAAGCTTGATCTTTAAGAAAAAATTGAAACTTATATGTTTTATTTTCTACATGGGAACATTATTTTGAGCCTAACATAGATTTTTTAATGTTAAATATTTCTTTATTCACTTAAATTATTATAATTTTTTCTCAATTTACATAATTTTTAAGATTAGTAATGAATTGAGACTGTTAATGACTAGATGTGCATATATAAATATTTTCATAAGTAATTAACAATGTTATTTCTTGACATTTATCAAATTTATTAACTTATAGTAACATATATGACTCTTAGTTACCATTTATGTATATGTGGGATTTATCCCTCTATTCATTGTTAGTAGTATGCAAGAATTTCAAATTCAATACTCAAACTACATTATATAATCCCTTAGATTGTTCCAACCTTAGGGAAATTGTCCCTAATTTTATAGGATGGGTTTTTGATAGTTAGAGGGATTTGTTGCCATGGACCTATCCACCTATATTAGCCTTGTCCCTGTACCATTCAACAACTAGTTTAAAAAACTCTAAACAATTATTTGGGTCATCCTACATGTTTAACAAGTTGACTTAGTGAAATTATTTGAAGGTTTAACTATAAATACAAATTAAAGTTATTTCATTAAGGGACTTGATATCTATATGGCATCTATCCATTACATTACTACACAATGATCAATTTTTCTCTATTCTTCCCAAATTCAATATCAATCAGTTAAAGTAGTCATAAATAAAGTCTAAAGCATTAAAAATCAATTCAAGATCCATCTTTATGAATTATCAAATCCAAATTTATAGTTTCATACATATAGTTAAGGAGCACAATTGCATAATCAATTTAGGTGGGAGATATACATGTGGCTTGATTCCATCCTAAAAGTATCTCCATATATAGGGAATGGTTATAAATCAAAGGGGGTGATTTGGACCAACTCATTCCACTACACTTCCCCTCTCTTTTTATAGGTTTCTATCTCTCATAAAAACCCCTAGGGTTTCCAAAGTGAAGAGAAGGAAACCCTTTTTTTTGTGTGACATATACATAAGTTAAACATGTCAACCATCTCAAAAGACATATGCACATGTGATAAAATAGTAATAGATTTTTCATAGTTAAATGAAAAAATTATGTAATAAATAGACACAACCACATAATGCATTATTTTCTAGGGAGTACAAACTTGTCCAAAAATTTCAACATATGGATAGACATAAAGCTGGGAGATAAAAAGGGGGAATTTATAATAAAAAAAATCATTTCATACAAAGGGTGTGAACCCTTTTGAAAAACCATAGAAAATATGTGCTAGGTTATTACTGACCCTAGAGGGCATATGCCATTTTTCACAAAGGGTGTATACCCTTTACAAAGATTAAAAAAATTGTCATAACCAAACCCATGTTTTACATATCATTTTTTAATATTGTTTAATATTTTGAAGTGGAAAAAGGAGGGAATGCATGATATTTGTCTCCTTATATCCCCACTAAAATTTCACACCTACATCATGGTCATAGGTATGTTGTTTATTTTTCTGTAGGGCATGCTTAGGGTTTGTAATGTTTTTTTTGTGACACATTTTAATAATAATCACAAGGCAAGAGAAAACTGAAATTAAAATTACATTTCTCTTTTGAAAAAATTAAAATACATAATATAAATGTTTATTTTTATAATTTTGAATTATTGATTTGATGGACCCATTACCTGAAGAAAACTTATAACAAAACCCTGAAAAACCCCTAGATTTTTGAATTCACATAAGAAGAATCAAAATTATAATTCAAAGTAAAAAAAATTTCATATTATCATCAATAGTATGTGTGAATTTTCAAAATATAGTGAATGCAACTCAATTATTGATATATTGGAGGTCATTTACAATGAATTTAGAAATATCACTTTTGAACTTGATGCAATGCTACATCAAAGGGAGGTATTGAAATAATATTATTCTTATAAATCATCATACAAGGATATTTTTTAAAAAAAGTTAGAAATTAAGTGTGTTATGTTTCATATGATTATAACCATTGATCCACTACCAACATGTCACAAACACATTAAAATTGATTGGTGTGTTGATGCATAGATTTTAAAAAAATTGGGATAGGTGGTGGATGGTGTTTGATGAGCCTCCATGAAATAAAAATGAGGTTCTATTGTATTTTTTGAGAAAGATTTATTATGAGTTTATTCTAAAATAATTATCAAATTAATTTGAAATGAAGGCCTTAAAAGATAAGGGAAGTGCATCCTCATTTAATATACATGGTGCCAAGTGGGACCAAAACTACAAATAAAAAAATACAAGGATAATAACACATACTTCCATCCCCAAAATATTGAATCCTAGTACACAAATAGACACACTTGAGGTAGTTAATAGTTTCACATAGGTTATGATTTATAATTTGATGTATATACTAATAATTTTTACATGGGCTATAGGTGGTGGCACATATAGTAGTGTTCCTCTTACTATTTTTGATTCATGTGGTGGCATATATATAAAGCATCTTATAGTTCAGGTAGATGTTTTTGCATCATGTTTGAGGAATTGTACTTGACTGCTTATTTAGGTAAAAAACATAGGTTTAAATTTGTAAATAAAATAGGCATACATACATATAATACACATATTTATGTATAAGACACTAGTACATAATAATATATGCCATTTATAGTTACTTCAACACCTCCCAACATTAGTATACAATAGTATAAAATTGATTCACCACCTTAGGACACTACTATGCAATAATATATGCCATTTTAAGTCGCTTCACAACCTAAGGTCAGTACATAACTATATATGCAAGAAATACCTACTTCACCATATGTATTCACACATGTAATTAATTATGGTTTGTTTATGTACATATAAATGAATATTAAGTCATATTTTAATTTATGCATACTTGATTAATTAATATTTTAATTCATTCATTTTTTGTTTATATAGATGATAACATATATTTTAGGTACCCCGCCTAGTTTGGATTCTATTGTCGATGCTATGATTAACACTATGTAGTAACCTACACTCAGGTTAGGAAATTAAATTGGAAAGTGATTAATAAGTATTGATTTTTATCTCTCATTGTTGTATATATGACATGATAGACATAATTATTACCCCATCTATACTAATACAATATGATGATAGCATAACAATTAACATTATAGTTCCTTACTATTGTCTATCTCTTTTTATATAGAATTAATAATTTAAATTTATCTTAAAATTGGTTTACATTTAGTTGATTCATAACTAACCTTATTCAATTGTTGCTTGTATATTTTATGAGAGATGTCATGAGTACCCTATTTGGGTTGCACCAACTTATAATTGACATTGTATTTGTGTCCTAAGATGCAATATCCCCTGAACATTCCCTAATTAATAGATAGAGGTTAGTGAGAACACATATAGTAAAATTACATTTTTTGACTTCAAGTAATGATACTCGACATCATATTTATATTTTTATGTGCATACATCTAACCATATATTTATGCTCTATAATATCCACCATAAACTAAATATTTGATGTAATGTATCCATAGGAACCCATTTAGGTGGAATGTGATGAGTACAAAATCACCTCATTATAAAATTTTGTTCTTGGAAACTTTATCATTTTCCATATATCAATTTTACACATTATTTTAATTTTTTTTTGTGAAACTGTAACTATTTTTTGAGGTTGTGTCAAAGACATTTTATTAGCCACAAGATCAGAGGAGAGTCTCTACCTATAATGGGGCATTCATCACCCTAGGTTATACATATATGGTGATGAGGTGTAATCTATTTTAAGGCACTAAGCAACATGAGATCTAGTTGTAGTGCTAAAGGTAGTTGTAGGCATAAATTATTTTATACATGATGATAAGGATAGTTTTTTACAGTTAATAGGTCCATATTGTATTCTTATATGAATGAATTTGTATTCTTATATGGATAAATTTGTATATCTATATGGTACAAATTTTATGTCATATGACCAATTATTCATGTCATTATGACTTAATTTGGATACACATACATACTATCGAGCATATCTATATGAATCATACATTATTATAATTTTGGTATAGATATTTAATTATTATATTTCATTAATTTTTGTTTTTTATTTTTGTAAATTATCCTTCTTATTACGTTGGAGGTATTCTATATGAAAAACTATGAAAAGATTTGTCTCACATCCCACCTAAAAACCTAAAGTTTTTTATGCCATTTAGGTTACGAAATGTGCCTATAAGGAGGTGTTGTATAGGTTCCAAGGATGGTAGTGATGTTTTGATAAAGTTTTCTTATGTTACATGGTATTTACACATGTCTACAATAAGGTTTTATGTATCCAACCTAGGAATGATAAACATTCAACCAAATTCTATAGGAGATAGCATAACAATTTTAAATAGAAGAAGGGACACTTACCTTTTTATATGGAGCTATTATGATTATCAATAAAATAATGGATGATGATATAATATAAAATATATAATATAATCCACACCCTTCTCAATGTTACCTCTCTATGAAATCCATTAGGCTCTTTAAAATGGTTGAATTCCTAGCCAAAAGGAAAGGATAAGGCCGTGTCTACTTCTTCATTAATGTAACTTTATGGAACATAATTCCTTATATGAGCTACACATCAAGGACTATAATAATCACATATGTGATATGTCTGACCACCTTTTTTGTTTGGTATTACATATATTATTGATTCAAGCACCTCAAAAAAAGCTTCAAAACTCTTTCAAGTGTTAAAAAGACATATTGGTTAGCCTTATCAGTACCTGCTATTCCATAGCCATATTATTCCATTGGGAAAAAATTAAGAGATATAGTTACCATGCCATGAAAAATAAGACATATGGTTCACATATTACGTTTCTATAGGGATCCATTGAAACATTTTTGTCTCCACATAAATTAGAGATCCTAAGACCTTGAGTTAAATTCAAACCAAATTTCTTGAAGATGATATTATTCAAGAGGTTTCAGAGGCACAATTATTGCATACTGATAAGGTAGGGGTTTCATTATGGTGTTCAAATAGCTATAATACAACACTAAGGAATTTATGCAATCATGATTGTTTTCCGTTACCACTACCCACATCTAGTTTACCAATAATGATATACAAATTGCACCACACCAAGAACATTTTCCAAGTTTAATTCATCATTTGGTTGAATGGATTTGTAGTAAACACATGGAGCTCAAACTCAATAGGTGTTTTGTGAGAAGATCAATAGACGTTTATTTCTATGAGGCCATTTTGATTATCGTTATGTTTATGTTATTTATATTATAATCTAATATATAATATATTATAAAATAATATAATAATAAATATACTTTTATTATAATCTAATATAGTATTATATATTAATATTATGTAATAATATTTGTTATAAAAACACTCTTTAATATATATAATATTAAAATATCATAATATTTATATATATTATATTAACTATATTATAAATAATCATACTTTAACATATATATTATTAAAACACCATATAAGATCAAAATATAATATATTATAGCATACATTATATAATATAATATAATCTAAAAAATATATATTATATAATATAATATTCATATTTGTTATATAAAATATATAATAATTATATGTATCATATACTTATATAAGATAACATTAAATATAATATAAGATAATGTATATAATATAGTATAATATATGTAACTATAAATTCTATAATAAAGTATACATTATATAAAATAAGATAATATTACAAAATATATAATATTAAAATATAATATAATATCTACATATAATATATTATATATTAATTAATTTTTATCTTAATTATACATTATTATGTGGTCTATAGACACCCAAAAAACACATCCTCACAACCATGAAAAATTATAATTGACATTTTATTGATAAAGTTTAGTCAACATGACCAAAAATGTTATTCGTGAACCCATAATGCTCAACTTTAGGTGTAGTTATCAGTTTATTCTATGTCCTTTTTAAATTTAATTTTCATATTTCATGAGAAAGATCATCTCGCATCATAAAATGTGAATGTATTAGTAGATAAGTCACCACCTAAAATAAAATGTCATCAATAAGTGATCATACCCAAGTGGCATGAAGAGTTGAAAGGTGGTGGCATATTTTATCAAATATTTTATCTTTGTTTATGACAATAATGTAATGATGTAGATGTGGGTAATACATTAAGGTTGTAAATTTTATCTTGTTGATTTAATTACATTTGAAGTGAGAACCAAAGCTTTTGAAAAGAGTATGCCACATGAGTTCATAAGGGGGCGTCATTCCTGATATAATATGAATGTCAAGGTAGTGAAGTCCTAGGTTAAGAGAAAATGTGCTCAAATGGTGATCATTCCTAGGTTGCAAGGAGATTTGGTAGGTTTAATTTACACTTGAAAATACAACATACTTCACAAATATCCCCTTAAATAACCCTGACTATCAATTTGTAAGATCAATATTTGGGAGACTTGGGCTTAAGCAGCCACTTGCCTACAAATGTAATTAGCCCCTTATTTTCTTATAATACTTTAATAGATCATTTATTTTCATTGTCACTCACTTATCCAATTTCATATTTTCCCAAACTCAAGCTTCATATCTCTTATTTAAGCATTGGGTATTCACTCATAAACCTTCATCTATTTTTTAGCAACTCTATTTTTACTTTCTTGTGAATAAACCATCATTTGGTTGATGCTCTCTTTGTGCACTTCTATGTTATTCTTCTATCCTTGTATGAATTTATCAAATTATATATTTTTTTATCAATGAGACGTTCATAGGAACATCATTATACCATCACTCAGTCTTAGCCCTAACTATCAACTTCATGCTTGTGCCTCATCCAATCACCCAATTCACATGACACTTTCTCCATTGACACAATCTAAGCCCATGCATTATTTTTTTTATATTTGGGGTCCATTTTATATTTACTAAGGCATCCTAAGCTATGTTAACCCTTTAACATAATTTATGGCATCTACAATAGTGAGGGGTTTCACAGAGGGGAGTTTGATATTATGGGTGCATAATTAGTCAACCACAAATGCTATCACTGTAATAAATTTTGAGAAGTTTATTATTTACTCAGGATTCCTATGCTATGTTTAGCCTTCAATTCTATTTAGGTATACTTTAATGTGTTAACCCATCCTCCACATATTCCACATGAGTAATATGCGAGTCTCCTTATTCAATCAATCGATGAGTTTTCATGCTCATTCTAAACTATATGATCTTTAACAAGCCCCTTGACTATATATAATATCATTTAATATTAAAATATATCTATTATTTATTATAATATCTTATATTATAATAAATATCCTAATATATTTGAGTATAGTCTATTATATATTTTAATGCATTATATACTTTACTACATTATATTAAATATTATATTAAATATTTTATTGTTTATATATTCTATTCTATACCATAGGATATTATGTATCAAAATATATTAATATAATATTAAAATATATATTGTATAAATAAAATTATAAATCCACATGCCATAAAGTTTGGGTATATGATTGACATGGGCCCTCTGGTATACAATGTCACATGAGCCCTGAAGTCACAACATGTCTATGATATGGCCCCTTTGGTGTACACTAGTATATATTATAATATATAGTCTACTATATAATATCCTATAATAATATGAATCCATAAATAGTATAAATAATATCATTTTATATTAAAATACAACTATTATTTATTATAATATCTTAAATTATAATACATAGCATAATATATTCAAGTACGGTTTATTATATGTTGTAATGCATTATATGTAGTTATTTATTATACTATATACTTTATATTAAATACTAAATTATATGTTTTATTGTTTTATATATTGTATTCCATACCATAGTATATTACATATCATAATATATTAATATAATTTAATATACTATTAAAATATATATTGTATAACCCAAATTACAAATCCACATGCCCTAAAGTCTAGTCACATGATTGGCATGGGCCCTCTGGTATACAATATCACATGAAACACCCTATCACTTAACCTCATCATCACTACCAAATTCACTTTTAAATATTTCACCATATGCAAGTTATGTATTGCCTTGCCATAATTTCTATTCCTTGCATTATATTGGTAGCATAGAAAAACATAAGTTACAATATACACTATGGACTCTCATTGTCTTATATCCATATCATTGGTATTATAAGGTTAACTTGAGTCTCATGTTGAGCATGGATCCTTCTAAAATTGTCAGCTTAAAGCCCCTTTTTTATATTTTGGTGTGAAGTGCATCACATAAAGCCCTGAAGCATAACAAATGAGTTATGTCTGAATGACTATTTTACTTTTGCCTCACATATATTTTTGAATTAAAATACCTTTAAGAAATATATAAAAATATTTGATGTGTTAAATACCATAATGGTTGGCATTATAACAATTATCTATTAGACTAAGCATACTAGTTTTCTTTGTGTAAATACAGAGCCTCTTTTCCCCATCAATAATTATATATCATTGCCATTGTAGGGCTAACTTGAGTCACACATCACACACAGAGCCTTCTTAAAAGCAAATAAGAGATTTTTCATGTTGTTTGGTCATGTGTCCTACTATTGATCGTAACAAATCTAAATCTTATATTATAATCATTAAGACATAGGGGGACACATTGTTTGGAAATATAAATGACCCATGTTTGAATCATGTATTGGATAATTAAAATGGTTCTATGGAGTTTACATATTGTATTAACAAAAGTGACATGTCATTAAAATCTTCAAGGTGATGTTACTGAAGTTCTTTGAGTCCATCACATTAAAAAATTTGCCATTTCTTCTCACCATCATCTCCAAACTCACCTTCAAATATTTCACTACTTTTATACTCTATAATAATGTATTTGGATACCAAAATAAGTTCTTGTAAAGCTGTCGGTCACATGGATACAAACCAATGTGTATAGACACAAATTATTTTATCATGATATATTTATATGTCATTTTCATATTCATCTCTTCAAATGCATGTCTTAATATTAAAATTTGAAATTATCTATGGTATCTTTTTATTTTATTTTGGACAAGTAACCTACTGCCTATACATGGGAAATTCATTAGGAGGTTATCGAGTCATTAAATAAATCAAATTCATTACTACTCTATCAAAGTGCCATGTAGTTCCTCTTAGTTGACCCACATCTTGCCTAAATTATACCATCCCATATGACCCAGACCTACCACATGGGTACGTGGTTGATTTTCATTGGATTACCCACTTGCCAAGACTGCCAACTACTATTAGAAGGGGAACACCTATAATTAAATATGGGTTACCCACATCATATACTTAAAATGGGTACACTTACATGGGTAATATATTCTATAAATATAAAAAACTAACTTCTAAATTCCTTCCAGCATTCCTTGCAACCTCAAGGCAACTGCTAGTATTTATTCATAAAGGAAGAACTTTGAAACACAATTCAAAACCATATAGATGAATCATAATCACAATGTAATAAATTAAGCTTGAATGTAAGAAATTAAGATCATAATGTAGAAAATTAAGATTAAAATGAATTTAATCAAATAAAATTCCATTCCATGAATTGTAATTAAACAATGATATTATTTGGGATAAAATATATATCTAAGCATTTGAAATACTATAATTTTCCTTTTAATATTAAGCTTGAAAATTATAGATCCTATGATTGCATCACATTTATTTGATTTCAAGGTAGATTTGGCAAGGATGATTATGAGGATAAATCTATATCCAAGTGCTTTAAAAAAATAGAATTTTCATTTTCTTTTTAATTTAAAAAAAATATAATTTATGGATGTACCATTTTGATTTGATTGATAGGTGGAGAAGTTATCAAATGAAGGATCAATCACTTACTATGGCACTCTAATTTTAAACCATCATTTAATTGAAATATAAAATAAAAAATGAGTTGGCATAGTAAGAATAAGTTTGTTAAGAAACAAAATAGTTATGGAGTGAATTATAATGTTATGGAGTTGCCATATTGAGATAAATTAAAGAAAATTATAATGTTATGCGAGAAAATTAGAGAGAAGAAACTAAGGATAGTATTAAAATCCTTGTAATGTTGATATGGATTATAAATATTCACTTGTTGATAACATTTCATATACCTTCAAATATTTTATGTTTCCACAGTCCATAAAATAATAAGATATTTTTTTGGAAGAAACTATGTCTGTTTTTTAAAATTGATGTGTTTCGAATCCATTACTGTGATCCTTCATCAGGAAATAAACTTATGTAAGAACAACAAAACCTTGCATCTTAAAAATTGAAGGAAAATGGTTGTTGTAAAAAAGTTTCCAAATAGAAACAATATATCCATTACAATAATTTACTAAAAATAAAATAGAGATAAGATAATATTTTTAATTATGTCATAAATTTAAAGGTAATAATAGTCAATTTATTATAAAAATATTATCGTAAAACATATTATTTAAGAAATAGTAACCTGTTATTACTATATTTTTATAAATTATAATGAGGAAAGAAGATTAAAATAAAATAAAATAATAAATTTATCTTAGAACCAACAAAGATAAAATAAGCCTAACAATTTAAAACAAAACAACCTACCAATACCAAAGGAGAGCAAAAAAAAGCATGTATTTTTATGAACCATAGGCTTCTAAGCATGCCTAATCTCTAGCCCTTCATTTTTTTTCAAATTATTAGGGTGTTTTAGTGTTTCTATGGCTTCCCTTATCTTTCACTTATGGTAATGATCTTCAATTACTAATATTTTTGCATCCTTAATATTTATCGCATGTTTTGATTTAAACGAGTGTTCAACAAAGGCTGATTTTTATTTTCTTTCAAGATCAATGTCAACGGAGTGCTCTTTAATTCTAATTTAAACTGATCTACGTATATCCCATATATAAATAATACCACACAAATAATTATCCTTATAGACACCATTGTTAAGGTTTAATTCCAACTTATCTTTCGTAGAACCTAACATCATACATAACTTATTGATAGGAAGGAAAGTGGAGTGAATATTCTAGTGATTTAGAATATTGGCTAGTTTATTAGAAATGCCTTCAACATAAGGAATAAAATATATAGGACCTTCTACTAAAGACTTCTTATATTTAGTCTTATTAATATTTTTCTTTGACTTGCTTGATAACCTTAGCTATTATTTACCTGAGTATCCATTCAACTTAAACAATTTGTTAAGATGCTTTATTTAATGATATTTTTGTTCTCACATAAGTTTATTTCCTCATGAAGGATCACAGTATTGGATTAAAATGTGTCAATTTTTAAAAATAGACATAGTTTCTCCTAGAAAAAACCTCTTGTTATTTCATATACCTTGTTCAAGGTGTATGCAATTTGGAGTGTGTGAGTCATGTCATCAAAGTAAATGAGAATGAGGGGGATAAGTTAATTTAAACCATTACTCCCATGTGGATGTTACACTCACTTTTTAAATGACACATAAATATTTATTCAATTGATGAAAATGCAAAAATGTGCTCTGGGATGCATAATTTAGGGTTAATAACAAGCAATGTAGAGGGGATAAATAATACAATCATAAGGAATATAACTAATGCATTTAGTGTACTATGTAATAAAACTTGAAAATAATATATTAATGTGGTAAGACAAGTAATAATAGAGTTTATAGTTAGTAATTTGACATCTAAAGGTCGAATCTTAGTCAAAAAGTAAAACCTTGAACTTGAATAAGAAAAATGTAATTAAATACATAAAAAGAACAATAAGACATGACAACCCTTTACTCACAAATTGTTGGGAATTTAGTGGTAGAATCCCATGAAAATAAAATGTATTATTTGAAGTAACAATAATTTTTTTTTTTTTTTTTTTAGAATGATAACATAAGGGTCTCACATACTGTAAAAGATTTTTTTTTAAATAAGAAAAAGTTCAAAACATTGTGAGTTGCATGCGAAAAAAATGGGAAATGAACCAAACATAATTTTATAATTTTTTTATTGAAATATTTAATGGGAGATTGATAATTAGCCAAATGTCATTTGAATTGTGAAATCCTTTCTATGTTAAAATCAACTAAAAACACACCATATGTTGTTTTTGGATTATTGTTGAATTTATTATGCATTTTGATGTTTTTTGTCATATATATTGTACTTTAATTATTGATGATATTACAAAGGAATGTATGGTGGATTCTCCACCTAAAATATTAAGAGAGTTAATCCAAAGTATTTTATGTGAAAGACCTAAGGGACAATGTTTTTACCAAATAATGTTTAGATGAAATATGTAAGAATTGTCATGGTTTGTCACATTCTCTAGCTGTATACATGAAGAAAATTCACATGAATTTTAAAATAAACTAGTTGATTTTAAGAAGTTAAAATATGTAAAGTATTAATTAAAATATGTAAAAGAGTAATCAATATGTGAGTTATTTATGACCCACATATTTGAATCTAATTTCATGTTTCAATTCAAGAATAATATCATTTGCCAAGATGCAAGACACACCCACCAAGAAAAATGATTAGATAATCAATTCAAGTTTTAAAATAATAACTTACCACTTGGGACCATTGTTTTAGTTGTGTAATTTACTAAAAAATACAAACTACAACCAAAAAATGAGGTTCAATCCCAATACTATATTTCAATTCAAGTTATAATTTTGATGCATATTACATTCAAACACACACATGATTGCACATAGGATAGTAGAATATTTTGAGGGAGTAACAATTTTACATTGAGATATGATAGATAACATAATATAGATTTTGTCCAAGGTTGTTAAGAGATACTCTATAAAAAAATGAGTCCAAGATAAATCATGTTCAATACACACTACATTTGGTCAAACAATTGTGCATGACAACTTAAGAATTCTTGACTATTTTACTAGTTAAGTATAATGCATAATAAGAGTGGGGTATAAAATTTTCATAAGTATTTGATTCTATGCATGGAAAAGGAGAACATGATGGTGTATGTGCATGTGCAAAAATAGTCCCTAAAAAAAGTAGTGAAAACACAAGGATGGTGATGATTTGATCGATGTTGAAAGTATTATGACTTGGTGTAATGAAATCATTTATAATAAATAAAATAAATATTATCTCATGATAATATTATTTTGGTTACTGAAGGAATAAAATAAATTAATGTTTGAATACTGCAGTACAACACCTAGATAGATTGATTTCCACTCAATTCAAAGCTCAAATTTTAGTTCATAGACTATTTATGTTAAGGATATGGCATGCTTTTGTTCAGGCTATATGGAATTTGATTGGAATAAATTTTATTATATAACCCTAACACTATGGATACTATCCATTCATAGGATCATCCAATGGCATTCATTATTTACTTTGACTACATCTCAAATCTTTTTCAACTATGTACCATTTATTAATAATGTAAAATTAGCCTTAAACATTAGTAACATTTTAATTTTTTTCCTACATGTCTAGTATTTTTAATTAAAATTTCAATACAAGTCATGTTTTTGTAGTAATTGCACCTAAGGACAATGGTGAGGGAACATACTACTACTTGTCTTCTTGGGTAGAGGTAAATAGAAAATTAACCATAACTATCACAGATAGAGAAGACCTATTTTATCCCACCTGATCTTATATATATATTTTAAATGGTTATTTTTGGAATTTTAAATTAATAGGGTCATAATACATTATTCAAATTTGGTTATCGCTATAAATATTCAATTGATCAAATTCCAAGTAAAGCCTCACAATAAATGTTTGTATAAATTTCATGAATCCAAACATGAAGTGGTGCTTGAAACACTTATAAATATATTTGATCCTAAATGTAGGTTGAATTTACTTGGTAAGGCTATTATTAAAGGCATGTTTCATTTTTAATTAGTAAATTTAACTTATTTGATTTGGTGTATTTTACATAATAATAATTTTGTCATTATGTATTTATTTTTGTTTGAAATAATTAACAACACATTTAATGTAGGTTATTGGTACTAGATGAGATTTCATATTCACATTCTTGGTGTCATAAGTATAGAACATTATATTCTAAAAAACTATTTAATCATAATAAATAATAAGGTTTTTCTCTACCCCTCACAGTTTACACGCAATGGTTGTGAAAAGTTCATTCAATTTTTCCCTTAAGAATGAGAAGATTCTCTTTAAGATACTGCATCTATTTTATTGAAACTCTCAAACCTAAGATAAAAATTAATTGTGGAAAAAATATATTCTTATGTTTATACACCCATCTAGATGTCTCTATGAAGACAATTTTTTAATTAGGTGCACAAGCCAAAGATACACATTATAGTAACCAAATATTGGTCTCTAAAGAGAGATTTAGTTACAAGATATAATGTATTGCCATTTATCATCATTATGAGTGGTATAAAATAATTTTAGAGCTTCTTATAGGAATTTAATGTGAAATTTTAGGTTTTGAAAGTTCATCTGTACCCCTCACAATTTTCCTATAATAACTTTATAAGGATAGTTCAATTTCCCCCCTTAAGAATGGGAAGATTCTATTTGGGAATGAATTTGACTAGATAAATTCTTTTAATTTTTGGTCCAATGGAAGTATCATGAATTAAACTACTAAGTTTAAATGCCAATCTAGATGTGTCTACAAAAATAATTCATCAATTGGGTCTGTAATGCATTAGATACATGTTCTACTAACCAACTTTTTGTCCCTTTAGAGAGATTTGGATACAAGAGAAAACATTCAACCATTTATCCATATTCATGATTAGAAGATAATACTATAAGTGGTGATCATAAAAATATTTTTTTGAAATTATAGGAGTTGATGGTTCATCTCTACCCCTCATAGTTCACCTACAATGACTGTGCAATGTTTATTTTATTTTTTTCCTTAAGAACTAGAATATTATCTTTAGGGATGAATTTGATCATAGAAGTATTTTGGAACAAAGTACATAATGTAAGGAAGACAAAGGTTGTTCCTATATTTATATGCCCATCTAGATAATTCCACAAGGATAGTTGGTTGATGGCACAAGTGAGTTCAAAGATATGCATTAAAATAACCAACCTTTCCCCCCTAAAGAAAGATTTGGATATGGGAGAAAATGTGCTACCATTTATCTATACTATTTATCCCTATATAATCCTCTAATGGATTCATATACTAATCACCTATGTAACTTTAGGAGTTGATGGTTCACCTCTACCCCACACAATTTTCCTACAAGGGTTTCATAAATTTTGTTTAGTTTTTCCCTCCAGAATGAGAAGATTTTCTTCAGGGATGCATCCTACTGGCTATAGTTTATAATTTAGGGTCTGATAGAGGGTGAATTAAGATCAATATTTAATTTTTACACCCATATAGACATTTTATAAAAGATTATTTGTTGATTGGGTGCACAATTCAAAAGATACACATTCTACTGATAAACTTTTGGTATTTAAATAGATATTTAGATGCAAGAAAAAACATTCACCATTTATCCATATATTCCTTTGAGAAGTGATCAAAGAAATCATACATGAGACTTTAATATATGATGTTTTGTCTCTACCCCTCATGTTTCGCTTCTAATGGCTACACAAAATTCGTTCACTTTTTTTCCTTAAGAATGAGAAGATTTTCTTCAGGGATGCATATGATCAGCTTCTACTTTAAAATATATAGCTTTATGGATAGTGGATGAATGTAATTTATAAATTTATAAACCCAATCATATGTTTTTGGAAATATGGTTCATTGATTGGGAAATTGATTCAATAGATACATGTTCTACTGACCAACTTTTTGTCCCTAAAGAAAAAATTTATTATGAGAGAAAATGTGTTGTCATTTCTTCCCCATTTAAGTAATAGCTAATAATTTTATGGGTGATCAAAATATTTTATTGTGAAATTTTAGGATATGATTATTCATCTTTAATCCTCACATCTCACCTACAAAGGCTTTGCAAAATTTGTTCTATTTTTATTTAAGAATGAGAATATTATCTTTAAGGATGTGTCTAGTTGGCTACAAGTTTTGACTCCCTAGGCCAAATGAAACATTAAATAAGGAAAATATTATATTTTTATGACTAAATATATTTATTTGTAAATAATGTTCATCTATTAGGTAAGTGAATTTAAATATACATGTTTCATTGAGCAAGGTTTCATCTGTAAAGCAATATTTAGTTGTGAGAGAAAATGTGCCACCATTTATTTCTTGTTGTGAGTGGTGGAGAATCCTCTCAAGAGTGATCAGAGGACTTGCACATGAAATCTTAGGAGCTGATGGTTTATATCCATCCCTCATAATTCACCTACTATGTTTACACAAAGTTTGTTCCATTTTAAACCTAAATAATGATAAGATTCTCTTTGGGGATGCATTTGAAAATCTATGATTTTTTATTTGGTGGCCAATGGAGTGCATAAAAATTCTAATATTAGATTTATACACCCATATAAATGTGTTTAAAAATACATTTTTTCAATTTGGAGAGTGAGACAAAATATATGTGTTCTACTCACCATATTTTTGTCCCTAAAGCAATATTTTGCTACAAGATAAAACATGTTTCCATTTCTTCCTCATTGTGAGAGATGAAGAATCTTATTGGGGTTTATTAAAATATTTAAATGTGAAATAGTAGGAGTTGATTCTTTATCTTCAATCTTCACTATTCACCTGAAATGACTGTGCAAAGTTCATTCTTTTTTATACCTTTAAGAATGAAAAGATTTTATTTAAGGATTCATCTAGCTACCTACAAGTTTAAAATCTAGGGATTAAAGAATGCAAACAAAGGATAATATTGCATTTATAAGCTCATCCAGAAGGACATTATAGATCAAGTGATGTATTCTTCATATTAATTATGGGTAGGAGAGAGATGAATTTAGGTCATTATTTAATGTTAATTATCATCATTCTCAGGAACATCATTGAAGATGGATGTTTGATTACATTATTTTTCTCTATGTGTTACATCCCTCAACACAATTTCATTAGTTACATGTCATAAATATTTAATTTCATCATTAAACGAGGATTGATTAGATATTATCTAATTTGAATATGTATCCAATTTAAATTCCATGTAATTGGGCATGGTATTTTTAATTTAAATATTTCTTGGTGTGGAAGATGTACTTTCACCTTGTCCAGAACATCTTATGGATGATTTCTTATCTACTTGTATTTTTTTTTAATCTCTTGACTTCAATTTCTTCATTTTTTAAATCCTCAATCGATAATTTGTGGTGACTACCCAACCCCATGCTTTAAATTTACACATGTAAGTCTAAATAAAATAAAAATTGAAGAATTTATACTAGCCGATACAAAAAAAAATGAATAATTTTTAGATTGTCATCAGTAAAAACCAGATTCAAGTTTGTAAAATGAAAAAAATGATAGACTAAAATTCATAGATAAAATAGTTTGTTTTATATTTTTTTTGGAATAAAAAGGGTGTGTTCCCTTTTAAGTAGTGCAGACACCCTTTTTGAGTTGTAAATTTAATGTAATAATGCATTTATTGAAGATTCTGACCTATAAATAGGGCACATATCCCTTATAGAAAAGTTTACACCTTTATATAAATGACATACACATTTTACAATGAAATTTTATATTTATATAAATAATATACACCCATTTTTATAAGGTTTACACCTTTTATAAATCTATAAAGGGTGTATGCCATCTAGAAAAGACTATACATCCTTTATAAAAGGTGTACACACTTTACATAATGGAGCATGACCTATATAGGACTTTACCTTTGATGTTTTAGAGTTTTCCTAAAAAATGAATTGGTTTTAAGCTCAGGGGGTCCTAACCTACCTTAAAGCCATATCATGGAAAAGCCAACATCACTTTTAGTAAATTCATGTGGTTTTCTATCTTAGCAGATTGCTCTAAGTAGGTATATTTATTTACTTAAAAACATTATTTTGGTTTGTAGGTGAGAGATGTATTTTTTTATGTGTGTGTGTATATTAAACCATTTTTTAATTAATTATTAATTTTTACTTAACATACCATGTTATGGTTCATGCATATATCATTACAAAGTTTTTAATAAAATTTTCACTGTTAATATTTTTTTTATAAAACTTATATCTCAACAATCTACACATAGTTGGTTATACTTTGAAAAATTATGATTTTAATGAATTTAAGGTCAAAATTATGTTCATATGATTTCAATTTCAATCTCTTATTTTATTTTACTTATAAAATTATTTTAAAAAACTAAGATATTGAAATTGAAAGCATATGAACACAATTTTTGACTTGAAATTCATAAAAATCATAATTTTTCAAAGTATAACAATCTATGTGTAGATTATTGAGATATAAGTTTTATAAAAAAAATTATTAACATTTTCTCTATCTACTTAAAATTTCATAGAAAAATTTCTTCATTTACTCAAAAAAGTAGGGCCGTACACATGCAGTCTACTTATTTTTTTCACAAAATGGTATTGTGACATTATAATAAATGACTCAATTTTTTATAATTTCTTCTATGGGTATTGAATATATATATATATATATATATATATATATATATAGAGAGAGAGAGAGAGAGAGAGAGAGAGTTTAAAATTACACAACTCATATTCTTATGTTATTATAAAATTATGTGTCTAAATTCCTTTAAAATTATCTCCAAGTTCAACTATTGTTATTTTTAGAAAAAAAAAGTGGCACTTTAAGCCCCCCTTTTATCACCAATTAACTCATATCTACCTAGATCTTGCCTTTGGATCTGAGTAGTCACTATCATGTCTTATTATGTTTATCATTGTCATAAATTATTCACAATCAACCAAAAGTTAGAAAATATTAGTATCTTATTATTTGGTTGTACTTACTATTTTTAGCATCTACTACTTGTCAATTTCAATTTCATTTTTAATTTTGTTTTACATTTATATTTATACTTTGACTCCATATATTAAAATATGAATAGATTTATTAAGTTTTATAAATATTAAAAAAACATTGTCATGTTTTATAAAAAATAGGGTAAAATAAATTGGTGAACCCATAAATTTTTGAACATTGCTTTTATGTTTTTTTCCTAGGGTCGTAAATTAATTTATGATTTCTATATATATATATTTTTAGATTGGTTTTCAGTTGTTTTTTATTTTTTATTTTTTTAAACTTTGTTTTGATAGTTATAAAACTCATAGGTGTTGTCATTCTATGAAAATAAATCTTCAATTATACTTGAGTCGTGGTGTGAATATAGCTTTTCTAATGCTCAAGGAATTAAACAAAAATATACATGAACTTTAATTTCCACTTGCCTCATGGTATATCAGAAACATAATATGTTTTATTTTTTAGCCATATTAGACCTTTTAAATCATTTTATCTTGTAGTGCATTGATAAGTGGTTATCCCCAAGAAATAACTCTTAACATAACTTAAACACATGATAATATGTCTACGGTACATTGGAATCCTCCATTATTAGTTCCCTTTGGGACTTATTCAATATTTACACCTAAGATCAGTATATACGAGAGCCTAAAAATCAAACACAAGATGCATAGTTACTCCCATTCTCTCTATTATTTTGCATATTTGCATGGTTTGTTCTTATATTACCCAAGAAGGTTAAGTCACTTGTTACTCTAAGGTGTAGTTCTAGACTACGTGGACTCCATATAAAGCATATTCATATTCCTTTGTTCTCTTCTAAAATGAATAATACATATATTTTTTCTCAATTTGATAATACAACTGTTAAAATTTTATGTACAAATCAAATATGATGTTAGTGATGAACATGATAATAAATATAATAAAAATACACAATATAATCAATATAGTCCAGAGATCTTCAATAGAATTGATCCCAATGAGATTAATGGGGTATAGCTTGAGAAAATCAAATAATTATACAATTTTTTTTGAGGACTTCATTAATGTCCTATATAAGTGAATAACATTGTCAAGTTTATTCTAGAATCCAACATTGTACATTAAGCTAATATTGCATGATCTCAATCCCTTTCAAGTTATAAATACTCCCACTTCACATGTTCAAGTTTATATTATTTATTCTATTCTTATATGAACACATCTAGTTACATATGTGATATCATCCCTAGGTATGGGGGCATACCATGGTTTTAAAACATTACTATGCCTATTTATACATGTTGACCATTTTACCCCAAAACCCAAAATAGGTCAACCCCTCTATAGTCAAAATATTGTATAGGGGCTTTTTATAATGTCATAGGAAATGTTTTGGATTTGTTTGATGTCATTTCATATGCAATTTTAAGTGGGTCATAATCTCGATCGGTCCTTGTGTCATTTGGTGTCTAAGGGACCATTTTAGAGTCATTTTATGCAAGTGATATGTCTTCATGGTGATCAATGTAGTTAGGGCATGGATCAGGTTATTAATGGATGAACAAATGGATAGTGTTCCAAAGACCCCATGAGACACTAAGAGAGCATGAAATGTCTTAGGAAGCTCATAGTTTTCATCTGGTTCTTCACTATATTCATCTAGACATCTTAGGTCTAGTGGTAGAATTTTGAGTAGGGCTTTGCTGAAATCATAATTATTCTATAAGGATGAGTCAGGGATAATAGATCATATGGGTCTACTCACTTTTGTGCCAAGATCATATATACTAAATCTTAGGTCCTCCACCCAATCACATCCAAAGTAATGGAAATCCAAAGTTGGCATCTCAACCACTTTTTGAATGTTTTTTCACACTTACCCATTTTCTCAAAAGGTTCAAGCAGAGCCAAGTGACCATCTTCATGAAGATATATCTCACACATGTGGTAGTTGTAGGGGAGGATGGTCATATGGGTTTATTTATTTTGGTCCTTAGTTGTTATGTGCTAAGTCTCATGTCCTTTGTTGAAGCATAAATGAAGTTATACATGTGAAAAGTTGGGATCCTAGGCATTTTTTCTAAGTTTCCCATACTTAGTCATTTGAGCTTGGCCATCATGGGATGTCACATAGAAGTAGTTATGAACCAACATTCTCAAAATTCAAATATATTCACCTGAGAAGCTCTTGAGCCCATCACATCAAATGGGTTCATCCTTCTTGGAAAGAAGACCATCTCCTAAAAATTTGGGACCTTTATATTTATCACACTTCAAGATATAAGCTTTGAAAGTTGGTTAAATAACATAAGATGTTAACATGAACATCAAGATAAAGCTTAGGTGAAAAGATACCTATGTTTAAATTTGCTAATTTGTGAGACATCAATGACATTTTATAGAATGATGAATGATGGTCACATGAACATCAAATTTAAAGACAGATCAAGAAATCCTTTTGAGCTTAAATTTGACTGTTACATGACCATAAACGATGGTTATACAAACATCAAATGATTTTACATAGACTATAAATTTTAAGACCATGGACTAACCATTGGCTTTTAGACAATGGGTCTTAGTAAGATCAATGGTCCTTAATTTTTTGTATATCTCAATCTAATGATGTGAGATGGGTCAAAGAGTCAGCATATCCTGAGGATGAATGAGAGACTCCCAATTGGTTTAAGTGAAGACAAAATTTACATTTCAAAGAAGATCCAATGGCTCACAAGTATCAATTCATAGGTATATTGATAGAGTGAGTTGGGTTAATGTGTTAATGAGACAAGTTATATTTTGATAACCAATTAGAATGAAAGTGAGCCCAAGGTTTTTGATGGAGGTTGAGAAGCTATTTTCAATAATGGATAACAATATTTTACAAGCTCTTCTTGATTCCATTGAATCTCATTCAAACACTATTAAATCTCATCTAAATGCCATGAAATAATCAATATGATGAGTTTAGGTATAAAAAACATTAAGGATGCCACTAGAGCTCAACACAAACATCTAGTTTATATATTTATTACATACAGTGTCTATATTTTTAGTAGCATTATCTGGGGGTTGTGTTTACCACTCTAAAATAAGGGTCCATGCATCTATTAAGCCCTTGAATCCTATAGTAATATAATGACTATAGGAAAACCAATAGTCTAAGATTGGTTTTCCATATATAGTGGGCCCATGAGTAGAAGAACTAGTGTGAGCATGATCTGGGTAAAACGAGAGATGACATTCTAATGGGTGCTATGAAGGCATACACATAGGCCCCAAAAGTCTCATCTCTAGGACCAACTACATGAAAAATACCCTTCTCTCCACTTTGGTACACATCAAAAAACTAGTCATGGGTGGTTTAGCATTAGGTCAAATTTCTAACCACTTGATCCTATCATTATAACCATGTGGGAGCATCAAGGGGAGAATGATGTAACTATGTAACCACTTAAGGTGACATAAATCAATCAAATGGTATAAATGAGCATATTTGTAGAGGTAGTTATAATTTCAATTCAAATATATGAACTAATAAATTCCCCTTTTGAGTGTCAAGACCCCCTTTATCTTATAGTCTTTCTTATATAAGTATAGCTATTAAACTATTGTAAAGAAGTTCCACACCATGTATGGTGAAGCCCTACTAGAATAATGTTATATTTTATATTTGAACATTAATACAAGTTTTTTTCTAAGTTATGAATAATTATCTAAGTTTTCAAGTGATGTATGGTGATGAGAAGTGATAACTCTCTATCCTTCCTTCCTTATCCTTTCATGTTTGAGTAAGAGTTCTTAATCTAATAGGTCATATAGAGTGTAGTCTAGTATGTAATGTCTCTTCAAGTGTATACTTGTTCTCAGAGTGTGAAATCCATCCTCTAACTCATTTTCTTTGTATTTATTCTCACACCTCACCTCTATATTGAAATACTCCTGTTAGAACCCATTAAGACTTAGAGACCAACTTGTATAATTCATTTCATTATGGTATAAAATCTGATGGTCATGTGGAAGATATTCTTGGTTCATCACCATCTTTAGATTAGGTTTAATTTATGTGTTTTCTAGTTATTTTCCCCCATAAATAAGAAATAGCTTAAGTGATACACATTGCATGATATA
>JARHVA010008729.1:387500-431915 GCA_037957365.1 Torreya grandis
ACATCTTTATTAAAACCTATCACAACTATGCTCAAGAAGAAACATGTCTTCTCTTGGACCAAAGAGGGTAAGAGTAGTTTTGAAGCCATAAAGAAATCAATTGTAGAAGCTCCTACCCTTGTGAATCTATATTTTACTAAATACTTCATGTTGTATTCATTTAATAACCTTGATATTATCTCATCCATGCTGATGTATAATAATAATGAGGGTGTGGAGTAGCTAATTGTATTCTTCAGTCAAGGTTTACAAGATTACAAAGTCAAATACACCTTTGTGGAGAAACATGTCCTTTCTATTGTAAGAGGACTAAATAATTTTAGACATATGGTGTTAAATAATAAGATTCAAGTTATGGTCTCTCATCCCATCACCAAGGAGTTTATTTTGAGTAGGTATCTCAGTGTAAAGAGGGTGGGGTGGATCACTAGGGTGATGGAGTATGATGTTGATATCAAAGTGACAAAACTAGTAAGGGGAAAAGGTCTTTATGAACATCTAGCTTCAAATATTCATGAATAAAAATAAGAAGCTCTAGTCAACCATGAGTGTCCCCAACTAGTTGGTCTATTGCCTCCAAAAAATTAGACATAGGATAGAATATATTTCTCCAAAATGGTGAGTACCCTGATAATATGAATAGATCACAAAGGAGGTATTTTAGATTGCATTCTATACCCTTTTGTCTTATGGATGACATTCTATTAAGGGGAGACACCAATGGTGTGCTATTGAGATACATTGACAATGACCAGTTTGGAGTGTTGCTTGAGAAGTTCCATGATGGGATATTAGGAGGCCATTTCTCTCTAAGGAACATAGCCACCAAGATCATGAGGGTTGGCTATTATTGGCCCAACTGCTTCAAAGATTACCATGATTTCGTGAGAAGGTGTGGACAATGTGATTCTTTATAGGAAAGTAGAAGCTTATAGCCATTCATCTAAAGCCTATCCAGGTGGACCAACCTTTCATGTAATGGGGTCTTGACTTTGTTATCATGATAAACTCCCCATAAAGTGTTAGTCACAAATGGATACTCAAATAAACTAACTATTTTACCAGATGGGTTGAGGTACTAGCATTGAAGGAGGCTAAAAAGAGTGCCATCTTGGAGTTATATAAGAGTATTATAAAAATGTTTGGCACCCATTATAATATCATTTTAGATAATTCTCTTATTTTTATGGGTGCTAAAATAACTGATTGGGCAAGTAGCAATGGCATATTCTTGATCACTTCATCCAACTATTACCCTCAACATAATGGGTTGGCTAAATCTACCAACAAGAACTTAATAAAAATTATTAAGAAAAACTTAGAACCAAAGAGCTTGGCATACTAAACTGAAGACAACCTTTTGGGTTGATAGGATAACTCCCAAGATGTCAATAGGGAATTATCCTTTTGTGTTTATCTAAGGAAGGGAAGTTAGTCAGTCTATATCTCAAGAGATATCAACCTTAGAATTAGTAGACCAACTATAGTTGCTTGTGAACACTCCTATGGAAGTGAGATTGATATAACTATTGGAGTTATAAGAGACTAGAGGTAAGGCTCATCAAGCCATAGAACATCACTAGGTACTGATGAAGAGGTCTTTTGACAAGAAGGCAACTCCAAGATCATTTCAAAAAGGTGAAATAGTCTTGAAATGGGATGAATATAGAGTAAAGCCTAACATGCATACTAAGTTTGATGCCCTATGGAGTAGACCGTATGTCATCACCAACTGTAAACAAAACAACTTCTTTTAGTTAGCAAGGATGAATGGAGAAGAACTATCTATCCACATGAATGGGATAAAATTAAAACCCTACCATTTAGAGTTGAAGGTTGTATTGTAAATATTAGTAGGTGTGTGTTTCTTTTCTTATTTTGTTGTGTCCCAATAAGTTCTTTGAAGCACCACGTGTTTTGTTCATTTCCTTGGTTTATGTTTTTTCCCTATTGTTTTCTATGCTTCATGTGTTGTTTAAAGTAGTTTATATGTCCAACATGTATACTTGTGACTCCATATCCCAGTGGACAATATTAGGCAACTGGTCATGGCATAGTGAGCATACCACCCTTGAGAAAACACCAAAGATGTTGACCATTTTTTTCCCACAACCCAAAATAGGTCAACACCCCTATAGTCAAAATCTTATATAGGGGCTTTTTATAATGTCATAAGATATGTTGTGGCTTTGTTTGATGTCATTTCATATGAAATTTTTAGTGGATCATAGTTTAGCTTGGTCCTTATGCCATTTGGTGTCCAAGGGACCATTTTAGAGTCATTTTATGCAAGTGGTATGTCTTCATGGTGATCAATGAAGTTAGAGCATGGATCAGGTTTCTAATGGATGAGAAGATGGAAAGTGTTGTAAAGACCCCATGGGATTCTAAGAGTGATTGGAATGGCTTAAGAATCTCCTAGTTTTCATTTATTTTTTAATTATATTCATCTAGACATCGTAGGTCTAGTGGTAGAATTTTGAGTAGGGATTTTCTAATGAAATAACTTCTATGCAAGGATGAGTCAGAGAGAATCGATCATATAGGTATATTAAATTTTATGCCAAGATCATATACACCAAATCTTAGGTCCTCCATGTAAGCACATCCAAAGTTATAGAAATCCAAATTTGGCCTCTCAACCACTTTTTGCATATTTTTTACACTTAGCCATTTTTTCAAAAGGTTCAAGCAGAGCCAAGTGACCATCTTCATGATGATATATCATGCACATGTAGTAATTTCAAGGGAAGATGGTCACATGGATTTGTTCATTTTGGTCCCTATCTATTACATGCTAAATCTTAAGTCCTTCACTAAAGTGCAAATGAAGTTATACATGTGCAAAGTTGGGCTCTTGTGTATTTCTAATAAGTTTACCATACTTAGTCATTTGAGCTCAGCCATCATGGGCTATCTATCAAAAGCAGTTATGAACCAACCTTCTTAAACTTCAAATATCTTCACCTAATAAGTTCTTGGGATCATCACATCAAATGGGTTTATCTTTATTTGTAATAAGAGCATCTCCTACAAATTTGGGACCTCAATGTTTTTCATGCTTCAAGATCAAATCTTTCAATTTTTTTCAAAATACATAAGATGTTCATGTGAATGTCAAGATATAGCTTAGATGAAAATCTATCCATGTTTAAATTTAATGATCTATAGGAAGTCAATGATGTTCTATAAAATCATGAATAACTATCTCGTGAATGTCAAGTTTAGAGATAAATAAAAATAATCATTTTGAGCATAAATTTGATGGTCACATGACCATCAACAATGTTCATGTGAATGTCAAATGACATCCCATAGAATATCAATTTTAAGACCATGGACTAGCCATTGGCTTTCAAATAATGGGTCTTAACAATATTAATGATCTTCACTCACTCGTACATCTCAATCTAATGATGTGAGATGGGTCAAAGAGTTATCATATCTTGAGGACAAATGAGAGACTTCCACATGGCATAAGCAGAGATAAAATTGGCATTTCAAAGAAGATCCAATGGCTCATAGGCATCCACACATAGGTAGATTGATGGAGCGAGTTGGGTTAATGTGTCAATATCCAAGTCAAATTTTGATAGCCAATTAAAGCGAAGGTGAGCCCAAGGTTTTTTATGAAGGTTGAGAAGCTATTTTTGACCATGGAAAATAATGTTTTATAGGTTCTTCCTGATGCCATTGTATCTCATTCAAATTCCATGGAGTGGTTAATATGATGTAATCAGGTACAAAGAACATTAAAAATTCCACTAGAGATCAACATGAACCTCTACTTTGTAGATTTATTACATATAAGGTCCATATTTTAAGCATCATTATCCGGTGACTGTGTTTTCCATTCTAAAATAAGGGTCCATGCATCTATTAAACCCTTGACTCCTATAGTAATATAATGACTATAGGAAAACCAATAGTCTAAGATTATTTTTCTATTTATAGTAGACCTATGAGTAGAAGAACCAGTTGATCATGATCTGGGTGAAGTGAGAGATGGAATTCCAATGGGTGCCATAAAGGAATACATGTAGGCCCTAATAGTCTCATCTCTAGGACCAACTACATGAAAAAGACTCTTCTCTCCATTTTGGTATGCATCAACAAACTAGTCATGGGTTAATCATTCCATTGAAACCATCAAGGAGCATCAAGGGTTGAATGATGTAACTATGTAACTACTTAAGGTGACCTCAATTAATCAAATGGTCTGAAAGACCATATTTTTAGAGGTAGTTACAACTATGATTCAAATATTTGAACTGATTGATTCCCCTTTCAAGCACCAAGGCCCCCTTTCTCTTGTGGGATTTCTTCTATATGTATAGGTCTTGAGCTATTGTAAATAAGTTCCACACCATGTATGGAAAATCCCTACTGAACTGATGTTATAGTTTCCCTTTGAACATTAATATAGGTATATTTTGAGTTTTGAAAAATTGTCTAGGTCTGTAAGTGATGTATGGTGATGAGTTTTTGTTTCCCTTATCCTTTCAAGTCTGAGTAAGAGTTCTTAATTTAATAGGTCATATAAAGTGTATTATAGTTTGTAAGTCTCTTCAAGTGTATATTCTCAGAGTGTGAAATCTATCCTCTAGCTCGTTTACCTTATATTTCTACTCACACCTCACCTCTATATTGAAACACTCATGTTAGAACCCATTGAGACTTAGAGACTAGCTTGTATACTTTGTTTCATTATGGTAGAAAATATGATGGTCATGTGGAAGATATTCTTAGTTTAATATGCAACAAAGTATGATGGTCCTGTGTAATATATTCTTAATTTAATATCTTAGTTCAATTTATGCAACAAAGTATGATGGTCATGTGGAAGACATTCTTAATTTAATATTAAAAGTGGTCATAAGCAACATCTTATATCATTTCATGCAACATGTTTAGGTTATTATTATAATCATAAATTATTATCCAAGTTATATTAGCCAAGCCTCAAATATATTCTTTGTGATTATTCTATGATTTTACACTCCAATCAATGAATGCATTCAACCCTTAAGAAAATTAGTTTCTATCAAACTTTTTTATAAAATCTGGTGGAAAACTATCTTATGTGCAACTTGCTAAACTCAAACAAGGGTCAAATGATCTAGATGATGAATATGTTCTTTGATATGAAAATATGATAGTTAAGATGAAAAATTATATCATACAAAATTATTTAAAAGGTATATTCACCCAACTTTTTCTAGCACCACTTCATGAGTCTATCATGTTTGACAAATTCTAATATTTTGATAAGTAATGAGATAAAGTCAAAGAACATGAAGTCAAAATCATAACTTTTAATAAGCTTAAGTATGAACCAAATTATCTAATTAATTCAAATACTATATTTCAAAGCAAACCAAGCTAGAAAGTCAAATATAATGAAAATGGGAATTAAAAAATTAGGATTTAATGCAATATCAAAACCAATGAATAAGTTTTAATTGACAACTCCACCAGGGAGGCAATTTTCAAGGTTACCATCACCTCACATATTATTACAAAAATTACTTGAATACAATGTCATATGCCTCCCTCCAACAATATAGGTTGATATGACTAATACTTAACATAAAATATTTGATAAAAATACATACTATGACTATCACAGATGTATATGAAATTCTAAAAATAAGATTTACATGCTAAGGCATGAGATATAAGATCTTATTGATGAATATACTATTGATTTAAACACACCCATAAAAGATGCCAAGCCACATAAAAATTACAATACAAAGTTTAAAAACTTAAGCAATCCATTTCAAAACCATGAAATAACATAAAATAATGATAATCCATAGGTACACCATGCGTAAATTATGAATCCTCCTCATCAAACATATGGACATCCAACATATGGTATTATTAGTAAATTCACATGCATATCATCACTACATATTATGATTGCATTTGATGATAGTGAGATTGTCAATGATTATTCAAATATACATGCACTCATTATTCGAGAACATATAAACAAACAACCCATACATAATGTCATGATTGATGATAGGTCAAGTGAAAACATATGTACGATGACACTACTTTACACTCTTGACTACATAAATTAGGATTAAAAAGTTCCATAAAAATTAGTCAAAACATTTGATATACACACATAGAATACTCTTAGTCATATATTATTATCTCTTCAGGTTGGTTCAATAACAATTGTTACTCCATTCTTAGTATTACAAGGCACAAATGATTTGATATGTTATTAGGACACTCTTGGATACAAAATATTCATGTAATGTCATCCACTATACATTGATGTCTCAAATATATACATTTTAATAAAGTAATACAAATTTTAGGCATTATATATGAGTAACCTCTAAATCCAATTGTATATTCTCCTCTTCCCCACCACCATCTTAGTTCATTATTTCACTTATTCAAGAACATAATACATGTATAGTTATTCCACCTATTCAAGAGCACAATACAAATACAATTTTTAAACTTATGCATGATATTTATATATAATAAATTCAGACTAGAATAGTACAGTCTAATAAATATCAAGATTTACATTAAATATTTATTTATAATAAATGGATATTCATATTATACATTACGTCATATGGGAATACTTCAAATATTTCAACATGTTTGACAATGAGCACAAGGACTGAGACCATATCCTAATATACAACATATTCTAATAAGTCATGAACCATCTAGAGTGATCCTATACATGATTCTATGAAAAATTACATTACAACACCTAATTCCTTCTTTGATTTGGATTCATCTACATGTATCACTTTTCATATGTAGAAATTCACCCTCCAACTCTATGGTATATGCATGAAAAAATTTCCTCCCATTAATGGGATGTTTGGATATTTTATTTTTACACACATCAAAATTAAAATATGTCAACAAATTGAAAAACATTCACATATTAAAAAAAAAAAAAAATGACAAAAATCTAAATATTCTCAAAAATAAAAATTCAGGACCTAAGCATGACATGAGTTATTTTTTTACTTCTTTATATGTGTTAATTATTATATTTTTGGTAGATAGATTTTTTTTTTTCATACAAATAAATTTCACGAGATACATGATTTTGATGTAGGACATACATATTATACATGGTTTTTTACATTTCCATCTCTCTTTTACATAGTGGCAGTGCCTATGATGGGGGCATCTTATTTTATATGTTATAATATCACAAGTTATATCTATTTATGACCTCTCTACCATGGTGAGATACATATCTTACAAGTGTCTTTCTAATTACTCATATCTTACATTGTGCTATATGGATATGCTATTTTACTATAATTTAACATTGATGCATATGGATGGTGTAGAATAATTTTAATTTTTTTATGCTCCTTCAATGTTGTTACTTTATTGCATAATAGGCTAGACATTACTTACTGTGTGTGGCCACTTTGCCTTATGTGTGTGACATATTTATGTCCCTTATTTTTGGCATTATTAATGTCCTTTGCATGTGACCCTTTATCTTATTTTTTTTAACATCTCCATGTCTATTGTATGTAGACACTAGCCTTATATGTGACATTGTGTGTTGTGGTTACTGAGCTTGATTAGTGGTTCCATGATACATATTATGCACTTTTACTACGTAGTATTATTCATATATGGTTATTTTATTGTGCACACCATTTTTATATCTCTTTATACATGACACTAATATGCTTTGCATTCAATACGTACATGTTTCAATAAAAATTACTTTACTATGATGGTATAATATCCACATGTTAACATAATTATATATGATATCTTTATCACATGATAAAGTTAACTCTTCTTTTGAGATGACCGATTTTTAGGTTGCGTCCCTTATTTTAAAATGGGGATATTACAATGGGTTTGTCTTAGAGTTCAAACTCCATGAATAGAAAAAATATACTTTAGATAGAATATAGGTTTTAAATATTCAGAATACAGGTTTTAAAAGTTCAAAGTAATTAAAAAAAATCATATTTCATAATAGATCACATGATTCAAAGATACAATGTAATTAATAAATAAGATACATGAAAGATATTGGCACATTGATATGGATTATTGGTGCATATGACGTGTCTATACACTCACTTTCTAAAGACTTGAATATAAATTTGTACATACTTGAATGCATATGCATGGGCCTAGGAAAAAATTCCAAGATAAAAAATTAAATGTTTCACATAAAATTACAATTGAGCATTTACATGCATAACATTCTATATCATTTTACATAGATTGAGGAATAGTGTTAGATTATGCACACATATATAATTTTAAAAATAAAAAGGCCTGATATTGGTTCATGCACGCATGCACTACAATATATTTTTAAAATACAATGGAATTTTTTTGTTATTTCACTTTAACTCCATTGGCAATTAGGTCATGATTGGTGAATGAATATTCTTAATTCTCTTTCAATCATGCCAATGGAATCTATATCTATCTACAATAGTGTGATTTGTTCTATTATGGGTAATATATGTTTGTGTATAATGATACTCAATAGATAATTAATTACATTTAACCCATTGTGTGGTTCCACCCTTGTGTTATAAGTGATGTACATTCGAATATACTGACATTCAATAGCCTTAAAATCACTTCTAGAAAACCCATTGTGTTTCCATACTCTTTTAGATTATTACAATTGTGTACTTCTCCCCATTCATGAGTGTTGGTGGATGTATATTTTCAACTCAATGGATTTATTATTTATTCAAAATTGGGACTTGAACATTTTTAGTTCACTAATGGTTCAACATGAGGAACCATATCTCTAAGTTATTTGAAAATTAGGCACATTTATCCAATGTATTTATAGGTTACAGATCAATGTGGCTTCATCTCCTTATAGGTGTAATCATTCCTTTCTCTCTTTTCAATTTTAAAAAATTTAGAGTTTAATATTTTCCAACTGTCAAATATGAACACTAAAAACTTCATGTGTTATTATAGGATTTTATAAAATGAGTGCCCTACATAGTTGTATTTTCCTATCAAATAATTTTTTTTTGTACACACTCAGGTTTACCTTTGTCCTTTGCTTTATAAATTTAATTACTAGAATAAAGAGGGGATGTAGATACCTAAATATAGTCACATGTACTTGACAATGTTAATAATTAACATATCTCAACCACTTGAATTACACTCACATATATGAATCTTATTATTAATTAATATATCCATTTATATATATGTGAGCTTGGTCCCTTTGCTCATTGTTAATACCACATGAAAATTTCTAAGTCAATGATCAAATTAGCTTATATCATCCCTCTTACAATTCCAAACTTAGGATAATTATCCCTATTTTTATCAGACATGCCCCCACTAAGAATATGGATATGCGATCATGTCCCTATCCACCTAGTGTGACCTTGTCCCTAAGACATTTAAAAACTAACTTCTAAAATTCAAAAATATTCATTTGGTTCATCCCATAGATTTTTTAATTTAGCAAAAGTAAATTATTTGAAAAGTTCACTTTAACTATAAATCATAGTTCATTTATTAATAGAATTTATATTATATAAAATTTATCCATTACACTATTATACATTGAGTAATTCATCCATATTCTTCCCAAATTTAATACCAATACCTAAGATTACTCACAAATCAAGCTCAAAGCATTTAAAACCAAGTCAAGAGATAATATTGTCAAGTATCAAAGCCAAATTTATAATTGCATACATATTTTTTAGGATAAAAAAATTGCAATTGCTCTAAGTAGGAGAACTATGTGTTGATTTATTCCTTCCTAAGATTATTTGGATACATAGGCATTAATAAATCATAAAATGGGGTGATTTGGGTTAGATCATCCCATTACACATCCCCTCACTTTTCATAGGTTTTTATCTCTTGGAAGTAACCATAAGGTTTCCACAACAAAGAGAAGAAAAAAATAGATTTTTGTGTGACATATTCTAAAATGAAACATCTCATCCCTCTAAACAAACATAATCACAAGTGAAAAAACATTAAGTTTTTTTATCAAAGTTAAAGTAAACAAGTCTGGAATCAATGGACATGACTAGATTGTGTTGTTGTCCAAGAGCACAAACTTGTCGAAAACAATCCAAAAATATTTCCTTTAGATATGAGCCATCACCATCTTGTATTAATACTTTTTTCACTATTAAACATTAGGTATAGTCAACTTAAAGTCATAAAAGTTAAGTATCATGTTATTTTGTTGTACTTACTACTTTTAGCATAAGCCACTTGTCAATTTCATTTTCAATAAAAAAATTACAGTAACCTTTATGCCTAAATGCCATATATTAAAATCTAAATATATTTATCATTTTTTATACCTATTAAATAAACATATCTATGTTTCATAAAATAGGGTAAACACCATGGCATAGTGTATATGTTAAAGTTTATGGCCCCAATTCCAACATATATGATTCATCTGATGGATGCATTTTATTTTTCTCTATTTTTAAGGGAAATTTATTTTTATGGATTTCTCATTTTATTATATAAATTTTAGTATTTATTTCTACATTAGACACATGAGTATTGGTCTTTTGTTATCATTCACCATTTATAATTGATGCAGATTGATTTACATATTTCTATATATGTATATGTTTTTGATTTAATAATATTTTTGTTATGTATTATGGTATTTATGTTGTTGATGACATTTGGATGAGTTTGTAAAGTGTTTTGGTTGTTTCCATCCCCACCTAGGTTTAAATATTGATGGACATGTGATGTTAGTTATGGCCATATGTGGTGTATTCAAGGTCAATTAGTTGTAGATCTAGTGATATCGAGGTTAGATGTGACCATATGTGGTGTATTTGATACATGAGCATATTTATCTCATAATAATTTTGGGATATGGGCCCTCAAATGTGTCTTAGACCAGTTCGTAGATCTAGTCAAAAGTGGTGATAAATAAAAAATATGGGAATCAATCAGAATATATGAGATTTTTGTTACAAGGACTTATACTATTTTTTAATGGGCAAGTGAATAAATTTGGGGGACAAAAATGGACTACGTGGACATGATTTTCCTAAAATTTCATAAATATAAACTTTTGTAGATGATTTGAGATAGATACATTCCAAATTTGAAGATGATGTAAGAAAATGAAATGTAGTATTTCAAGTCTAGTTTTCAAAACATGAAATGGTTAAGTATAACTAGGTTAAAAATATAAAATTTGAAGAGGAACTCTTATTTTTATAAAAAAATAGAGTAGATAGACAATTGTGCAGTGGACCTTTTTTTTAGCAGTGTTTAATATTGTTTGAAACCCTTTGGTGAACATTTAGATAATATCTTCTAGTTTGTGACCTGTATGTTTTCAATGAATAATTTTTTTTAATTAATTTTAAAATTAAATAGATTCTAAAAAATGAAAAAAAATTGATAGTCACTCATGCAACACAACTAACTATCTCAAAAAAATGAAAATCATTTTTTAAAAATGTGTGTAGCATTATGCTTAATTTGTGATGATACAACTTGTTTCTCACTTGGATAAATGAAAACCAAATCACATGAACCTATATAGGAATGTATGTTTATGTCATGTAGTGGCCTAAAAAAGGTATAGCTAGAAATAAACATAATTTAAAACCTTAAATTAGTCCAAAAATTATAAAAATCATATTTTTGGAAAGAGAATAGCATGCTCATCATGCTAGTATTAAGTTTTTGAATTTTATCATTTAATTTCATAATTTATTTGGTGATCAAAGTTTAGTTTTGTTGTTTTTTAAATCAATACTCTCATAATTGACTATAAATTGATAGGTCAAAGCCTTTGGCTCTGGAATCCAAGACATTCTTGAGACAAAAGGATTGGTGTTTGAATTCAAATTCAAATAACATGACAACGTTAATAACATGATCATGATATATCTTCATAACACCTAAAATGTAAATTTTCTCTTGAGCTCCCTAATATTGGTGTTATTTCATGTGATATTATAAGGGTCCCTAACTTTGTTATAGTGAATTAAGGTGTTGTGGTATCACATTAGACTTCAAAAATTTTATGGGCATTTTAATATGTTGACTTGACTACTTATAATTACTTGATTTTAAGGTGTAACTCATTATAAATTTTATGATATAATTGATTTTATCATGAGATGTCATAAAATTCATTTTTTAAACTTGCAGCCAAACTATAGATTTTGGATTACCAATCTAGCAGCTAAAACATTTTTTATTTATATGTAAGTTTTACATGTATAGAATGTGTTTTTAAGCTCAATAAACTTGAAGTTATTCACTAATGAATTAAAATGTCGATTAATTTAATTGTGAAAGTAATTAAGGTCAAAATGATCCACACAAACCTATTTTAAATCATATATGATGTGAATTAAAGTGAAATTAACCCTAATTTCATGTCAATATAATTAACCAAAGAGTTGATTCATTTAATTGAGGAATTTGAGGCCAATTTGAACCCCTTCAAGAGAAAGATATTATTTGGGGCAAAATTAAGTTTTATTCTATCATAAATTGATCCAATTAGTCAATTTGTGTAATTAAGGGCATGATTTGGGAAAAATTGAGCCCCTAAACAAAATTTATGGCTCAATCAATTGTATAATGTATGAAACATCTATGGTTTGATTGACCTTAATTTTATCATAAATGAAAAAATGAATGAAATTATCATAAATAGGTGAACAAGCAAATCAAATTTACTTCAATTACCTTAGTGATTAGATTCTATATTCGATATACTAAACCCTAAAAACTGTACCATTAGCCTTAAACTCTAAACCATATACAATATACCTTAAACCCTAAGCCATAAGCCCTAAACCCCAAAATCTTTAAATTATAGACCCTAAACCCTAAATTAATCAATTTATCCCCAACTAATATCCTTTATATAGTAAGAATTAGGTTCAAAGTGATCAACTTGGTCCAAATCACATCACACATTACCATAATTTATTTAATTCACTCAATCTATGATGATGTGGGAGTTAATTGAGCCCAAAATCAAATTCTTTACTCACAAATATAGGTTTAAGGTCTCAAATTTACCCCAATTGCATTCATAATTGTGCTTTATATACCATAAATTATATACCCTAATCCCTAAATTTCTTAATCCCTAAACTCTAAACCATAAATATAAACACTTTAAACCTTGAACCAAAAATTTTAGCCCAAATTAACATCATTTAGCCTAAGAATTAAGTTCATAGGGCTCATTTTGGCCTAAATCACATGATTGATTGCCCTATTTGACTAATTCACTTAATCTGCATAATAACATGGAGTATAATAATAGCCCAAAAATACATTCTATAGTCACAAATAGGTCCATGTGATTCAAATTTTCCTCAATTATCTTTGTGATTGGACCTCATGTACCCTAAACCCTAAACCTTATAGGTATTAAACCCCAAGCCCTAAACCTTACACCCTATAACCTATATTTAAAACCATAAACCAATCAGTTTAACACTAATTAACATCATTTATAGTAATAATTAGGTATATACATTACTTAATTTAGCTCAAATTGCATTACTCATTATCTCAATTTACTATTTAACTCAATCTATGATGATGTGAGGGCTAATTGAGGCCAAAAACATAGTGAAACCTATGTACAATCTAAACCATATATACATTAATACCTAAGCCCTACACCCTAAACCCTAAAACCTAAACCCTAAATTATAAACCATAAAACTTTCCTATTTACCAATCAATTTATTTCTAATTAACATCCTTTGTAGTAATAATTAGGTTCACATGGCATAGAATAATTAGACCTTATATACACCCTTAAACCTAAACCATATACTCTAATCCCCAATACCTAATCCCTAATACATAAACCCTATGCACTAATTTCCTAATCCATAATCCCTATTCTATATTAAGTATAACATGATTGCATTATTAAATAATGTGATCATGTTATTATTAATATAGATAAAACTCATTTCTCAACTTCTATGTTTAACCTAAATCAAGTATTAAGAATAATGTGATTGCATTATTGCATAACGTGATTGTGTTATATAATGTGATCATGTTATTACATAATGAGATTGTGTTACTCTTAATATAGACAAAAATCACTTTTCAACATCTATTTTAAATCCAAATCAAGAATTTTATCCCCACAAACATTCTCTATGTAGTTCTATGGGACATGCAAAACATGTGTACTTTTCACCCCACCTTTGAAAAGTTGGAAATTGTCCTTGATGGGAGATGGATCACATTCGAGGAAGAGTAAGATGTTGAAGTTTAAAATACTAGATGAATTAAAATATTTGAGAGAGAAACACAAGATATGAATGCAAAAACTTCATGGTAGATAAGGTACAAACCCTAATCCTAATAAACCTAATGCCATAGATAATGAGCCAGTTAAAATAATGAATTAAACAATGATGAAATTGACCATAAGGAATTGAATAATGATGAAATTGACCATAATAAAATGAATAATAATGAAATTTATAATAATAAATTAGATAATCTTAGAAGTTTACACTCAAAGTTCCATGTTTTTGATTATGTTGATGATGAGTCTATGTATGATGTTTCACCCCCCATGAATGAAGAAAACTTGATGGAAATAAATAATGATGAAATTAACAATCAAAAAAATTTCATGGAAACATATAATGAAGAAATAAACAATGAATAAAATGTCATCCCACCTTTAAAAAATTAAAGTAATAATGATTTTTAAACACCCTCACAAAAAATACCACCATTAACAACACATCTAAGAATTGTGCTTATAAAATACAACTACATAATTGAAGTCGATGAAATTATTTTAGAACCAATGCATAAAAAAATGTCTGATAGCCAATCATAAAGACTGGCTCAACAAATTTGGGATAGTTTCTTTCATAATTTAGATTATGATAGTCAAAGATGTCAATTATTTTTTTCATTGATAAAATTGATTAAGATAAGACCTATAATATACACATTAGGAATAATAACATCTAACATAGATGGTAAAAACATTGAAATTATTGAAAATCTACATGATGCATATCATATTGTAGGCCCAAAATCATGCACCAAAGATTATAATGTTGCCTGACGTATATTTACAACTTGTGCATTAAGTGTCCAAATAGGTAAAAATGAATGCTTTCAAAAATAAGATGAACACTTGATATAAACAAGTTACCATATTTGTGCATATACCATTCATGAATGCACCTAATAGTATAGAATAACAATATAAAATATTAATGGAATCCAATTTATGTATTAGTGATGACCTATCACATCATTCACACAACGTGAAAGGTTGTTTTCAAATGTTCTATGAACATTTGATTCAGAGAAACATTACTTTTGATCAACATTACATTTGGTCAGACAATTGCAAATCACAATTCAAAAATGCATGGATGTTTTATTAGTTGAATAAGATGCACATTACCACTAGTGTAGAACACATTTGAAGTTTCACTGATGCTAGCCATTTTAAAATGGGATCATGATGGTGATGGAGTATGCGTAAGAGGATTTTTTTCAAGGGATGAGTTAAAATTTGAAGATGGTGTTGATTTGACAAATACAAAAACTATGGTTGAATGGTGTAATGAGAACATGTGCCATGATGCTCAATCAAATTCTACTGCTCATATACATTTATATTTAATGGAGGAAGAATACTTGGAAAAATATGAGGATTTTATGACTCTAACATGTTCAAGTGAACTCCACTCATTTTGTAGCTCAAATGCAAGTTCTTGGACTATTCATACAAGAAACTTATCATGTTTCTATTCTGCTTGCATGTAATTTATTTGAAATGAGTGTGAGTCACAAGAGTGGGTGGATGATTGGAGTTCCAAACCTATAATTTTAATTCTCATATCAAGTTCCAATTGAATTACAACTTATAGATATGATATTATCAGATGAATTTCATGTATCTAGTCTAGTGCAGCCACGTAGAATATTTTTCATTATGTACAATTTGTTATCATTATATATCTTCATAGTGTCACTAAAAATGGTTTTTTGTGATACAGGTCATGTTTTTTAGTTATTGGAAATGAGTACAATGAAGAGAGTAAATATTACTACTTGTGTCAGTGTGTAGATGGAAATAAATATTTGACTTCCCCAGTTATAGATGGAGAAAACATTAACTATTTCACTAGGTCAGTGATATTCATTGGAACTTAGCTTCAATGATATCCTATAAAAAATTTAGATCAATGGTTTTTTGAAGAGTTTGAAACACATAGGAAGATACTTCATTATTCAAATTTTATTCTTTCAAAAAATATTCCATTACAAAAATATCATGGGAGGCCATGTAAACAGGAAACTATGGAAAGATCGTGAGTCAGACCATGAAGCTATTCTTTATAATATTAAGGTTAAAATAGATCCTAGTCATTTGTTGGATTGCAATATTCAAGTATGTTGACTTCTCAAATGTAGATGTAATAAATTTTACATGAACATGTATAGGCATGTATATTTGAGGCATATAGTGGCCTAAGAAAGGTATAGTTAGAAATAAACATAGTTTAAAACCTTAAATTAGTTAAATAATTATAAAAATCATATTTTTTGAATGAGGATAGCATGCTCATCATTATGGTATTGAGTTTTTGACTTTTACCATTTAAATTAGTAGTGTATTTGGTGAATGAAGCTCAATTTTGTTATTTTTTATCAATACTATCAAACTCAGCTATAGATTTATAGGTCCAAGACTTTGGATCAAGAATCCAAGCCATTATCGAGTCAAAAGGCTTGGTGTTTGAATTCAAATTCAAATAATGCAGTCACATTAATAATGTGATCATGTTATATATTCATAACACCCAAAAACCTAAATTTTCTATTGAACTCAAATTTTGTACATGTTCTTATATGTTCTTGAGCTTCCTAATAGTGGTGTTCTTTCATGTGATATGGGAAAGGTCCCTAACTTTGGATAGTGAATTAAGGTGTCATGGTATCACATTAGAATTTATTAATGTTATGGGCATTTTGATATGTTGACTTGAACACTTTTAATTACTTGGTTTTAAGATGTAACTCATTATACATTTTATGATATATCTAATTTTATCATGACATGTCATAAAATGCATTTCTTAAACCTATGGATAAAACTTAGCCTTTGGAGTACCAATCTAGCTCTGCATCTAAAGTAAATTGGGGCTATTTTGATCCCATTAAACCTAATTACATGACTATAAAATGTGATTTAGGGCTTGATTGGCTCCAATTTCATTAGCTTGATTTAAGCATAGAAACATTATTTATTTATATGCAAGTTGTACATGTATAAAATTTGGTTTTGAGATCACTAAACTTGAAGTCATTAGCTAATTACCCTTAAACCTAATTTCATGACTATAAAATGTGATTTGGGGGTTGATTAGCTCTAATTTCATTAGATTTATTGAAGAAAAGAAACATTATCTATTTATATGCAAGTTTTACATGTACAAAATGTGGTTTTGAGCTCAATTAAGTTCACAGGGCTTAGTTTGGCCAAAATAAAACAACTAATTACCCCACTTGACTAATTCACTCAATATTTATGATGACATGGGGTATAATGACAACCCAAAAACACATTATATAGTCACAAATAGGTCCAAGTGATTTAAATTATCCTTAATTATCTTTATGATTGAACCTCATGTAACCTAAACCCTAAAAATTATATATATTAAACCCTAAGCCCTAAATTATAAGCCTTATACTTTATATTTTAAACCTTAAATCAATCAGTTTAGTAATAATTAACATTATTTAGAGTAGTAATTAGGTATATACATTACTTAATTTGGCTTGAATGACATTATTAATTGTCCCAATTGACTAATTGGCTCAATATGTGATGATGTGGGGGCTAATTGAGCCCCAAAACATAGTGTACCATATGTAAATACTAAACCATATATACATTAAACCCTAATTGCCAAACCATAAATCTTTAACACTCTACCTTAATTGATAAACCATAAACTCTCCCTATTTACCAATTGATTTAGCCCCATTTAACATCCTTTGTATTAAGAATTAGGTTGGCATGGAATATAGAGATTAGACCTTATATATGTAGACATCTAACTCTTAACACCATTATGTTGAAATTGTCAATCTTACTCAAAATTCTATGACAATGCACAATCTAGGCCAAAATCACTAAAATGCACTAAATGATTCAAGTTTGTCATAAAAAAGTGTTGATTTAGGCTAATGTATCCTTGAACGGGGTAATACATTCTATGTGATTATTAGTCTTTCCCAAACATTTCTATTTAAAATGACAAAAACATAATTTAATGCTCTAACTTACTGAATTCTTCTAATTTGGAGGAACTTGACATGTGCATGTGTTATTTTATGTTGACAATGTCCTAAATGGGGTATTGGTCCATACACAACTGACACCTTCTTCTAATTATACTATATTCAAATTATGACTCAGTAACTTGACATTCTGACTAGTTTGATTAAGTGAGCAACTAATTTCTAAAGAATCACAAAAAAATTAATTAACCTCACTTAGGCAAATCAATCCAAATCAAGAGCTTTAGTGTAAAATCCATGGAAGTTATTGAAGATTCATTAATTAGAAATTCTTTTCTAATATCTACATATTTGGTGACATCATCAGTGGGGTGGCAGTTATAAGCCATAAATAGAACAAATATCATGTTTAAACCCTCCCATGCCTCATTAATGCCCCTTTATTCAAAATATTAATGGGAATATTTATGGATTGAGCCTCCAAATTTTAATTGATTTATGGCCACACATCTTGATCTCAAGATGGATGGTCATGGTTGATTATGATCATTTCAAAAAATCCATAAATATAAGGGTCCCCACTCATTATTTTAAGCTTCTTTTGTGTAAATGTATTATGCATAATTATCTTTACAAGTTTTTTTGTGTAGCATTATTATGCTTAATTTGCAATAGGATAACTTCACTATTGGCATACATTTGATCAATATCATGAGCATAATTTTATTGGTGTATTGAGAGATGATGGAGGAATAAACCACTCATCATTACTAAAGACTTGGAGTGCCAAATTAGGGGACAATTACATTTTTTATCCATACTTAGAGGTGGGATGGTATTAAGAAGGTTTGATGTTATATTCCTTCTTTCAATATCTCTAGTTTTCATTTACAAAACCCCATTGAGGGAGTTAGATTAGTTAGTTGGGTTATTTATGCTTATTTGAGTTTTCATGACTAATGCATGATTTAACTCACTTTGGATTCCATCTCTACAATATACACCCTTAAACCTAAACCCTATTGCCTAATCCCTAAACCCTATGTACTAATGCCCTAATCCCTAATCCCTATATAGCATCAAAAGAACCCACATGAACCTATTTTAAATTGTATATGATGCGATTTGGAGTGAAATTAAAGCTAATGTCATGTTATACATAATTACCAAAGATTTTATTGATTTAATCAAGGAGGCATTTGAGGCCAATTAGAAAAACTTCAAGAACAAGATATGATTTGGAGTAAAATTACATTTGATTCTATCATGAATTAATCCAATTTTTCAATTTGTATAATTAGGAGCATGATTTAGGTAGAATTGAACCCCTAAAACAAATTTATGGATTAATCAATTGTATAATGTATACAACATGTATGGCTTAACTGACCCTAATTTTATCATAAATATAAACATGAATATAATTGTCTCAAATAGGTGAATAAATAGCTCAAATCTTCTTCAATTAACTTATCGATTTGACCCTATTATCTTATACCTAAACCCTAAACATTATACTATTTACCTTAAACCCAAAACCATAAGCTGTAAATGAAAAAACCTTTAAATTATAGACCCTAAACCCTAAACCAATCAATTTATCCCTAATTAATATACTTTATAATAATAATTAGGTTCACAGGGATCAAATTTGTCAAAATTGCATCACTCATTACAATAATTGACTTAATTAGCTTAATCTATGATGATGTGGGAGCTACTTGAGCCCAAAATCACATTCTTTACTCATAGATCTAAGTTCAAAGAGCTCAAATTTTCCCCAATTTTCTTCATGATTGTACCTTATATACCCTAAAACCTATACCCTAAGCCCTAATCCCTAAAGTACCTAATACCTAAACACTAAAACATAAATATAAACTATTTAAACCTTAAACCAATCATTTTAGCCCAAAATTAACATCATTTAGACTAAGAATTAAGTTCATACGGATTAGTTTGGCCTAAATCACATGACTAATTACCCCATTTGACTAATTCACTCAATATTCATGATGACATGGGGTATACTGACAACCCAAAAACACATTATATAGTCATAAATACATCCAAGTGATTCAATTTGTCTTCAGTTATCTTTTAAATTTATCCTATGTACCTTAAACCTTATAGGTCTTAAATCCCAAACAATAAACCATAAAATCTATGTAACCTATATTTTAAACCCTAAACCAATCAATTTAGCACTAATTAACATCATTTAGAGTAATAATTAGGTATATACATTATTTAATTTGTCTTGAATCATATTACTCATTATCCTAATTGACTAATTGGCTCAATCTATGATGATGTGGGGGCTAATTAATCCTAAAAACATAGTGGACCCTATGTACACCTTAAACCATATATACATTAAAACCTAATCCCTAAACCATAAACCTTAAACATTATACCCTAAATTATAAACCATAAAATTTCCCTATTTACCTATTGATTTAGCCCCAATTAACATCCTTTGTAGTAAGGATTAGGTTCACATAGAATAGAGTGATCAGACCTTATATACATCCTTAAAAATAAAACCTGTACCATGTACCCTAATCCCTTAACCCTAAAACATAAAGTGTAAGCCATATGCCCCAATGCCCTAATCCCTTATCTCTAAATCCTATGCACTAATGCCCTAATCCCTAATCTATATTAAGTATAACACAATTATTTTATTAAATAATGTGATCATGTTATTCTTAATATAGACAAAAATCACTTCTTAACATCTATGTTTAACCCAGATCGAGTATTACGAATAATATTATTGCCTTATTTAATGACATGATTGTATTATATAATGCAATCATGTTATTGCATAACACTATCGTGTTATCCTTGATATAGATGAAAATAAATTTTTAATACCTCTTTTTAACCCAAATTGATAACTCTGTCCTCACAAACATTATGTATGTACTTCTATGGGACTTGTGTACTTTTGACCCCAACTTTGAAAATCTATCAATTGTCCTTGATAAGAGACATATCACATTCAAGGAAAAGGAAGATGTTAAATAAAAAAACACTGGAGGAATTAGAATAGTTAAGAGAGGAACACAAGATATTAATGCAAAAACTTCATGGTAGATAAGGTACAAACCCTAACCTTGATGAACCAAATGCCATAGATAATGAACCAATTTACAATAATGAATTAAATAATGATGAAAGTGACCATAATAAATTGAATAATGATGAAATTCACCATAATCAAATGAATAATAATGAAATTGACAATAATGAATTAGATAATGTTGGAATTTTACATTCAAAATTCCAAGTTTTTGGTTTTGTTGATGATGAGTCTATGTATGATGCTTCACCCCCCTTGAATGAATAAAATTTGATGGAAACAAATAATGATGAAATTAAAAATCAAGAAAATTTCATGGTAACATATAATGAAGAAATAAACAATGAATAAAATGTCATACCACCTCTAAAAAATGAAAGTAATAATGATTTTTAAACACCCTCACAATAAATTCCACCATTAAAAACACCTCCAAGAATTGTGTGTAGAAAAGCCAAGTAATTAATTGAAGTCAATGAAGATATTTTAGAACCAATGCATAACATAATGTCTAAGTGCCATTCAAGAAGATTGGCTCAAAAAATTTGGGATAGTTTTTTTTATAATTTGGATTATGATAGTCAAAGATGTCAATTATTTGTTTCATTGATAAAATTGATTAAGATGAAACATATAATCTACACATTAGGACTAAGAACATCTAACATGGATGATGAAAATAATGAAATTATTAAAAATCTACATGATGGATATCATACTATAGGCCCAAAATCATGCACCCAATATTGTAATGTTACCCAACATATACTTACAACTTGTGCAGTAAGTGGCCAAATAGGGAAAAAATAAATGCTTTCAAAAATAAGCCAAACACTTAATATAAACAAGTTTCCATATTTGTCCATATAACATTCATGCATGCACCTGATAGTATAGAGTAGTAATAGAAAATATTAAGGGTGTATAATTTCTATATCAATGATGATCTATTACATTGTTTAGAGTATGTGCAAGGTTATTTTCATAAGTTATATGAATAGTTGAGTTAGAGGAACATTAATTTTGATCAACATCACACTAGTTAAATAATTACACATCACAATTCAAAAATACACAATTATTTTATTAGTTGAGTAGGATGCACATTACCATTAGTGTAGAAGACATTTGAAGTTTCACCAATGTTGGCCATGTAAAAGAGGATCATGACGGTGCTAGATCATGTGTAAAATGAGTTTTTACAAGGGGGGAGTTAAAATTTGAAGAGGGTGATGATTTTATAGATGCCCAAACCATGGTTGAATGTTATAATTAGAACATGTGTCATGGTTCTCAACCAAATTCTTATATTTTTAGACATTTATGGTCAATGGAGGAAGAACACTTGGAAAAGCATGAGGATTGTATGACTCTAATGGGTTCAAGTGAGTTCCACTAATTTCATAGCTAAAATGAAAGTTCTTGGACTATTCATATGAGACACTTGGAATGTTTTTTTTCTACATGCATGGACTCTATTTGGAATGAGTGTGAGTCACAAGAGTGGATGAATGATTAGAGTTCCAAACCTCTAATTCCAATCAACACATATTAGGTTCCAATAACATTGAAACTTATAGATATGACATTATCAAATGAATTTGACCATGTATCTGATCTAGTACAACCAGGTAAAATATTTTTCATTATGTATAATTTATTCTCATTATATATATATTCATAGTGTCACTAAAAATGGTTTTTTATGATACAGATCATGTTTTTGAAATCATGATAATGAAGAGGGCACATATTACTACTTGTGTTAGTGTGTAGAGAGAAAGAAATAATTAACTTCCTAAGTAATAGAAGGAGAAAACATTCACTATCCCACTAGGTCAGTGGTATTCGCTGGAGCTTGGTTTTGAAAATATACTATGAAAAATTTAGATCAATGGTTGTTTGAAGAGTTTGAAATGCACAGGAAGATACTTCACTTCAAATTTTATTCTTGCAATGAATATTAAATTATAAAAATATCATGGGAGGTCATTAAATAAGAAACTATGAAAAGTTCAGGAGTCAAATCATAATACTATTATTGATACTATCAAGGTTAGAGTAGATCTTAGTGGTTCATTAGATTGAAATACACAAGTATGTCAACTTTTCAAATGTATATGTAATCAATTTTACCAAATGTTTTTTATTTTATAGGTAGTACATATAAATTTATTTTTTAATTACTTACTAACAATTTTTTGTAGGTTAGTGGTGTTAGATAAACATCAACCTTCACGTGGTTGGCACTGTTAGTAAATAATTTCATATTCTTGAATCTAAAATAATCTTACTAAAATTACTTAGCATTTGTCCTTGAAATGAGGTTGCCTTAAATGAAGGAAACCATATAAGGAACAACATGACTATTTTAAAGGTTTGATGTGGTCATATGCCTTCATGAGTTGACCTATATTGGGGTTGGTGGTATCCTTGATTATATTTTTATCTTAACTCACCATTTCCTTGCCTTCAATGCTTCACTTATTCCTTAACCAACTTGTTTTCAACTCCCATGAAGTAGTTCCATTATTATAGGGTAGTTTGAAAGACCGTTAATGCTTATTTGACTACATAAAATGAATATTTGCATTCTCAAGGCATAGGGGTATCATGTTTGACATTATTAAAAGCATATTTATTAGGATATAATGGTTTAAATATCTTCCCATTCAAAATTTATTCCTTCTTACCTGCATGTAACTGATTGTTAATGCTCAAGTTGTCACTCTCTCATTGAATTCACTATAATATTCATGATATTACATGATTTTCAATGTGGGATCCCCATTTATGTCCATTACTCCACCTTAAGAATGTAAATTGAGTGTATGCATATTTTGAATTCTTATTACATATCAAAATCTGATAAAAAACCTCAAATTAGAGACCTCTTTCCTTGGAGAGGCAAACTAGCTCCTTTTGATTCTTGATGACACCAATCCACCTCATTAGTGTATCCAAGATGGATAGTGTATAGATCAATATTATATTTATTATTAAGCTTCATGTGGTTGGCACTGTTATTAAATAATTTCATATTCTTCAAGCTCAGATAAACTAACTTTTTAAGTATTTAGTGTTTCTGCACTCCTAAATGGTAGTGAAAATGCACTTCTAGGTGGATTTGAGAATCATGGTAGTGTGATCATGTGTAATTTTACTATATAAATGTGATAAAAGTGATATATTCTCAAGTGGAGATCCTATAGGTAGAAATGGAAGTTGGAGCTCAAGAAGTTGCCTATTTAATGCCAAAATGTTGCATTTTTTGACTTATCAGTCCAACCTGTCTAATGGATTTATCTCAAAGGTTCCACCTGAGTTGTTTGGGGAATGATTGGATGGATTAAAGAGTTAGGGTATGGATATTATGGTTCAAAAAAATGACTTATAGGTTTCATTTTACATGTGTTTGAATATAGGCTAAAAATTTGCATTTTTTTTGTATTGGGAAGGGTGTTCTTAAGGCTGAAATGGGTGGTGGTTTTGTCAATAAATAATTATGGGAGGTGAAGAACATATTATAAGACATTATATAACCCTTGGATGTGTTTTTATTTATAGGTTTTGATCAGGAAGCATCAAAACTAGAGTTATGCAACAACAACTTAAACTTTGACAACATTAGTTGTCAGTGTTTTTACGCTCTTCAACGATACTAAAAATGCTCTTATAGGTGGATTTGAATATTATGTCGGTGTGGTCACATATAATTTTACTATTTTTATGTGATAAAATAGATATATTATTAAGTGGAGGTCCTAGAAAAAAAAATGGTAGTTAGAGCTTAAGATGTTGCCTATTCAATGCCAAAAAGTTGCATTTTGGACATGCCATTACAACTTATCCAATGGATTTCTCTCAATGGTTCCCCTTGAGTGATCTAGGGTATAATTACAGGGATTAAATAGGTAGGGGATGGATTTTATGGTTCACAAAAGTGACTTACAGGTTTAACTTTATGCGTGTTTAAACTTAAGCTAAAAAAGCTATATTTTTCTTGTATTGGGAAGGGCATTCTTGAGGCTAGAATAGGTGGTGGGTTTGTCGATCAGGCTTGATGGGAAGACAAAAAACTTGTCCTAGAAATTATCCTACCCTCTCCCTATGTACATTTTGGTAGTACTAGTTTTCAATCAAAATGCATTGGAACTAGAGTTCTGCGACCACAACTTAAAGTTTGACAACTTTTATTGTTAGTGTTTTTGTGCTCTTGAACAATAGTGAAAATGCATGTATATGTGGATTTTAATGTCTATAAGGTGTGTTAATGTGTAATTTTCATATATATATATATATATGTTATATAATGTATATATTCTCAATTGGATGCCTAGGAAGCATAAATGGTAGTTAGAGCTCAAAAAGTTGCCTATTCAATGCCAAAAATGTTGCATTTTTGGACTTATCACTGCAACTTGTCTAGTGGATTTCTCACAAAGGATCTATCAGAGTGTTTTATGGTGATATTATATGGATTAAATATATATGGTAGGGATATGATGATTCACATAAATGAATTATAGGTTTTATTTTACATGTGTTTGAACTTAGGCTAAAAAATTGTATTTTTATTGTATTGGGAAGGGCATTCTTGAGATCGAAATGGGTGGTGGGTTTTTTGATTGGGAATGATGGGAGGAAAATAAATTGTTCATATACATTAGCCACCCCCTTGGAATTGTTGGTAGTGACATCACTAGAGTTTTGTAACCATAACTTAAACTTTGACAACATTTGTTGTTAGTGTTTTTGTGCTCCTCAACAGTAGTGAAAATTCACGTCTAGGTGGATTTGAATGTATTTGAAATGTGATCACATGTAATTTGAATATATAGACATGATAAAAGTTATATATTTTTAGATTGAGGTCTCAAAGGTAGAATGGTAGTTGGAGCTCAAGAAGTCACCTATTCAATGCCAAAAAGTTGTATTTTTGGACCCGTCATGCCAAGTTGTCCAATAGATTACTATTGAAGGTTCCACCTAATTTATCTGGGGTATGATTAAAGGGATTAAAATCATATTGTATGTATCTAAGGGTTCATGGAAATGACTTATAGGTTTTATTTTACACATGTTTGAACTTAGGCTAAAAATTTGTATTTTTCTTGTATTGGGAAGGGCATTCTTGAGGTTGAAATGGATGGTGGTTTTATTGATAAAGCTTAATGCGAGGTAAAGAAACTAGTTATATATGTTATATTCCCCCCCATACGTGTTTTTAGTGATAATTTTTAGTCAGGAAGCATTAGAACCATAGTTCTACAACCACAACTTAAACTTTGACAACATTTGTTGTTAGTGTTTATGCACTCCTAAATGGTAGTGAAAATGTACTTCCAATTGGATTTGAAAATTATATAGGTGGGATAATGTGTGTGTGTGTGTGTGTGTGTGTGTGTGTGTGTGTGTGTGTGTGTGTGTGTGTGTGTATATATATATATATATATATATATATATATGATCAAAGTGATAAATTCTAAATTTGAGGTTATATAGGTAGAAATGGTAGTTGGAGCTCAAGAAGTTACCTATTCAATGCCAAAAAGTTGCATTTTTGGACCCATAACTATAACTTGTCCAACATATTTATTTGGAAGGTTTCACATAATTGATATAGGGTGTGATTTAAGGGATTAAAAATGAATGGGAGGGATCTTATATTTCAAATAAATGACTTATATGTTTAATTTTATGCATGTTTGAACATAGGCTAAAAACTATATTTTTCTTGTATTGGGAACGACATTCTTGAGGCCAAAATTGCTGGTGGATTTACATATTAGGCCTAAAAGAGGATAATAACCTAGTAATAAACATTATATTCATCCTATATGTGTTTTAAGTACTATATTTTGATCAATAATCATCTAAACTAGAGTTCTACAACCACAACTTAAACTTTGACAACATTTATTGTTAGTGTTTTTGCACTCCTAAATGGTAGTGAAATGCACTTTCAGATGGATTTAAATGTCATAGCAGTGTGATTACATGTAATTTGGATATATAGATGTGATCAAAGTGATATATTCTCAAGTGAAGGTCTCAGAAGCTAAAATGGTAGTTGGATCTCAAGAAGTTGCTTATTCAATGCCAAAAAGTTGCATTTTTGGACCTTCACTACAACTTATCCAACATATTGCTCTTGAAGGTTCCACATGATTGATTTCAAGTGAGAATATAGGGATTAAATATGTAGGGGATGGATCTTATGGTTCATATAAATTAAAAGTATTTCATTTTATGTGTGTTTGAACTTAGGCTAAAAATTGCATTTTTATTATATTGGGAAGAGCATTCTTGAGGCCAAAATGGGTGATCTGAGCAACAATTCAGGTGACAACTCAGGTGATGATTCTACCTCAATTGATGATGGAACTTATGGGAGCCATAAATTTTACATCATAACTCTGATTGACTCCCCATTTGAATTTTTGGAAAGCTAAAAATAAGGAGAATGTAGTGAGATGAAAATTCCATTAGGTTTTTAGGGGTCAAAAACCACTGAGCAGCTACATTTCAGAGGGGAAAAATATAATAAAGGGCATTTGAAAATTTGAAGAATAGACTTTTCTTAGCCCATATTTTTACCTTGCCAGATTTGCATCAACCTTTCAAGTTGATGATAGATGCATCTGAATATGCCATGGGAGCTATCATCATGCAACATGGCCATCATGTTGCATATCATAGTGAAAATTTCACTGATACAGTCAGGAAAGACCTGCCATATGACAAGGAGCTCTATGCCATTATGCAAGCCTATAAAAAATGGGAAAACTACATCTTAGGGAAAGAGATGGTCATTCACACTGACCATAGACCATTAGAATTTAGCTAGATGTAGAGAAAACTATGAAATAAGAGGCACCAAAAGTGGGCCACATATCTATAGTAATTCCATCTGTTAATAAAACACAAAAAGGGGAGCTCAAATATAGCCATAGATTATCTGAGTTACCCACTAATTACTGTACTCATAATAGTTCTTGACATATGAAGACACGAGACTACCACTTGGGGTGCTCTATATGAAGCAGATCTTGCCTTTGCTAATACATATCAGGTGCTTCAAGAAGGCAAACATATTTTTGATTTCTATTTGTAAGATAATGTCCTCTATCATATGGGGCACATCTATGTTCTAGTTGTAGAGCAATAAAGGATGATATTGGAAGCACATTTTAGTAGGATAGTTGGACACTTTCGTATATAAAAGACATTGAAAGTTCTTCAAAAACACTTCTACTAGCCCCATATGTGAAAGGATGTGGAAAGGTACCTTAAATATTGCACCGCATATGCAATAGCCAAGCCAACAAATAAGAATCAAGGATTGTACATGCCATTGCCAGAACCAACTAGGCCTTGGGAATCTATCTCAATGGATTTTCTCTTAGGTTTTCCCACTTCAAAACATGGCAAGGGCTATATTTTTGATGTAGTTGATCATTTTTCAAAAATGGCTATCATGATTGCTTGTAATAAAAATATATCTATTGAAGAAACTGCTCAACTATATTTTAGTCATGTATGGCTCTATTTTGGTCTCCCCAAGTCCATTGTCTCAGATTGAGAAAGCAATTTCCTGAGCATCTTCTAGTCCACTCAATGGAAGATGATGCATACCAAGATGGTGAAGTCCATAGCCTTCCATCTATATACTAATGGTTAGATAGAAGTGGTGAACCACTTGATTATTCACAGGATTAAAATGTATCACTCCAAACATCCATGCACATTGGATGAGGGGATTATTTTCATACAACATGGATATAATCAGGCCCTACACAACTTGACCAAGCATAGTCCATTCCAAGTATGCTTCAGGTTCTAACCCATGTCACCAATTGATATATCCATTTCATTATCTACCATGGAATAAACACATCATGGGAGATCTGAAGTAGTAAAAGCAAAAAAGTTCATTGAACAAATGCAACACATCCAGAAACAAGTTCATGACATCTTGGAGAAGATGAATTAGGAGTATAAGTAACAAGTTCATGACATCTTGGAGAAGATGATAAACATAAGATTACACACCATTTTTTTGTGGGTGACAAGGTTTAGTTGTGGCTTCAAAAGGAATGACTTGTAGGCCCACAAAAAAATTTGGCCTCTATGATATGGTCCCTACACCATAACCAAAAAAGTTGGGGAAAATGATTTTGAGTTAAACCTACCAGAACACCTTGGTCTACATTCAATATTCAATGTGGAGTTCCTCAAACCATATCATCCACCTCTATTGGACACTTCAGTCATATCAGAACTACTAGACATTGATGAGCTTAATCTGTAGAGTTTTTCTCTAGTGGAGGAGGATCAGATTGTGGACTACTAGATGAAGACAATAAGAGGATGCTCTATTCCACTTTATTGGGTGGTCAAAAGGGACCAACTTAGCCACCAAGGTGAGTGGCTCAAAGAGAATCAGATTAAGACAAAACTACCACACCTAATGAGGAATATTAATGAAATGGAGAGAATTGATTCTCAATGAGGGAGGAATGATTTGGGAAATAATTTAGGCAACAATTTAGGTGATGGTTTTATCCTAATTTATGACAAAACTTTTAGGAGCTATGACTTTTACACTGTAGATATGATTGACTCCTCGTTTGAACTGTTGAAAAGCTAAGAATGAGGAGAACATGATGAGATGGCATTGAGATCCACTCAATGGTTTTTAACCCCCAAAAACCCAATGGAAGTGCCCCAAATTTTAATTTTAGTAGTGCAGTCTAAAAAATAGTAAGTTTCTAAAAATAGTAGTTTTTCAAATTTTGTATTATTTTAAATTGTGGAAGTTGAACCACTTAATCTCCCTCATGATTAGTGACCTTCCGCATCCTCCTCCTAATTTAAAAATGTGTATAAATTAATATGTAACCTAAAATGGAAACTAGACATCTCTTCCAAGAGATAAGCATATAGTTGTATTATAATCTTGAGTAATAAAACATCTCTTCTTAGAGAATTCATTGTTACTGTGTTATTTTTGTGTTCTTGAAATATCTATCAATCAAAACTTTTGAGTTTTGGATCAATGGGTGATGGGTTTGTCAATCAGTCCTGATGGGAGGCCAAGAACCTAGTATTAGACATTATCCTCCCCCTTGGATGTGTTGGTAGTGTCATTTTTTGATGAAGATGAGGTCTTTTCATATAGACACTTTACTTGTAACTATTATTTTTTGGTTGCACTTATTGTTAATATTTGTATGGTTGAATGGAATTTTTTTTAATGATGTAAGGAATATGTGGGTAGAATATTCAATTTGATACTTTCAAATATCTATAAAAGTTTTGAATTTCAAAAACTCAATCAAACTCTTTCCATAGGATTGTAGTAAATTGTATCTCCATGATTGTTATTACTCAAACCACCATTACTTGACGGTGAAACTACCCCTCTATCTTCCTTTAAACACTCAATCTTCTACACAAATTTCCATATTATTTATCCATATACCCCTCTTTATTGAACCTCCTACCCACTCCACTGACTCATACTACTTCCCCCTACTCTCCTAAACTACGCACCTATATACAACACACTCTCTCTCCCTTTTCTCACCCACTTTTTCATGAAAGTGTATTTTAAGTGTTAAAGGTGATTTAGAGGTTAGAATAGGTTTGTGTTATTTTTAAATATCAGTTGTAAAAGATCAATTTTATGAAGACTAACACCCTTAAGGGGTAGGTTTAGAAATCAATAGAACTAATAATGGGCATTGACTTTGGTCTAGAGACCTTAAAGTATACAAAGTGTGAGGTGTTGAAGGTACTGAAGGAGTGAGATGTTGAAGGGTCATAAACGTATCTAAATAATGTGCATTAGACCTATTAAGCCAAATATTACTTGAAGGGGAAAAGTTCAAGAAAGTGTAAAGGACTGTGGAGGCCTTTTAAAGTAGATTGAGTGGGTTGAATGAAGGCTGGATAGGTGGATATAAGAGCTAAAGGAAGTGTTCTTGAAAGTATTAAAGAAGAGGAAGGCATCTAGGTATAGCCAAACCTAGGGAATATATAGTGAGATAGTGTGAAGAGTGAATGATAAAAGGGGTAGGTTAGAGGATAGTAAAGGTGATGTAGGAGCATCACCAAATACATGTATAATATATGTTGACAATAGTGTTAGGTAATTATTAATACCTATAAATTAGGTCAGTTTAGTAAGTTTAATTTGAATGAGTGAGAGAATTTGGGAAAGTTTAGTAAACTACCAACCTTGGTTTAGAATATAACAAAGTGATAATCCTTCCTCTTAATAAGGATTAACCATAAAAGACCAACCAAAGATGTGTTAAAAGGATAAAAAATATCATTTTGAAGAGTTTAGAGCATATGTTGTAGGTCTGTCTTAGTGGAGTAGGACTATGTAAATTATTTCTTATTTCACATAATAAATATTTATAAGTCTTATTTCATGTTTTCCATTATATTATCCTTTATAAATATGATTATAAACCTTTCATATTGACTTCAAGATTAAATCCTAGTTATATTCATGAAACCCTCAAGAATTCTATATTTTTAATGTTATAGTCATTTTTAGAGGCTCATTTACACATTTAAACTATTATATGAAATCAATAAGAGAATTGTAATAGTTGAATAGTTTTTTTTAATACCAATATGCATGTGTTATATCATATAAAATCCAAACTATCTCTATGAACTGTCAATAATTAGCTCTCAACCTACCAAAATTTTGAGTAAATATGAAGTAAGGGTTTTATGAGTAAAACACCTCTAAAATTCAAATTATTAAAAAAAAATGTATGAAACCTTCTGATAAGTTGGATAATTTATCTTATAACTTATTCAAAGTATCATTGGTTTGAAAATAGGCTTGGAATTTTAGGTACATAGGACTATTTTTCTGTACACTTGTAGAAGACCATTTTAAAGAAAGTGGTGCATAAGGTAAGATGAGTTTTTGGTTGATTTGAGTTATATAAAATTGGGTAAGGGTTGGAAAATGTTATAATTACTAAAATAATACTATAAATATAGTTTTTAATATCTAAAAACTCTCTTTTTATAAATTGTCCTATTGGAGCAACAACTAGGTTTAGAGACCTAGAAACTTAAAAAGATAGAATTTGAGAATGAAAGCTCAATATCTTAGAGACCTATAGTTGGTTTATTTATTTTATGTTTTGGCACCTAAATAAATAATTGATTTTTCCTAGTTCCTATCTAAAATGTCATAAATAATATTTTTTGAAAGGAAGGAGAGTAGATCTAAGGGATTGGAGACTAGTTAAGAGCAGACCTAATGAGTAATTGACTAGTTTAAAATAAGATTGTTTGATAGTGGATTTTGAATTGAGTTGAGAAAAAGAGTGGATAAGTGAGGTTGTAATTATTCATCTTGGAGCATATGAATAATACTTTCATATCCTTATTAAACATTTAAGAACAAACTATGCTTTAGGTGGTATTAGGGGATGATAAAGGGTTTTGGCAAAAGATGGATCATTGTTTCATGAGTGATTATTTTGTTTCAGGTCATTAAGGTTGCATTTTATCTGAATAAATATATTATATTTAAGGTCAGGTATAATTTCATCTTGTAAGTTTAATAAAGATAAATTTACAAAGAGGAAGAATTAAGTAGACAATGTACAAGGTCACCAAAAGGAGTCGAGTGCAATAGAGGTATTGATAGAGATTAATCAAGAGGTGAGGGAAATATAAAGGAAAAATAATAATTGAAGGCATACAAGTAGGATGACTATTTTAAATAAAATATAGCCAAAAAGGAATTAGATCCAGGTGAAGGAGAAAGATCAAGTTTGTAGGTATAAGTATTGTAGTGATAAATTTACAAGGATTTGTGAATGATTTTATGTCTCTACATTATACAAGTATAAACATGATTGGGTATGAGCCTTAAGTGAAATAAAATTATGTTAATGATAAATTGAAAAGTTTTAAATGGGTGATGACAAATGAAAAATTGTTAAGAGTGTCATTAGTTATTTCCACTACACACAATCAAATAAAAACATTAATTTAAAAGAATATGGGAGATCAGAGATTTATAGTATTGAAAATAAATAATTTTTTAATCTTAATTTGTGTACAAAATAAAATATGAGATCTAATAGATAATAGTTTGGAAGATCAATAAAACACTATACAATAAGATTTTAAATTAAAATTGAGTATGTATATATATATATATATATATATATATATATATATATATATATATGTATATATATACATACATATATAATTTAGATGAAAACTCCAAAAAATCATATAGGCACATGTAAAATTTCAATAATACATAGATTACCATGATAGACATATAAAAAATTATAACATCTACTAATATAGTATCTACTATTAGGTGAATGCCATATATGCATATACAATGCCAAAAATGTATACATTATCATATTGGAATACAAAAAATCACATCTCATGTAAGACATCCTAATCATCAAATAGCTTCCCTCTCTTTGACTTACATGAAGAAGACTCTCCATGTGATTCCTTGATGGTAGATGGAGATCCCTCTAATGACTTAGATTGCTCCAAGGCCTGACTATGTGTCAAATGCTCATAGCTCACACGTAGTTGAACCTATTCAAATACAAGTAGTATTGCAAAATTAACATAAAATACATTGAATAACTTGTTGAGAAACTAATTTTAAACTAGAATAAAAAATAATTTAAACATGTACTTATTGTAAGTTCACATTCCTACTCAATTTGCTTTTGACACTCAAACAAGTCAGTGGAAGGCTCAACTATTTAAATAGGCATCTAAAATAGGGAATAAACACGAAAATTTTCCCTACTAATCATGTGACTAGGACTATTAGATTTTATGGTATAAACCTTCATACACAATACATTCACATAAGTTATATTTACCCCAAGTATGTAGTAAAATTATTAAAACAAGTATATTTTTACAATTCAAAATAAGAAGTTAATATGTACCTCTACTAGTACATGTACAGATGACATTGTAACAACAATGCCTATGTTTGTCTCCACTTTTAGTGATTGAGTATTGTCTACTTGAGCCATCAAATGATTGTAAACAAGGTCTCACTTACTTTTATATAAAGTATGAAAGATATATATGGCAAGTTTTTCTCCTTTATTAAACCAAGAGTGTATTTAATAGAATTATGCTTGAATTTTGAAATCCTTGATAGATAAATTTAACTTAAATTTATAATACAAATACACATAGTGTATAGGATTAACTCAAAATTATAACTCTATATAAGTAAAAGGTGTCATCCCAACAGAGATGATGCATTAGTGGATGGGCCAATAGCTGGATTCAAAAATTTAAATAATAGTTGTGTCAAATCAAATGCTATAAATATCAACTGTGATGATGAAGGCACCATCACCTCTTGGGACATAAAATGACATATATATTATTTAATTTTTATATAAATTAATTGTTAGATAAATTAAATTTTAAAATATAATTTCAATTTAACATGACATTTATATAAAATATACCTACATTTGTGTAGTGGATGATGTTTTCACACCACATGTACATGCCAAAAACTCATCACTCATAAGTATATTATCTAAGCAATTTAAACCACCAGTGCCATCATCATCATAAGGTATAGTACAAACACACACATACACACACACACACACACACACACACACACACACACACACACACACACACACACACACACACACACACACACACACACACACACACACACACATGTGCTAGACCTTATGATGATGATGATGGAATTGGTGGTTCAGATGGCTTAGATAATATATGAGTGATGATTTTTTGGATATATATATATATATATATATATATATATATATATATATATATATATATATATATATATATATATATATATATAAGAAAGATCTACAAGGGTGGGGTTAGGTATGAACACTAGGTGGCATATATTTAAGATCGATCCATGAGATCCTAATCTATGCTAAAAAAGTGTATTAGTGAGAAAACTAAGTGCATGCAAAGTGTCTATATCCACAACCTATTTAACTATATAGGGATCTTAGGTTCAAGTGGATTTTGGATACAGATCTTTGTAGGCTGACTAGGCACATGATGTGCACCTAGTCGATCATCTGCATAGCCTTTTCCTTAGCTCTAAAGATCACTATAATCAAAATAGTTCATAATATCATTGAGGATAACTCATATTAGATTTTTCTCAAAAAATATAACTATACCTCCTGGTTGTTAGACAGTGGATAATCAAACACCATCCACCATCTACCATCAGTCCTAAAAATTAGTTATGATTAAATTATGTTGGCAACGATGGATTGGAAAATGTTTAACAGTTACTAGAAATAGTGTATTAGTGGCTAGGTCAATGAATAATGCATAAATGGAAGATTTTGATATGTCTTTGTTCTTGACATTACATGTTGAGAATTTGTCATCATAATAAGCCTTATAAATATCCCAATATAAATCCCATCTATCAATTAGACTCAATATAGAGTTAATTTGACCTAATAATGTATCTAGGGAATTTTATAGATAGGTTTGGTGGATGTTGGTGGAAGTGGGATCCATCATTCTCTAAATTAATTCTTCAATTTTAATATTATATTTCACAATGTGGTCAACTAGACTCTCTTGACTACCTAGAAGATTTTGTGGAACTATAAGAGGGTTATGCTAAGGAAGAAGAGGGTTAGGTGTAAGAATATGAGGGTTAGGTGTAAGGATATGAGGGTTAGTCATAGGAACAAGAGGGTTAGTAGAACAAGCTATTCAAAATAAATAAATTACTAATTAAATAATGAAAATAACAAAAAATTACTAAAATTTACGGTTAACAAGTGTAAATTTTTAATAGTTACCTCTTTTATGTGGTATCATAATCAATTAGTGGATTCTTAGGATGAATTAAAATAAGGTTTAGCCTCACTAAGTAAAAATGTGATTGTGGAGTGGAGGAGAGTAAGGGAAAGAAATAAAAAAATGAAAAATGAGGGAATTTTACATTCTGATTTATTTTTTTGGTGACACAAAGAATGTGATCATGTTATTGACATAATTATATTATTTATTTTAAATAATACAATTTCATTATTAACATGTTCAGATTAATTATTTTAAATAACATAATCATTTTATTAATGTGACTACATTATTTGTTATAAATAATGTAATTGCATTATGACTTGATAATTATCAAGACATAATTTAAATAATAATATTGTATTATTTAAATAACATAATCATGTTATTGAATAATGTGATCGTATTATGGGAAATTCCCATGGAATTATCTCCCAATTCCATGCACATACCCTTGTGTTACCAAATATTATAGTTTTTCCTACAAATTTTGAGAGTGTATAAGAGGATATGGTAGTTTAAAAATTACTATGGATTATACATAATGAATTTTTCATGACTTAATTTATTTACATCATTATTATTTTTGTTTTTTATATGCATAACTAATACTTCTAATGGTATAAATGTACAAGGAAGAAGGATATCACTAATAAGACTACATGAGGCTTTTTAGCTTTATAATTTACCATAATTAATTTGTTTTATTGAAACAAGTTTTAAATTATTTAATTTATTTTCATGGTCATGGTGATGCCAAAATCCAACAAATATAAACATAAATGATGATAGATGATATTATTATAGTTGAAACTCCAAGTTTTAAGTGTGACCAATATAATTTGGGTGCAAGCTCCATGAATATAGTTTTAACAACTTAAATTTTAATTAATGGTCTCTAGATTTTATAACTATCCTTGATTACTCTATTCCTCTATTTCTTTTGGGGAATGGACTTAACATTGTTAATGCCTTGGTATTTCTTTAATTATTTTCTTTCCCTAAATATGTTTTATTTTCCCTATAAAAAGGGAAATAGGGAAATTGTAGTAAGAATAAAATGTATTATATGATAAATGTAGTAATTAAAGGATTCAAAATGGTAGTGAAATAGCAATATATTTTTGTGGTGCTGATATTAGACTCATCGTAATAAATATAAGACTAAAAGTTAATTTATTTTTAAAATGTTATTAATATAAAAGTATCCCTTATTCACTAGTTGGCCATGAAATTTCTTTTCAAAATTATATTTGAACTTTATTTTGGGTATACTAGATTCATGCTTTGTGTGAGCAACAAATGATATGGGATTTTAAGAATGATTTAACTCATTTTGTTTATACTTAATGTTTTATTTTTGTAAATATAAGTTTCACTCTTAATTTTAATTTTAATAAGTCATGTTTTTATAATTTAATTGAAATAACTTCTTCTTATTTCAAGATTTAAAAATAAGGGTAATCTCAAGAGTATCTAACATATAGATAATCTTAATGTTAATTTTAATAAGTCATGTTTTTATAATTTAATTGAAATAACTTCTTCTTATTTCAAGATTTAAAATTAAGGGTAATCTCAAGAGTATGTAATCTCAAGGGTAACTTATTCTTAATATTTAGAATGTATCTAACATATATCTATGACCTTAGAATTAAGGGTAATCTCAAGAGTAGGTGTATCTGTACAGGAAGGTTGAATGGATTTAATTGTTGTATCATTAGCATTATTCATGGGGAGAGTATCAAATAGAATAACCAATGTGATAGGAGAAATAAAAGGTTATATAAGTTCTGAAGATGTGAAGGGTAAGATTTTAATAAGTCATGTTTAAAATATTTTCAAGCTTTGTAGATCCTAGTCTACCACTTTATAAGGGTAAAGGTGATCCTAAGTAATATCCTTAATCATTCCATGTAGCATGATTGAACTATGCTTATAGTGACAAATTACAAATCAATCTCTTTCCAAGATGCCTCAAAGATTATGATTTACAATGGTTCTATGATCATTCTTAATGTTAATTATAATAAGTCATGTTTTTATAATTTAATTGAAATAACTTCTTCTTATTTCAAGATTTAAAATAATAGAAGAATTTCAATAAGAAAGTAATTTCACTTTATAATATAATTGGAATAATATATTCTTTTGGTCCATATACTACATCTGATAACTCTAATAGGTGAGACTCCATTTCATAGAATGTCTATATAAATATATAAAATATAATTGATTTGTATTCTATAATAATATGAGATGTTGAATATTTTTTCTAATTAATTTTTTTTATGTCCATCATTATGGGAAAATGAAGAAAAAATTCTATGTAATTACATACATACTTCATATTTATGATAAACATTATAGCATTTGTATTGTACAAAAATGTGTATGGGATGATAATAAATCAATGTTGTACTTAATATGCCCTAAAATAGTTTCAATATTAAATTTTAGTTTAATATTTAAAAAATGGTTTTAAAAAGTATTTAATCATCATTTAAACAAAATCTTTATTATTTATACATTTATATTATCTTATTTAAAATTTATTTATTTATTATAATTTATTAATAACAAAAAAACATACATTAAAATTAAATGGAATTAAAAGTAGTTATAAATATATAAAATTTAAAATAAAAAAAAATTATAAACATTATTAAAAATTACATAAAGGAGTGTACTCAAAAATATGTTAGGCAACCTATTATATACACCTAAAAATGATTCCTAATCATTTATGATTAATAAAATTGCATTAATTTTTTTTATGTGTTTACTTATTGATTAATTGTCCAAATCAAGATTTATTGGTGAATTTAGGTTATTCATGACTAAAATAAAAGGAAATATTATCTACTCAAGCTTGTACCCTTGTGAAGGTTGTTTCAAGCCTTCATAGTTTAGAGTAGTATGGAGACAATCTTAGGTTTTAGGTGGCCTAACAGGTGGATTTAATCTTTAGATTCTAAAGGCTAGCTTCCCTTAATGTATCAATTAGGCTCTCTACTCTATAATACCAACTTGCAAGGGAAAAGAGAAGATAAACTGAAAGAAAACCTATTTAAATAAGGTGATACATAAAAATGTCTCCTTCACTTTCCTAACATGCACTAATAAGGATGAATTCAGACATGAACTTGATTTCACTTCTAAAATTAAAAGTCTTCAAATATCAATATTTTCACATAGAGGCTTAGCTTGATGCATGATCTCAGGCAGTTGATCAATAAGTCTCTCAAAGACACTAAGGAAAGATTTTTAGAAGTATAATCACTGAGATGGGGGTGAATTAGTGATGCAATCAAATCAAATTAAATTTAACTATTCAAACTCTTAACCATTCAACATAAGCATTTATGAATCACATAAACCATTCATTGTAATGAACAAATAAAACAATGTAAGATCAAAGCACATAACACATGAATTATGTGGGAAACCCTCATGGGGGAGAAAACCCACTAAAAAAAGATTTGGAATACTATCTTATAAAGGTATTTATTCAATTTAGACTAGAACAAACTGATCAAGGAGCACCCACCCCTAAATTTTGTTAAGCACCCACTAGACCTTTAACTAACACCAAATAACAAGGAGGCTACAATCCCCTAGATGATCAATCACCAACTCAATCACTTTCAAACTAGTCTCCACCTTTGATCTGATGTCTAACACACCTAATTATGGAATTTTATTTATATAACACCTAAAATCCTACCTCTCTATCTTATTCTTCTAATTGGTTTCCAATCAAAACCTTTGCAATAGGTCACCTAAGCAAAATAGGCCTACTAGCCTTGAAACAAATCTACTTACTTGATCATGACCTGAAACAAATAATGTCAGACCCTTATCACTTATTTAACATGATTTTATGATATTTTAATATATTTTTACCCTTATATAAACTCATAAATAATTTTATTCACACACCAATTGTCTAACAAGCACAATGAGGCCAAAATAGCCTTTTACATATACATGATTCGTTTTCCAATAAATCTTGGTCAAACAACTCTTTTCATTCTTAGATCAACATAAAAATATATCTTTGGACATGTTAAATATAATAGACATCAAATTATTAGGTTTTCCATGCTTCAAATGGCTCAAAATAACACACTAGGCTTAAACAAGACCTAAGCAATAAGCCCTCCATTAGGCCACACATTACACTTATATACCAATATCCCTTAACCAATGATGGAACCATTTTAAACACTTTAAAACAAGACCCTACATGAATTATATATGTTTAAAAATTCATAAAATACTCCAAGTCACTCTCTCACCTTATGAAACCTCTTTTAGCCCTCAAGCCTTCAATAGGTCCCATGGAAACCTAATTCATCTTCATGGAACATTTTGAGTCACTATGGTTCATATGGCCCTTAATAGTGACTCAAAAAATTTCAAATAATTTAAATTAATCCTCTATGATCATCTTCCATGCTTAAAAAACATCAAAATATTTGCTTACATCTAGAAATCTCCATTAGGCCTTAAAGACCTATTAGGCCTAATTAGCCCAAAAATACTATCTTCACAAATGAGGCTCAAACTAACTGCATATAAACTTTCTAAGCATTATACACATATGGGTTGATATATCAAGACATCAAAAACATAATAAAATCTATAATACACCTTCATTTATCCTCCAAAGGCTCATAAACATCACTGCAATAAGCTTACTTAGACTTGTAATAATTACAATCAACAAAAGTTAATTTTGACCTAAAATAACTACACTTGTATGGACAGTCAAAACTCCAAATCACTTTGAAGATGATCTAAATGGATTATAATTAATTTTTTAGTTTTATAAAATTATTTTTTTATTAATATTTTGAATTCTAAAATCATTTATTTGTACTCTAGTTTATTTTAAAAAACACAGTCAACAATAGTCAACTATCATGTGTAATAAATGTAATTGTATGACCAGTCAAATCTCCTAATCAATTTTAATGGATTTACCTTGAATTAATAAACCAATTTTATTTTTACACCACCATAATATTTAATCATTATCAAAATTTATAAATAAAATACTACATACTGGTTTTCCTTTGTAAATTCAAATATTTGAATTTCAATGGTCACTTTTTAATGCAAATTTGACTATGGAAACTAGTAAAATTTTCTTGGGAGACCAAATTTGCACTACCTTAAAATTTTATAGGAATTATTTAAAGATATAAAATTTTGAAAACATGATTTAGGCATAAATATGAACAAACCCATCTGACCATTTTCTTTTACACCTTCACACATACGAATTTTGATGTCATCAATTTACTTACTTAAGAAGTTCTATCAAGTTGACTAGAGTACACTATACCTTGACAAGACTAATATAATGAATTGATTTCACTTCCAAAAGTATCCAAAGCACTCTTGACCCCTAATTTGATCCCTCAAACATGGTAAATCACCTTAAAGAACTGCATAAATGATATGCACTCTCAAATCCCCTTGGAACATATCACTTTGTCATTAATGCATTATGTACTACGACCACCTTGACATCAATGAAAATAAATGAATCTAAATAACATGTTCAAAATATCCCCCTTTTTCATTTACGTCAAACATCTTTTATAATTCTCTCTCACAAAGTGAATAATTCCTTCATTCTGATCATTTTCCCCCTTTAACATTAATGACAAAGGGTCTCTTCCTCAACATGCCAAATTGATTCTTGGACATGAAAAGATGCTCACAAAACTATAAATATCCCCCTAACATCATTATAATATCATATAACCTATTTTAAAACCATAATCAGCCACACAAGCACTTTGAAATTGAAACATCTCACATATGTTCCCCCTCACTCTATGCATACCTTAGATATTATCAATTAAAGAGAACATACCTCTATCTAAATTGCTCCTTGATTCTTAGATTATAAAAAACATGCCCAAACTTCACATAATCCTCAAGAAGCCTAATTTATCTCCCCTAACTCCATATTTCACCTGATCAAAACCAAAATATTTTAAACATATGCAAGCAAATTCTCTTATAAGAATACACCTTGAATGAAGCCATCTTCATCCACACATAGGCAACCACAACTATCCAACATCCTTCATGAGACAATTTAATCAAATGTTGATATTTTTAGGTCCAAATTACCTCTTTAAATGGTATAAAAACCTTCTCATATGAATACAAACAAACATAATTGATCTGGAAAATAAGAACATGCTCAAAGTAACTAAATTTACCTAAATCCATGCCTATAAGAGCTCTTCAAGATACCAACATAGACAAGCTACCTCATTAGGCCATCTATGGTTGAAATATAATTAAATTCATACATTCCCTCTAATAAAACCTGAACTTGCCTTCCCAAACTTATTCCTTCAAAGAATTCTCTCTTGCACAAGAAAAGATACTCCTATCCTAGATCACTTCAAAGAGGTATATTACAAACAAAGATATATAACTGAAATTTGCATACCTTTACACAAAGGGACTACCTATAGCACACCATAACCTCATTAAACACTTCTATATCATCATTTTACACTTGATCACAAAATTTTGTGACCCAACTCATTGTACAAACCAAGATACACCATGTCAAGGGTTTCTTGCATTAGAATCCTTATGCCATCCAAGGACACTCAAAGTAAGATCTTCTTATAAAAATAAATTTATACCTTAAAAATCACTTCTCTTTTAATAGGTGATATAAATCTTTGAAAAGTTTGAAACCAATTGAAATAATCCATACTCAACTATATGTATATCAAGACAAAGAACATACCTTGACCCATTGACTAGTCTCTCACTTATCAACCTTGTAACACCATTCCATGATGCTTCAAATGACTAAGTAATGCCTCTATGAATATTAATAGAGACACCTAAATTACCAAGGTACTTAAAAACACCCAAAACTTAGGAGATCCCCAAGTCTCCATATTCTCACTAGTTTTCTTGTCTTTCTTAAGCCTCCTCATAGGTTTGATTGGCTTATCAATCTTCTCTTTGACTCCCTTGTCAACACACCTTGATAAACAATACTCTTATCTTTCATTCATATCTACCATACCAAACAAACCATCTTGAATTATATGCTCAACAACTAATTAATCCTTGGTATCAATCTAATTTCTCTTAATAGTCTTAGGTCTCCAAATCTATGTATGACCTCTTCCTTACACACTAGGAGCTCCATACACCTTGTTTTACCTTGAGAACTTATTCAAACTATTCTTAAAATATTTTTCAATATTAATAACTCTATGACACCTAAAACAAATAATATCATTCATAACTTTTTCTTTATGATGGTTTTTATCTTCCTTTGATAAGTTACCTCTCTTTTTGTAATCTCTTGCAATGTGACCAAACTGATTGTAAGCATAACATTGACTATGAGATCAATTGAAAAATCTCATGGAATTTGGTTTCCTTGATGGTATTATCACCTTTTTATTCATTATATCATAATTATTGACTTGATTTGATTTATCTTTCTCAACCTTGCTTATTTTGACTACTAGCTTCTCATGCTCAACCTTCAAGGAATTAAGCTCGGTTTTCAACTGATCACACTCATCCTTATTTTCCCTCAAAATTAAAATTTAATCCTATAAATTATTATTAAGATCATGGACATTAATCTTACCCTTTTTAATTTCTAAGGCTACATTCGAGTTAAATATACATAACTTCTCCTTAAGAACCTTCAAAGAACTCATCCTTACATTAATATCTTCTAACTAAAATTTGAGACCCTTAATAGCCTTCTCATCCTCTTTATCCATTATGGACATGTAAATATATAAGGTAAAAATATTGTCCTCATAATCCTTATCCATCGACCTTAACTCTTGATTTTGTTTCCTTAGTTACTTATCCATCTTGTGCTTCAAGGACCACCTTCCTAGCCGTGAAGCCTTCCTGAAGGACCTGCTCTGATACCAATTATTGGAAGCATAATCAATGAGAGTGGGGAGATGAATCAATGATGAAATAAAATAAATTTACATTCCAATTATTTAAATTCTTAACCATTAAAAATAATCAATCATGAAGCATATAAACCATTCATTGCAATGAATAAAGAAAATAATGCAAGATGAAAGCACAAAACACATGAATTATGT